>CAWUFW010013805.1:0-451725 GCA_963921515.1 Calotriton arnoldi | reverse complement strand
CTACAGAGGTAGGACATGTGAAGAAAGAAGAAAAAACGCACAGAAAGAAGCAAAAGATGTGCAGAAAGAACCAACAGAGGAGCAGAAAGAGGCCTTGTTGCAAAATCATCCTGTGCCCACAACTTTTTCAGACGGGTACTGGTGGTAACTGACTCTGACTAACCAGAGCCAGTGCTATGCTAAAAGACACTTAGAATACAGTGAAAACACCTACATACACTAGGGAACACTATGCGTTGGGGTACCCCTGTGATTAGCATGACCTCCTCTGCAAGTTCCTAGTACATAATAGGGCAGGGGGATTAAAACTACCTCTTAAAACGCGCTACAGGGCGCGTTTGCACAGTGGTGAAGGGAGGGGGGCCTGAGGTGACATGTGTGCAAACGCACCCCGTGGCGCGTTTTAAGTTGCGGATTAAGTCCCCTTGAATTCTGAGGGTCCCTGGGGCCCAACTAGCCCCCCAGGTACCTACAGTTAGGACCACAGAGCTGAGTTGCAGAGAGGCGTTCCGAGGCCACGCACCTTTTTCACCTCTCTGCAACGCAACTCTGTTGTGCTTACTGAAGGTACCTGGTGGGCTAGTTGGCCCCCAGGGTCCCTCAGGATTCAAAGGGAATTAATTCCCCAACTTAAACGCACCACAGGGCGTGTTTGCGCACATGTCACCTGAGGCCCCGCCCCTCCCTTCACCACTGTGCAAACGCGCCCCGTGGTGCGTTTTAAGTTGGGGGATTAGGTCACCTTGAATCCTGAGGGTCCCTGGGGCCCAACTAGCCCACTAGGTACTTCCAGTAAGCACCACAGGCCTGCGTTGCAACGCCTGTAACAAATTGTGCAGTTGTGTTTAGGTAGTGAAGAGGGTCGTGCTGGGGGTAGTGTTTTAGGGTTTAGGGTAGTGCAGTGGTGTTTGTGTAGTGTAGGGGGGCATGCTGGGGGTAGATTTAGGGTTTAGGGTAGTGCAGTGGTGTTTGGGTAGTATAGGGAGTCGTGCTGGGGGAGTGTTTTAGGGTTTAGGGTAGTGCAGTGGTGTTTGGGTAGTGTAGGGGATCGTGCTGGGGGTAGTGTTTTAGGGTTTAGGGTAGTGCAGTGGTGTTTGGGTAGTGTAGGGGGTCGTGCTGGGGGTAGTTATTTAGGGTAGTGCAGTGGTGTTTGGGTAGTGTAGGGGTACTGCTGGGGGTAGTGTTTTAGGGTTTAGGTTAGTGCAGTGGTGTTTGGGTAGTGTAGGGGTACTGCTGGGGGTAGTGTTTTAGGGTTTAGGGTAGTGCAGTGGTGTTTGTGTAGTGTAGGGGGTAGTGTTTTAGGGTTTAGGGTAGTGCAGTGGTGTTTGTGTAGTGTAGGAGGTCATGTTTTAGGGTTTAGGGTAGTGCAGTGGTCTTTGGGTAGTGTAGGGAGTCATGTGGGGGTAGTGTTTTAGGGTTTAGGGCAGTGCAGTGGTGTTTGGGTAGTGTAGGGGGTCGTGCTGGGGGGAGTGTTTTAGGGTTTAGGGCAGTGCAGTGGTGTTTGGGTAGTGTAGGGGGTCGTGCTGGGGGTAGTGTTTGAGGGTTTAGGGTAGTGCAGTGGTGTTTGTGTAGTGTAGGGGGTAGTGTTTTAGGGTTTAGGGTAGTGCAGTGGTGTTTGTGTAGTGTAGGAGGTCATGTTTTAGGGTTTAGGGTAGTGCATTGGTGTTTGGGTAGTGTAGGGGGTCATGCGGGGGGTAGTGTTTTAGGGTTTAGGGCAGTGCAGTGGTATTTGGGTAGTGTAGGGGGTCGTGCTGGGGGAGTGTTTTAGGGTTTAAGGCAGTGCAGTGGTGTTCGGGTAGTGTAGGGGGTCGTGCTGGGGGTAGTGTTTGAGGGTTTAGGGCAGTGCAGTGGTGTTTGGGCAGTGTAGGGGGTAATGCTGGGGGTGGTGTTTTAGGGTTTAGGGCAGTGCAGTGGTGTTCGGGCAGTGTAGGGGGTGATGTTTCAGGGTATAGGGCAGTGCAGTGGTGTTCGGGCAGTGTAGGGGGTTGTGCAGGGGGTGGTGTTTCAGGGTTTAGGGCAGTGGTGTTCGGGCAGTGTAGGGGGTCGTGCTGGGGTGGTGTTTCAGGGTTTAGGGCAGTGCAGTGGTGTTCGGGCAGTGTAGGTGGTGGTGCAGGGGGTGGTGTTTCAGGGTTTAGGGCAGTGCAGTGGTGTTCGGGCAGTGTAGGGGGTGCTGCAGGGGTGGTGTTTCAGGGTTTAGGGCAGTGCAGTGGTGTTCGGGCAGTGTAGGGGGTCATGCAGGGGGTGGTGTTTCAGGGTTTAGGGCAGTGCAGTGGTGTTCGAGCAGTAAAGGGGTCGTGCTGGGGTGGTGTTTCAGGGTTTAGGGCAGTGCAGTGGTGTTCGGGCAGTGTAGGTGGTGGTGCAGGGGGTGGTGTTTCAGGGTTTAGGGCAGTGCAGTGGTGTTCGGGCAGTGTAGGGGGTGCTGCAGGGGGTGGTGTTTCAGGGTTTAGGGCAGTGCAGTGGTGTTCGGGCAGTGTAGGGGGTCATGCAGGGGGTGGTGTTTCAGGGTTTAGTGCAGTGGTGTTCGGGCAGTGTAGGGGGTCATGCTCTGGCTGGTGTTTCAGGGTTTAGGGCAGTATAGTGGTGTTCGGGCAGTGTAGGGGGTCGTGCTGGGGCTGGTGTTTCAGGGTTTAGGGCAGTGCAGTGGTGTTCGGGCAGGGTAGGTGGTCGTGTTGGGGCTGGTGTTTCAGGGTTTAGGGCAGTGCAGTGGTGTTCGGACAGTGTAGGGGGTGATGCTGGGGCTGGTGTTTCAGGGTTTAGGGCAGTGCAGTGGTGTTCGGGCACTGTAGGGGGTCTTGCTGGGGCTGGTGTTTCAGGGTTTAGGGTAGTGCAGTGGTGTTCGGGCAGTGTAGGGGGTCGTGCGGGGGTGGTGTTTCAGGGTTTAGGGCAGTGCAGTGTTGTTTGGGCAGTGTAGGGGGTCATGCTGGGGCTAGTGTTTCAGGATTTAGGGCAGAGCAATGGTGTTTAGGCAGTGTAGGGGTTTTGCTGGAGGTGGTGTTACAGGGTTTAGGGCAGTGCAGTGGTGTTCGTGCAGTGTAGGGGTGGTGTTTCAGGGTTTAGGGCAGTGGTGTTCAGGCAG
Source organism: Calotriton arnoldi (assembly GCA_963921515.1). NCBI lineage: Eukaryota > Metazoa > Chordata > Amphibia > Caudata > Salamandridae > Calotriton > Calotriton arnoldi. The sequence continues at coordinate 448,649 of CAWUFW010013805.1, read as the reverse complement.
TGTAGGGGGTCTTGGTGGGGTTGATGTTTCAGGGTTTAGGGCAGTGCAGTGGTGTTCGGGCAGTGTAGGGGGTCGTGCTGGGGGTGGTGTTTCAGGGTTTAGGGCAGTGCAGTGGTGTTCCGGCAGTGTAGGAGGTCATGCAGGGGGTGGTGTTTCAGGGTTTAGGGCAGTGCAGTGGTGTTCGGGCAGTGTAGGGGGTCATGCTGGGGGTGGTGTTTCAGGATTTAGGGCAGTGCAGTGGTGTTCGGGCAGTGTAGGGTGTCGTGCTGAGGGGTGGTGTTTCAGGGTTTAGGGCAGTGCAGTGGTGTTCAGGCAGTGTAGGGGGTCGTGCAGGGGGTGGTGTTTCAGGGTTTAGGGCAGTGCAGTGGTGTTTGGGCAGTGTAGGGGGCCGTGCAGGGGGTGGTGTTTCACGGTTTAGGGCAGTGCAATGGTGTTCGGCCAGTGTAGGTGGTCTTGCTGGGGGTGGTGTTTCAGGCTTTAGAGCAGTGGTGTTCGGGCAGTGTAGGGGGTCTTGCTGGGGGTGGTGTTTCAGGGTTTAGGGCAGTGCAGTGGTGTTCGGGCAGTGTAGGGGGTCTTGCTGGGGCTGGTGTTTCAGGATTTAGGGCAGTGCAGTGGTGTTTGGGCAGTGTAGGGGGTCGTGCTGGGGCTGGTGTTTGAGGGTTTAGGGTAGTGTAGTGGTGTTCGGGCAGTGTAGGGGGTTGTGCTGGGGCTGGTGTTTCAGGGTTTAGGGCAGTGCAGTGGTTTTCGGGCAGTGTAGGCGGTCGTGCTGGGGCTGGTGTTTCAGGGTTTAGGGCAGTGCAGTGGTGTTCGGGCAGTGTACGGGGTTGTGCTGGGGCTGGTGTTTCAGGGTTTAGGGCAGTACAGTGGTGTTCGGGCAGTGTAGGGGTCGTGCTGGGGGTGGTGTTTCAGGGTTTAGGGCAGTGCAGTGGTGTTCGGGCAGTGTAGGGGTCGTGCTGGGGCTGGTGTTTCATGGTTTAGGGCAGTGGTGTTCAGGCAGTGTAGGGGTCGTGCTGGGGGTGGTGTTTCAGGGTTTAGGGCAGTGCAGTGGTGTTCGGGCAGTGTAGGGGGTCATGCTGGGGGTGGTGTTTCAGGGTTTAGGGCAGTGCAGTGGTGTACGGGCAGTGTAGGGGGTCTTGCTGGGGGTGGTGTTTCAGGGTTTAGGGCAGTGGTGTTCGGGCAGTGTAGGGGGTCTTGCTGGGGGTAGTGTTTCGGGGTTTAGGGCAGTGCAGTGGTGTTCGGTGCAGTGTAGGGGGTCATGCTGGGGGTGGTGTTTCAGGGTTTAGGGCAGTGCAGTAGTGTTCGGGCAGTGTAGGGGATCGTGCAGGGGGTGGTGTTTCAGGGTTTAGGGCAGTGCAGTGGTGTTCGGGCAGTGTAGGGGGTCGTGCTGGGGGTGGTGTTTCAGGGTTTAGGGCAGTGCAGTGGTGTTCGGGCAGTGTAGGGGGTCGTGCAGGGGGTGGTGTTTCAGGGTTTAGGGCAGTGCAGTGGTGTTCGGGCAGTGTAGGGGTCGTGCTGGGGCTGGTGTTTCAGGGTTTAGGGCAGTGCAGTGGTGTTCGGGCAGTGTAGGGGTCTTGCTGGGGGTGGTGTTTCAGGGTTTAGGGCAGTGGTGTTCGGGCAGTGTAGGGGGTCTTGCTGGGGCTGGTGTTTCAGGGTTTAGGGCAGTGCAGTGGTGTTCGTGCAGTGTAGGCGGTCGTGCTGGGGATGGTGTTTCAGGGTTTAGGGCAGTGCAGTAGTGTTCGGGCAGTGTAGGGGGTCGTGCAGGGGGTGGTGTTTCAGGGTTTAGTGCAGTGCAGTGGTGTTCGGGCAGTGTAGGGGGTCGTGCTGGGGGTGGTGTTTCAGGGTTTAGGGCAGTGGTGTTCGGGCAGTGTAGGGGGTCTTGCTGGGGGTGATGTTTCAGGGTTTAGGGCAGTGCAGTGGTGTTCGGGCAGTGTAGGAGGTCTTGCTGGGGGTAGTGTTTCAGGGTTTAGGGCAGTGCAGTGGTGTTCGGGCAGTGTAGGGGTCATGCTGGGGGTGGTGTTTCAGGGTTTAGGGCAGTGCAGTGGTGTTCGGGCAGTGTAGGGGGTGGTGTTTCAGGGTTTAGGGCAGTGCAGTGGTGTTCGGGCAGTGTAGGGGGTCGTGCTGGGGTATGTGTTTCAGGGTTTAGGGCAGTGCAGTGGTGTTCAGGCAGTGTAGGGGGTCGTGCAGGGGCTGGTGTTTCAGGGTTTAGGGCAGTGCAGTGGTGTTCGGGCAGTGTAGGGGGTCATGCTGGGGGTAGTGTTTTAGGGTTTAAGGTAGTGCAGTGGTGCTTGTGTAGTGTGAGGGGTCGTGCTGGGGGTAGTGTTTTAGAGTTTAGGGTAGTGCAGTGGTGTTTGTGTAGTGTAGGGGTCATGTTTTAGGGTAGTGCAGTGGTGTTTGGGTAGTGTAGGGGGTCGTGCTGGGGGTAGTGTTTTAGGATTTAGGTTAGTGCAGTGGTGTTTGGGTAGTGTAGGGGTCGTGCTGGGGGTAGTGTTTTAGGGTTTAAGGTAGTGCAGTGGTGTTTGTGTAGTGTAGGGGGTCGTGCTGGGGGTAGTGTTTTAGGGTTTAGGGTAGTGCAGTGGTGTTTGTGTAGTGTAGGGGGTCATGTTTTAGGGTAGTGCAGTGGTGTTTGGGTAGTGTAGGGGGTCATGCTGGGGGTAGTGTTTTAGGATTTAGGTTAGTGCAGTGGTGTTGGGGTAGTGTTTTAGGGTTTAGGGTAGTGCAGTGGTGTTTGTGTAGTGTAGGGGGTCATGCTGGGGGTAGTGTTTTAGGGTTTAGGATAGTGCAGTGGTGCTTGTGTAGTGTAGGGGGTCGTGCTGGGGTAGTGTTTTAGGGTTTAGGGTAGTGCAGTAGTGTTTTTGTAGTGTAGGGGGTCATGTTTTAAGATGCAACGCTCCAATACCTGACCAGTCTGCACTACATAAAACTGCAAAAACTAAAAATAAAAGTGTTTTGCACACTTTTGTCATTGGGCTATATGTGGGCTACATCTCGGTAATATTTGTGCTACATTTGGGCTCTTTTTTCACTGGTGGCCATCTTGGAAGACTTCTTTGTTATGAAGTTTCCTAATTTCCTCATTTACTGCCGTCTCCTCAGTAGGAAATGCTTTCAGTTTTTTACTTTGATTCCATCAAGAAGGCATTCACATGTGTCACACATTTGCCATAAATTCAGAATGTTATTACTCTAGTTGTTCATTAGATCACTGTAGTAAAGCTACTGCTCACCAAGGAGTTAACTGGAAGTCTACTACTGGTATTGAAAGTGATTGTTTCAGTCTGCATGTCAGAATTTTCTAATGAAATAGAAGAGGATTTGAGATCTCACTTAAAACATGCACTAAATTTTCTTTTGCAGCACTAACCATAATTTCTATGGCAAAATGAACCCCTCATTTTGTTCCTTTTTAAATTAAATGTTTTAAGTGTTACCAGTTTATTCCAATCAAGATGGCTTCAGGTGTGCCATACTTTTGTCATAAGTAAGGCTGTTAGCACTCTAGTTGTTCTTTAGAACACTCTGGGAAGCTGCAGTAGAACACAAAGGCATCAACTGACAGGCTGCTCCTGTTGAAATATAACAGGAAGATATTTGAGATCTCACTTAAAACATGTCCTAATTTTTCTTTCTACAGCACTAACCATAATTTCTATGGCTAAATGAACCCCCTCATTTTGTTCCTTTTTAAATTAAATGTTTTAAGTGTTACCAGTTTATTCCAATCAAGATGGCTTCAGGTGTGCCATACTTTTGTCATAAGTAAGGCTGTTAGCACTCTAGTTGTTCTTTAGAACACTCTGGGAAGCTGCAGTAGAACACAAAGGCATCAACTGACAGGCTGCTCCTGTTGAAATATAACAGGAAGATATTTGAGATCTCACTTAAAACATGTCCTAATTTTTCTTTTACAGCACTAACCATAATTTCTATGGCAAAATGAACCCCTCATTTTGTTCCTTTTTAAATTAAATGTTTTAAGTGTTACCAGTTTATTCCAATCAAGATGGCTTCAGGTGTGCCATAATTTTGTCATAAGTAAGACTGTTAGCGCTCTAGTTGTTCTTTAGAACACTCTGGGAAGCTGCAGTAGAACACAAAGGCATCAACTGACAGGCTGCTCCTGTTGAAATATAACAGGAAGATATTTGAGATCACACTTGAAACATGTCCTAATTTTTCTTTCCAGAGCACTAACCATAATTTCTATGACAAGATGAACCCCATCATTTTGTTCCTTTTTAAATTAAATGTTTTAAGTGTTACCAGTTTATTCCAATCAAGATGGCTTCAGGTGTGCCATACTTTTGTCATAAGTAAGGCTGTTAGCACTCTAGTTGTTCTTTAGAACACTCTGGGAAGCTGCAGTAGAACACAAAGGAATCAACTGACAGTCTCTGCCCTTGTTGGATGTACATGTTTTACTGAGAATGTCAGACTTTATTCTCACATGACTGAGAAAGATAATGTGAATTTACAGAAAATATGCTCTCATTTTAGCTTCTGGGGCACCTTCCAAAACTGTATGGGACAAGCATGTGAAAATAGTTTTCTCTCAAACATGATTCATGATATCCCAGCAGAAGGTTTTTCACAGGGTAAAATCACCTTAGAACACACCACAATTCCTGAAATTAGTATGGTACCATCAACAAATGAATTCTAATGTAACTAAAGTCTGTTATCACCCTTTATAGTTCTCCTTTTGGTAACCCTCAAAATCTTCGATTCACTACAATGCATTTCAAAGGGGTACTATCATGTATATTGGTCCCAAGATGGCTGCCAGCAATTCCAGGATGAAGTGCTGACAGCCAATCAGATCTCACGATGACATGTGTGGTTAGGTTCCGCCCAGATATATATGTGTTTTTACTTTTGATTTTCTCAGCAACTACTGAACGGATTTACACCATTTAACAAAAGGGTTCTTTCTGAACCAAGAACTACCTCTTTGCCAAATTTGGTGTAATTCCGTTCAGCAGTTCGGGCTGTAGCCTTGCATAAAGTTTCCTATGGGAAATTGATTTTTTGACTCTTATTTTTTTAATTTCTCCGCAACTACTGAACGGATTTACACCATTTAACAAAAAGGGTTCTTTCTGAACCAAGAACTACCTCTTTGCCAAATTTGGTGTAATTCCGTTCAGCAGTTCGGGCTGTAGCCGTGTCTAAAGTTTCCTATGGGAAAATGAATGGGGAAAACACGTTTTGGGACCCCCTTTTTCTCGGCCCCCGCTTGACGAATCACCCTGAGACTTTCAGGGTAGGAGCGGACCGGAGCGGGCCATAAAGTTTGAAAATTTCGCGAAGATTCGTCAACCGACGCAAGAGTTATTTCAAATAGAATGTCGCGGATTTCCTATGGAAAATAGGTCCTAACTATAACTATCTACTGGCGACCGCCAGTAGATAATATATATATATATATATATATATTCACTGAAAAAACCATAGGTTTCAGGCTCGTTATAGTTAGAAATTAGCATTTAAAAACCTTACAAATTCACTGAAAAAACCATAGGTTTCAGGCACGTTATAGTTAGAAATTAGCATTTAAAAACCTTACAAATTCACTGAAAAAAACCATAGGTTTTAGGGACAGTTATAGTTAGTTGGACATTGCACTCGTACAAAACCCGTGAAATTCCCCGTTATAGTTAGTTCAACTAACTATAACTCGCGCCCTCGCAATGCACTGCTGATGACGTCACATATTACATCACTCATGACATGGTCAGTGACATCACTGATGACATCTCAAATGACATCACTGATGACATCATCCAGTGACTGTGTGTTTCTGTAAAGTTTAAATATTTTTAATATATATAGGGAAAGGCGTATTGAAGAATGAGTGGGTGTATAAGTGTCTGTATGGATGATTTAGTAGGTGCGTGACTAACTCTATAAGTGAGTGATTAAACGTATCTTACTGAATGCATGGGTTAGTGACTAAACTGGGTGAATGTCTGTATCCGTCTGTCTGTTGCTGTGTAAGTGGCTGCATGGGTTTGGGAATAGCTACATGAGTGTCTATATGAGTTATTGATTGGTTGTCTGAGTATCTGTATGGGTGCCTGAGTGTTTGTGTGGGTAGGGTGTGTGCGACTCTGTGCATAGATGTGTGAGTGGGTGATTCACTGGGTGGATGGTTTCAAGAGTGCATCTGTGATAGACTGTATGGGTGGGTAAGTGTGTGTAAGAGTGTGTTAGTGAGGGAATGTATGTCCCAGTGGTACATGTGTGAGTAACTACATATGAGAAAGGCAGTATATATGTGTGTTGGAGTATATAAATGGCTATAAGTGAGAGTGTGTGATTGTGAGAGTGGCTGTATGGATGAGTGTGTGCTTGTATCAGTGATTGTATAAGAGCGTAAGAATGTGCTAGTATTTATATGAGTAAGTGAGCTGGTGTGTGTATGACTGTATAGGTGAGTAAATGGCAGTGTGAATAATTATTTGCATGACTGACTAGGTGTGTGAGTACCTCTATGGATGAGTGGCGGTGTGTGAGTGTCTATATAGGAGTATGAGTGCATATGATAGTCCTGTACTGAGTGACCGTAAGTATGAGTGACTGTCCGGGTGAGTGAGTGGATGTGTGTGTAGACCTAAGAATCAGTGAGTGGGTATGTAGTTATTGGTGTTGGAGTGTCTATGGTTTTGCGAATGGCAGTCTGTAATTTAGAGTGGGTGTATCAAAGGTTATATTAGGGTGTGAGGAGGTGCATCAGATTATCACGTGGATGATGTCATCAGTGATGTCATTTGAGATGTCATCAGTGATGTCATCAGTGGTCACTGACCATGTCATGAGTGATGTAATATGTGACGTCATCAGCAGTGCATTGCGGGGGAGCGAGTTATAGTTAGCTGAACTAATATAACGGGGCAATTTCACGGGTTTTGTACGAGTGCAATGTCCAACTAACTATAACTGTCCCTAAAACCTATGGTTTTTTCAGTGAATTTGTAAGGTTTTTTAAATGCTAATTTCTAACTATAACGTGCCTGAAACCTATGGTTTTTTCAGTGAATTTGTAAGGTTTTTTAAATGCTAATTTCTAACTATAACGAGCCTGAAACCTATGGTTTTTTCAGTGAATTTCAAAGGTTTTTTAAATGCTAATTCCTAACTATAACATGTCTGAAACCTATGGTTTTTTTCAGTGAATTTCAAAGGTTTTGTAAATGACAATTTTTAAATGTATTAATTGTTATAATTATTTTTTTGATACTGATTTACTACATTTTTTTAAACTATTTATTTTTAGATATTTTATTTTTTAAATTACATTGTAATTACATTATACATTACATTACAAAATATACTTTCTCTGAATGAATTACTTTAGTTTAAATACTTTGCAAATAGGCAATAGACTTTTAAGTACAGTAGTTACAGTTGTTGCAATGGGCAACACAATTTCAAACACAATGCAACATTGAGCTCAATGTGAATTTCTAGTTAAATGCAATTAGTTACTTTATGGATTACTTTTTTAACCACAGGACTGGATCCTAGATTCAGTCCTGGGACATCTCCTGTAAACAGTTGAGTAAAAGCGTTTTGGTTACAGTAGTGATTTTTAAGGAATATTATTGTATTTTAAAAGTTGACACTTAGAAACTTATTTCACATAGAATCACCAATGTTATCCTATGGGAGGAAATTCACTTAGCAGGTAAGTAGTGTTATCGTTATTTTTTCTTACTCAGTGGTGGATCCTGTATCCAGCACTGGTGCATCTCCTGTAAAAAGTTGAAAGAATGCGTTTAAGTCACACAGGCGATTTTTAAGGAATATTTGTAGTTTGTGAAAATCGACACTTTGAAACTCTTCTGCTGAAAACCAGACAATGGATTCCTATGGAAGGAAATACAAGTTACTGGTAAGTACGGTTAGAATTACTTTTCAGGGTCAGTGCTGGGCTAAAAGATGCAGCACTGGGTTCTCTCCTGATAACAGGTGAGTAAATCGGAATTCATAGTTCGGCTGATTTTAGAGGAATATTATAAAGTTCCAAAACTCCACACTTAGAAGAATTTCCAAGTGAAACCAGTCAATGTTAGCCTATGGAAGGAAATTCAAGTTACTGGTAAGTACGGTTAGAATTACTTTTCAAGGTCAGTGCTGGGCTAAAAGATGCAGCACTGGGTTCTCTCCTGATAACAGGTGAGTAAATCGGAATTCGTAGTTCGGCTGATTTTAGAGGAATATTATAAAGTTCCAAAACTCCACACTTAGAAGAATTTCCAAGTGAAACCAGTCAATGTTAGCCTATGGAAGGAAATTCAAGTTACTGGTAAGTACGGTTAAAATTACTTTTCAGGATTAGTTCTGGGCTGAAAGATGCAGCAATGTGGTCTCTCCTGATAACAGGTGAGTAAATCGGAATTCGTAGTTCGGTTGATTTTAGAGGAATATTATAAAGTTCCAAAACTCCACACTTAGAAGAATTTTCAAGTGAAACCAGTCAATGTTAGCCTATGGAAGGAAATTCAAGTTACTGGTAAGTACGGTTAAAATTACTTTTCAGGATCAGTACAGTGCTCAAAGATGCCTCACTGAGGTCTCTCCTGATAACAGGTGAGTAAATCGGAATTCGTAGTTCGGCTGATTTTAGAGGAATATTTGCACAATGGTGAAGGAAGGGGGTGGGGCCTGAGGTGACATGTCTGCAAACACGCCCTGTGGCGCGTTTTAAGTTGGAGAATTAATTCCTCCTCAATCCCGAGGGTCCCTTGGGGCCAACTAGCCCACCAGGAACCTCCAGTATGCGCCAGGGGGCTGCGTTGCAGAGAGGTGTACAGAGGCCACGCCCCTTTTTACAACACTCTGCAACGCATCTCCGTGGCGCTTACTGGAGGTACCTGGTGGGCTAGTTGGCCCCCAGGGACCCTCAGGATTGTGGAGGATTTAATTCCCCATCTTAAAACGCGCCACGGGGCCTGTTTTCACACATGTCACCTGAAGCCCCGCCCCCTCCCTTCACCACTGTGCAAACGCGCCCCGTGGCGCGTTTTAAGTTGGGGGATTAAGTCCCCTTGAATCCTGAGGGTCCCTGGAGTCCAACTAGCCCACCATGTACCTCCAAAAAGCGCCACAGGGCTGCGTTGCAGAGAGGTGTAAAAAGGGGCGTGGCCTCTGTATACCTCTCTGCAATGCAGCCCCCTGGCCATACTGGAGGTTCCTGGTGGGCTAGTTTGCCCCCAGGGACCCCAGTATTCAAGGGGAATTCGTTCCCCATCTGCAAACGCGCCAGGGGGCGCGTTTGCAGACTGCTGCAGAGAGGGGCGGGCCTCCGGCACGATGCCGGTCTGTTTTCTTTTTTTTTTTGTATGGGAGGGGGGCTGCGTGGCCCCCCTTCCCTTGGCCACTTTTGGCCCCGGGGACCCCAACCCCGGGGCCTGATGATTTTTTTTTTTTTAAACAAAACAGGAAGGGGGCCGCGTGGCCTCCTTCCCTGGGCCTCTATTGGCCCCGGGGACCCCATCCCCCGGGGAATGCCCACTGTTTTTTTAATTTACATTTTTGGAGGGGGCTGCGAGGCCCCCTCCTCAGGCCATTTAAGGCCCCGGGGACCCCATCCCCGGGGCTGGCCTTGACATATTTTTTTTTTTTTCTTTATGGGGAGGGGGGCTGTGTGGCCCCCTCCCAGGCCACTAATGGCCCTGGGGACCCCATCCCCCAGGGCCTGGCCTCTGGTTGGGGACTGTGGGGGTGTCCCCAATCCCCCCACAGCCCCGCCGGCTCCACGCGTCCCACGGGAGCCGGCATTGCTTTTCCACAAGGGAGCTGCTGACATGCAGCTCCCCTTATGGAAAAGCAATTCTGCTTGCTTCATTGAAGCGAGAGCAGGTTTCCTGCTCTCGCTTCAATGAAGCAGCTAAGTTTGCAATGGCAGGACGGGAGCCGCGAGGCTCCCGTCCTGCCATTGCAAACAGCAGTTTCCCCGGGTAGGCACCCCGGGACACTGCAGGAGCCGGCCCTGGGGGTGGTGGTCCCCAGGGCCACCACAGGCTCCAGGAGGGGGCCGCGCGGCCCCCCTCCCATGTCTCTTAAAGCCCCGGGAGGTGGTGGTCCCCGGGGCTTCGGGGGTCCGAAACGGACCCCCACATTTATTTTGTTAGTGCCCCGGGGAGGTGGCGGTCCCCGGGGCATGTGGGGGTGCTTGAGCCCCCCCACACAAGTACTATTAATTTTTAAGAAAGAAGCCCCGGGAGGTGGCGGTCTCGGAGCTGCGGGAGGGCCGAGAGCCCTCCCGCACCATTTATTTTTAAAGCCCCGGGGGTGGCGGTCCCTGGGGCTTGGGGCCTTAGAGGCCCCCACATATTCTAAATAACCCCCCGCATGCCCCCGGGACTTGGCCCACCCGGGGGCCAATTAACAACGAAGCGCTGGAGACCGCGCTTTGTTTTTTTTTTTTTCGGCAGGATCCGTGCACCCTAAGCGCATCTTGCCGTTTAAAAAAAAAAAATGCTTTTTTCTGCCCAGGGGGTCCTTGTGGGATCCCCTGAGCAGACCTAGGGGGTCAGGGTGTTTCTACCCTGCCCCCTTTGTGCGTTTTGCACACTTGTTTCTGTCCCTCGGAGGGACAAAATAGCTGCCAACACTTCCTGATTTGGAGTGTTGACAGCCAATTAGCATGCAGCTCGTGATCGGGAGGGTTTCTCGGCCCCCGCTTGACGAATCAACCCGAGACTTTCAGGCTAGGAGCGGAGCGGAGTGCCCCAAGAAGTTGGAAGCTTTTGCGAAGATTCGTCAACCGGCGCAAGAGTTATTTCAAATAGAATGTTGCGGATTTCCTATGGAAAATAGGTCCTAACTATAACTATCTACTGGCGACCGCCAGTAGATAATATATATATATATATATATATATATATATATATATATATTCACTGAAAAAACCATAGGTTTCAGGGACGTTATAGTTAGACATTAGCATTTAAAAACCTTTGAAATTCAAACGAAAAACCATAGGTTTCAGGGACGTTATAGTTAGTCGGACATTTCTTGTCTACAAAACCATAGAAATTGCCCCGTTATAGTTAGTTCAGCTACCTATAACTCAAGCACCCGCAATGCACTTCTGATGGCGTTACATATTACATCATTCATGACATGGTCAGTGACATCACTGATGACATCACTGATGACATCTCCAATGACATCACTGATGACATCATCCAGTGACTGTGTGATTCTTTAAAGTTTAAATATGTATTATATATATGCCAAGGTGTATTGAACAATGAGTGGGTGTATAAGTGTCTGGATGGAGGATTTAGTAGGTGCGTGACTAACTGTTTAAGTGAGTGATTACATGTGTCTTACTGAATGCATGGGTTAGTGACTAAACTGTGTGAATGTCTGTATCAGTCTGTCTGTTGATGTGTAAGCTGCTGCATGAGTTGGTCAGTTGTTACATGAGTGTCTATATGGGCTATTGATTGGTTGCCTGAGTATTTTTGTATGGGTGCCTGAGTGTGTGTGTGGGTGGTTGGGAGGTGTGTGACTCTGTGCATAGATGTGTGAGTGGTTGATTCACTGGGTGTATGGGTTCAAGAGTGCATGTGCAAACAGCTGTATGGCTGGGTGAGTGTGTGTATGGGTGTGTTGGTGAGAGAATGGATGTCTCAGTGGTACATGTCCAAGTAACTACATATGTAAAAGGCAGTGTATGTGATAGTTGGAGTATATAAATGACTATACGTGAGAGTCAGTGATTGTGAGAGTGGCTGTATGGATGAGTGTGTACTTGTATCAGTGATTATAAAAGAGAGTAAGTATGCATTTGTTTCTGTTTTAATAAGTGTTGTGGTGTGTGTATAACTGTATAGGTCAGTAAATTGAAGTGTGATTGATTCTTTGCATGACTGAGTAGCTGTGTGAGTAACTCAATGGATGAGTGGTGGTGTGTGAGTGTCTGTATAGGTCTGAGTGCTTATGATACTGTTGTTTTGATGAGTGACTGCATGTATGAGTGACTTTATAGGTGAATGAGTGGATGTGTGTGTAGACCCTGGAATCAGTGAGTGCGTATGTAGTAACAGGTATTGGTGTGTCGATGGTTTCGAAAATGGTAGTCTGTATTTTACAGTGGGTGTATCAAAGGTTATATTAGAGTGTGAGGAGGTGCATCAGATATTCACGTGGATCATGTCATCAGTGATGTCATCAGTGATGTCATTTGAGATGTCATCAGTGATATCATCAGTGATGTCACTGACCATGTCATGAATGATGTAATATGTGACGTCATCAGAAGTGCATTGCGGGTGCACAAGTTTTAGTTAGCTGAACTAACTATAACGGGGCAATTTCTATGGTTTTGTAGAAGAGAAATGTCCAACTAACTATAACGTCCCTGAAACCTATGGTTTTTTCAGTGAATTTCAAAGGTTTTTTAAATGCTAATTTCTAACTATAACATACCAGTCGCGTTTCCAGAGTGGTGGAGAAAGGTGAGCGTGGCCTCCGAAACACCTCTTAGCATTCCCACTGTGTGGTATTTACTGGAGGTAACAGGAGGAGTAGTTAGCCCCCAACGTCAACCTAGGGGGCCAACTATCCCTTTTATTACCACCAGCAAGTCCCACACAGCAGGATTGCTAACTTCTTAGATCATGCCCCGCAACCTCCCTGAACCACTGTGCAAATGTGCCCCCTAGCACGTTGTAAGTTGAGGGATTAAGTCCCCTTGAATCCTGAGGGTCCCTGGGGGCCAAGTAGCCCACCAGGTACCTCCAGGAAGCGGCACAGAGCTGTGTTGCAGAGAGGTGTTCCAAGGCCACGCCCCTTTTTACACCTCGCTGCAACGCAGCTCATGGGGACTTACTGGAGGTACCTGATGGGCTAGTTGGACCCAAGGGACCCTCGGGATTCAAGGGGACTTAATCCCCCAACTTACAACGCACCAGAGGGCCCGTTTGCACAGTGGTGCAGGGAGGGGGCGGGGCCTGATGTGACAAGTGTGCAAACGTGCCCTGTGGCGCATTTTAAGTTGGGGGATTAAGTCCCTTTGAATCCTGAGGGTCCCTATGCGCCCCGTGGCATGTTTTAAGTTGGGGGATTAAGTCCCCTTGAATCCTGAGGGTCCCTGGGGGCCAACTAGCCCACCAGGTACCTCCAATAAGTGCCACACAGCTGCGTTGCATAGAGGTGTAAAAAGGGGCGTGGCCTCAGACCACCTCTCTGCAACGCAGCTCTGTGGTGCAAACTGAAGGTACCTGGTGGGCTACTTGGCCCCCAGGGACCCTCAGGATTGAAGGGGAATTAATTCCCCAACTTACAACGCGCCAGGGGGCGCATTTGCTGAGTGCTATAGGGAGGGGGTGGGGCCTCCAGTGCGATGCCGGCTTTTGTTATTATTTTTTTTTGTAGAAGGGGGGCTGTGTGGCCCCCTATTTTTACAATATTTGGGGCCCTGGGAACCCCATCCCCCAGGGCCTGAACCATTTTTTTTTTAAATGCGTAGGGGGCCGCGCGGCCCCCTTCCCGAGGCCAATTTCGGCCCCGGGGACCCCATCCCCTGGGGCATGGCCAGAATTATATATTTAAAAAAAATAATATTTGGTGGGGGGCCGCGTGGCCCCTTCCTATGGCCAATTATGGCCCCGGGGACCCCATCCCCCGGGGCCGGCCTTTGCGTGTTTTTTAATTTTTTAAAATTTTACTTACTGGGGAGGGGGGCCGCATGGCCCCCCTCCCGGGCTACTTTTGGCCCCGGGGACCCCATCCCCCAGGGCCAGCCCTCTCCGTTGGGGACCGTGGGGGGAGCCCCAATGCCCCCACGATCCCGCCGGCTCTCTGCGTCCTGCGGGAGCCGGCATTGCTTTTCCACACGAGGAGCTGCTGACATGCTGACAGGGAGCCCCCCACTCAGATTATTTTATTTTAAAAATAGAGCCCCGGGGAGGTGGCAGTCCCCGGAGCTGCGGGGGGGCTGTGTGCCCCTGCAAAACATAAATGAAGCCCCAGGGAGGTGGCGGTCCCCGGGGCTATGCCCACTTCATATTTTCTGCATGCCCCCAGGACTTGGCCCACCTGGGGGCTTAAAAATAACGAAGCGCGGAAGCCCGCGCTTCGTTTTTTAAAAATGTTAATGGCAGGATTCACGCACCCAGCACAAATTCTGCCGTTTTTAAAACAAAAAATGCGTTTTTTGGCCCTGGGGGTCCCTGTGGGACCCCCTGAGCAGGCCTAGGGGGTCAGGGTGTTTCTACCCTGCCCCCTTTTCTTGTTTTTCATGTTTTTTTTTCTGATTTCTTGTGACTTGGTTACCGATTCACAAAATGGCTGCCAACACTTCCTGGTTTTGAGTGTTGGCAGCCAATTAGAATGAAGCTCGTGGTCGGGAGGGTTCGCAAATCCACTGCGGCCATAGATATCAAAACTTTTTCTTTTTTAAATTTCTCAGCAACTACTGAACGGATTTACACCATTTAACAAAAAGGACTCTTTCTGAACCAAGACCTACCTTTTTGCCAAATTTGGTGTAATTCCGTTCAGCAGTTCGGGCTGTAGCTTTGTCTAAAGTTTCCTATGGAAAATAACATGGGGAAAACGCGTTTAGGGACCCCCTTTTTTCTCGGCCCCTTCTTGGCGAATCACCCCAAAGCTTTCAAGACAGGAGCTGACCGGAGCTGATCCCTAGTTTTGAAACTTTCGCGAAGATTCGTCAACCGGCGCCAAAGTTATTGGGTAAACAAAAAACGCTTTTCCTATGGAAACTAGGTCCTAACTATAACTATCTACTGGCGACCGCCAGTAGGTAATATATATATATATATATTCACTGAAAAAAACCATAGGTTTCAGGCACGTTATAGTTAGAAATTAGCATTTAAAAAACCTTAGAAACTCACTGAAAAACCACAGGTTTCAGGGACACTATAGTTAGTTGGACATTTCACTCGTACAAAACCAGAGAAATTCGTCCGTTATAGTTAGTTCAGCTAACTATAGCTCGCGCCCCCGAAATGCACTGCTGATGACGTCACATATTACATCATTCATGACATGGTCAGTGACATCACTGATGACATCATCCAGTGACTGTGTGTTTCTGTAAAGTTTAAATATGTTTTATATATATATAGGCCAAGGTGTATTGAAGAATGAGTGGGTATATAAGTGTCTGAATGGATGATTTAGTAGGTGCGTGACTGACTGTATAAGTGAGTGATTAAATGTGTCTTACTGAATGCATGGGTTAGTGACTGATACAGACATTCACACAGTTTAGTTTGTCAGTTGGTGTGTAAGCGGTTGCATGGGTTGGTGAGTAACTAAATGAGGGTCTATATGGGTTATTGATTGGTTGTCTGAGTATCTGTATGGGTGGCTGAGTATCTGTGTGGGTGGTTGGGGGGTGTGACTCTGTGCATACATGTGTAAGTGGGTTATTCACTGGGTGTATGGGTTCAAGAGTGCATCTGTGAAGGGCTGTATGGGTGGGTGAGTGTGTGTATGGGTGTTATGGTGAGTGAATGGATGCCTCAGTGGTACATGTGTGAGTAACTGCATATGTGAAAGGCAGTATATGTGAGTGTTGGAGTATATAAATGACTATATGTGAGAGTGAGTGATTGTGAGAGTGGCTGTATGGATGAGTGTGTGCTTGTATTAGTTATTGTATAAGAGTGTAAGTATGTGTTAGTATATGTTTGAATAAGTGAGGTGGTGTGTGTATAACTGTATAGGTGAGTAAATGGGAGTGTCATTGATTCTTTGCATGACTGACTAGGTGTGTGAGTAACTCTATGGATGAGTGGCGGTGTGTGAGTGTCTGTATAGATATGTGAGTGTATATGATAGTGCCGTATTGATGGTTGACTGCATGTATGAGTGACTGTATGGGTGAATGAGTGGATGTATGTGTAGACCTACGAAATAGTGAGTGGTTTTGTACTAACTGGTATTGGTGTGTCTACGGTTTCGAAAATGGAAGTCTGTATTTTAGAGTGGGTGTATCAAAGGTTATATTAGGGTATGAGGAGGTGCATCAGATTATCACGTGGATGATGTCATCAGTGATGTCATTTAAGATGTCATCAGTGATGTCATCAGTGATGTCACTGACCATGTCATGAATGATGTAATATGTGACGTCTTCAGCAGTGCATTGCGGGGGCGCGAGTTATAGTTAGCTGAACTAACTATAACGGACAAATTTCTCTGGTTTTGTACGAGTGAAATGTCCAACTAACTATAACGTCCCTGAAACCTGTGGTTTTTTCAGTGAATTCCTAAGGTTTTTTAAATGCTAATTTCTAACTATAACGTGCCTGAAACCTATGGTTTTTTCAGTGAATTTCAATGGTTTTTTAAATGCTAATTTCTAACTATAACGTCCCTGAAACCTATGGTTTTTTCAATGAATTTCAATGGTTTTTTAAATGAAAATTTCTAATTATAATGTGCCTCAACCCTATGGTTTTGTTAGTTAATTTCTAAGGTTTTATAAATGCTAATTTCTAACTATAACATTCCTATTAAGTCCCCTTGAATCCTGAAGGTCCCTGGTGGCCAAGTAGCCCACCAGATACCTCCAGTAAGGGCCACAGAGCTGCGTTGCAGAGAGGTGTTCCTAGGCCACGCCCCTTTTTACACCACGCTGCAAACGCGGCTTCTGGTGCACTGCTGCTCTGACGATGAAGTCCATTTGTGTCCTGAGGTCCTCAGGACACAAGAGGACCTCATCACCCCACCAGCAGTGCACCACAAGCTGCGTTTGCAGAATGGTGTAAAAGGGGGCGTGGCCTCGGACCACCTCTCTGCAACGCAGCTCTGTGGCGCTTACTGGAGGAACCTGGTGGGCTAGTTGGCCCCCAGGGACCCTCAGTTTTGAAGGGCACTTAATCCCCAAAGTTACAACGCGCCAGGGGGCGCGTTTGCACACTTGCCATATCAGGCTCCGCCCCCTCCCTGCACCACTGTGCAAACGTGCCCCCTGTCGCGTTGTAACTTGGAAGATTAAGTCCCCTTGAATCCTGAGGGTCCCTGGGGGCCAACTAGCCCACCAGGTACCTCCAGTAAGCGCCACAGAGCTACATTGCAGAGAGGTATAAAAAGGGGCATGGCCTCAGACCACCTCTCTGCAACGCAGCTCTGTGGCGCATACTGGAGGTACCTGGTGGGCTAGTTGGCCCCCAGGGACCCCCAGTATTCAAGGGGAATTAATTCCCCAACCTACAACGCGCCACAGGGCGTATTTGCAGAGTGAAGCACTGAGGGGGCGGGGCCTCCGGCGCGATGCCGGCTTTTTAAAAATTTATTTTTTCTAGAAGGGGGGCTGTGTGGCCCCCCTTCTTTTACAATATTTGGGGCCTTTCCTAAACTACAGCTGCATAAAGGACCAGAAGAATTGTCTCCAGTGAGCTTGTGTGTCTGTAACTTTGCCACCGCGCCGGGGTCCTTTGAGTAATCTGTCCACATAGTGGGGAAATGGCGGGAAGACGTTGCATACCACTAGTGTTTGTGGGGCGGGGCCAAACGGGTGTGGCTTCTATGCGAGTTCACATGCCTCTTGTTTATAAAGGGTCAGAGGACGATCTGAGCAGCAGATGATGAGAAAGAACCTCCTGGTCACAGGAACTGCACGGGGATTGCACTTGAGAAAATCAAGGATGCAAAGACCTCCATCAAGGATTACAGCTAATTTTTGATGGTAGATGTGGGCAGAAAGCACTCCTGCTTAGCCTCGACCATGCTTGCGAATTTTTTGGGCTGATTAATGCGTTACAGAATTTGAGCTTCAACTCGGGCACCTGCTTTATTTATATCTGTAAGTGCTTCCTGTTGAGGTTTAATTTTTGTGACAGGAGCATCGTGCCAGAATGAATCCTGCCCTGCATGTTTATCCAAGAAGATGCCACGGTTTCGTGCAATACCTCTACTCAACTGGAGAACTTTCTACTGGCTAATCAGTAAGTGCTACCTCGTTGGGTAAATGTATAGTGCTATTATTTTTTTGGCAATGGCCCCGGGACCTAGCCCACCCGGGGGCCTCATTTAAATGAAGCGCAAAAGCCTGCGCTTCATTTTTTTTTAATTTCGGAGGGATTCGCGACCCCAACGCGAATTCCGCCAATTTTTTTTTTTTTTTAAATGTTTTTTTGGGCCTTTGGGGTCCTTGTGGGACCCCCTGAGAAGGCCTAGGGGGTCAGGTTGTTTCTACCCTGCCCCCTTTTCTTCATTTTTCACTTTGTTTTACTGTTTTCTTGTGACTCGGTTCTACCATACTCCAGCACTATAATTTTGCAGAGAATGCTGACGTAAATATGCACAGTTCCTAAACTACTGCTGCATAAAGGACCAGAAGAATTGTCTCCAGTCAGCTTGTGTGTCTGTAACTTTGCCACCGCGCCGGGGTCCTTTGAGTAATCTGTCCACATAGTGGGGAAATGGCGGGAAGACGTTGCATACCACTAGTGTTTGTGGGGCGGGGCCAAACGGGTGTGGCTTCTATGCGAGTTCACATGCCTCTTGTTTATAAAGGGTCAGAGGACGATCTGAGCAGCAGATGATGAGAAAGAACCTCCTGGTCACAGGAACTGCACGGGGATTGCACTTGAGAAAATCAAGGATGCAAAGACCTCCATCAAGGATTACAGCTAATTTTTGATGGTAGATGTGGGCAGAAAGCACTCCTGCTTAGCCTCGACCATGCTCGCGAATTTTTTGGGCTGATTAATGCGTTACAGAATTTGAGCTTCAACTCGGGCACCTGCTTTATTTATATCTGTAAGTGCTTCCTGTTGAGGTTTAATTTTTGTGACAGGAGCATCGTGCCAGAATGAATCCTGCCCTGCATGTTTATCCAAGAAGATGCCACGGTTTCGTGCAATACCTCTACTCAACTGGAGTACTTTCTACTGGCTAATCAGTAAGTGCTACCTCGTTGGGTAAATGTATAGTGCTATTATTTTTTTGGCAATGGCCCCGGGACCTGGCCCACCCGGGGGCCTCATTTAAATGAAGCGCAAAAGCCTGCGCTTCATTTTTTTAAAATTTCGGAGGGATTTGCGACCCCAACGCGAATTCCGCCAAATTATTATTTTTTTTAAATGTTTTTTTTGGCCTTTGGGGTCCTTGTGGGACCCCCTGAGAAGGCCTAGGGGGTCAGGTTGTTTCTACCCTGCCCCCTTTTCTTCATTTTTCACTTTGTTTTACTGTTTTCTTGTGACTCGGTTCTACCATACTCCAGCACTATAATTTTGCAGAGAATGCTGACGTAAATATGCACAGTTCCTAAACTACAGCTGCATAAAGGACCAGAAGAATTGTCTCCAGTGAGCTTGTGTGTCTGTAACTTTGCCACCGCGCCGGGGTCCTTTGAGTAATCTGTCCACATAGTGGGGAAATGGCGGGAAGACGTTGCATACCACTAGTGTTTGTGGGGCGGGGCCAAACGGGTGTGGCTTCTATGCGAGTTCACATGCCTCTTGTTTATAAAGGGTCAGAGGACGATCTGAGCAGCAGATGATGAGAAAGAACCTCCTGGTCACAGGAACTGCACGGGGATTGCACTTGAGAAAATCAAGGATGCAAAGACCTCCATCAAGGATTACAGCTAATTTTTGATGGTAGATGTGGGCAGAAAGCACTCCTGCTTAGCCTCGACCATGCTCGCGAATTTTTTGGGCTGATTAATGTGTTACAGAATTTGAGCTTCAACTCGGGCACCTGCTTTATTTATATCTGTAAGTGCTTCCTGTTGAGGTTTAATTTTTGTGACAGGAGCATCGTGCCAGAATGAATCCTGCCCTGCATGTTTATCCAAGAAGATGCCACGGTTTCGTGCAATACCTCTACTCAACTGGAGTACTTTCTACTGGCTAATCAGTAAGTGCTACCTCGTTGGGTAAATGTATAGTGCTATTATTTTTTTGGCAATGGCCCCGGGACCTGGCCCACCCGGGGGCCTCATTTAAATGAAGCGCAAAAGCCTGCGCTTCATTTTTTTTTCATTTCGGAGGGATTCGCGACCCCAACGCGAATTCCGCCAAATTATTATTTTTTTTAAATGTTTTTTTTGGCCTTTGGGGTCCTTGTGGGACCCCCTGAGAAGGCCTAGGGGGTCAGGTTGTTTCTACCCTGCCCCCTTTTCTTCATTTTTCACTTTGTTTTACTGTTTTCTTGTGACTCGGTTCTACCATACTCCAGCACTATAATTTTGCAGAGAATGCTGACGTAAATATGCACAGTTGTGTGATTTGAGGAAAGACAAGCATAAAGTGAATGAGTAAAAGGAGGAGTAGCTGATTTAGGGAATGGCAATGTTTTGTGATGTAGTGCTCTTTAAAGAGGTGCTTCTTTAACTTTTTCTTAATTTGGAGAAGTATTGTGCTTGTCGTATTGGATTTAGGAATGTTGTTCCAGATCCTGATTATATCGATAGAAAGGGCCTGCTGCCTTGTTTTTTTTTCATTTTTACTCTTCTTAGTTTGTAGTCTTATGAAACCCTGGCTCTAACTGTGCAGACAACTAGGAGATGGTGAGCTTATCTGCAAGTTCTTGGTGCCTAAATTACTGTACTTATTTCAGAACAGTCCCATCATTATACCAAAGCAGTTCTTTAAATAACTGAGGTCTGCGATGATACCATTGATATGGGTGGGGCACTCCTCTAGAGTTATCTAGGAGTGTTTGCTTGCACCCTACGAAGTGGAGGTTTGCACATCCCTGACTTAAGATATTACCTTGCTACACGGGCTGAATATCCTTACTACTGAAGTTACAATAGCCCTCCCAAGCTAGCATTGAGGAAGCAATAGCAAAACCCCTACCCTGCATATGCTCTTGTTTAGTACCATTTGGGCCTCACACAACAAGATACATGATATTGGTAGCATGAAGAAGACTGATACAACTACAGTGGAATACTCCTGTTTTCTCTTTTTTTCCTGCTTGAAGATTCAAAGTCTACAGGAGATTGTTGAAAGCAGGTTTGTTAAAGAATTTGAGGCTTACGGGGTCAAAATCCTGGTGATCTAAACACCGATGGTGATTTGATGGCCTTAGACCAGTTGAGGGCAAAGGAAATAATGTTACCACTGGCTGTGTTTTTTAAAATTTTTGCTTGTGTACCAGAAGTGGTTTAGGGAGGGACAGGCACCAACAAAATAGTAAGCCCATTGCTATTCACAAACTGCACTTCTAAACTTACTACAGTCAAAAAGGCCTCAAAACAGTCATATATGTACCCCAAATGAGCCTTGGAGTAAGTCCAGCACCATACATGGCCAACCACTGGTACTGCAACACCCTCCCCAAGAAAATAATGAATGAAGCGACTTAAAATTAGGCCAGAGAGGCCTCAATGACTGCTTCCTCATGAAGGAAGCCTTATCCTCCTATCTATCGGACAAACTGCATGCTTTTCTTGACACCAACAAAGGGACCATGGATTCTCTGGGTAACTGTGGGAGGCGGGCAAGGCATCCATGCCCGGACTCACCTTTCAGAACTAGGAACACAAGAAACTCACGAGGATCATAGAACTTGAGTTCTCTATACTAACCATGGAAAGGTGCAGATGAAAATTAATGGAGTGTTTTCTCACAGATTCCCCATCTGGAGAGGCACCTGGCAGGGCTGCCCCTATTGTGCTGGCTATCGAGCCGCTAGCGGCCTGGATCCTGTGTGATGCACAGGGTCTGGGCTTTGAATGAGGGTGGCAACAGAGGACAATATCGCCCTGTATATGGAAAACGTCCTTCTGCTCCTCTCTCGGCCCGCCAAAATGGTGCCCCGGCTAATTCACATCCAATCCGCTTTCAGCTCGGCCTCAGGTCTAAGGGTGAACTAGGACAAATGCCTACTGGTTCCCATTAGGGGGAGACCTGCAAGATGAGATTTGGCAACCAGGAATCCCCATATGCCACCTTAACTTCTTGTATTTAGATACCTTGGGTGCCTGAGCTCCATGGAGTCTCATCCTCCGCCCTTTGCTGCATAGGACCAGGGAAGACCTGACCAGGTGGAGTACACTGCCCCTCAACCTTATGTGCATGATTCCCCTATTTAAAATTATGTCACTCCCACGGCTGCTCTATGTGCTACAGAATGTCTCCCTTCAGATTCCACAACCTTGGTTTAACACACTGACTTCTTTAGTGTCCCAGGATCTTTGGGCCGGTAGGCCACCCAGGGTGGCATTTAACAAATTTGTTCAGCCCACATAGGATGGGGGACTAGCCATGGCAGATATTCGCCTGTACTACTGGGCAACACAATTACTGACAGTGAATGACTGGCTACACGGGGCTAGGAAGACCCGGCGTTTCTTGGCTTTGGCATCATCACTAAGCAAAGATTTTGTAAACGGTCGCCACATGGATAATATAGCATTCACAGCCTCTAGGACTGAGAATCACCGGCTAAATGACAGAGTTAGGATGACTCTTTCTTTGATGCCACACAAAGCACAAAAAAATAAATATTTTCATTTTAGCTCCCGGGCATAACGAAACAGTGCACCAGAATGGACTACAAAGTCAATAGCATTCATTAACTCTGAAGAGTGTAAAGATGCTTTCAGCATACCATCTAGCAAGTGGCAAGGATCTCTTACAGGTAAGCACTTCAGCTCAGGTATCGATATTGACAGGTCATCATACAACTTTTTCAAATGCGAAGCTAAATTACTGTAAATACAAACAATATCATTCTAATCTTTGTTGAACTCGGTAAGAACTTTTGCAGCAGCATTCCAAGTGACACTGCCCTCCATGTTTTCCAAACGTCTGGTGCCATGTTTTCACCACTATTTCAGATGCTTGGTGACAACACTTTTTTCACATACACCTGTCAATGAATGTTTAAGGCCTGGGGTGTTTGGCAATTTACCAACTATCAATAATGACTCTCTAGAAAAGGGGGCTGATGTATTAAAGGGTTTCATCCATTCTCTCTCTCTGGGTAAAGGTGATGGTACATATTGGGAAAGATTCTTATGAAAACAACCATTTTACCTATCACTGAAATCAAATGGAGCCAAAATATCAAATATGATTTTGATATTTTCTAATTCTCTACAGTTTATAAAATAATTAAATAAGACCTAAAACATGCTTCTAAACCCTGCATCTTTAGACCAAAGATCACAAAACTGAAAAAAGCAAAAGGAAGAAGAAACAATATTTTAGTGACATCCCTAAACAACAAAACTCAAGCAGAATAATGTTAGCCCAGTCTTTCTTGCTGCTGCCATGTATAACAAAGTTGCATTGTATTGGCCCCTTCAGGAAGAAATAAAAATGACTCTTTCACTAATCTTTTCCTTTTTTTGAATAGCATTTAGTTTCTGGTTGCGAAGGTGTTTTTTAAGTGTTTATATGTTTACACTGGTGATGGCTATTTTCCTTTTGGTGGGGTTTTATCAGTTATTATAGGTTTAAACCTAAAACCAGATAGCCTATAGGTATCCTTGACAATATGGGTGGCCCCCGAAGGAACAGGACACTGGTGGGGCTGGGGACAATATTGGCCAAGAGAGACATAGCCAAACATTGGAGGTTCCCCACTGCACCCCCTTTGGCAGGGTCGAGTAAAGGCATGGACTGGTGCGCAAAGCTGGAAGAGACAATTTAAGCAGCACATGGAAGCCCCCCAAGTACAAAAGAGTATGGGGCAAGTGGTGGGCCTATTATGGGCTGGAAAGCATGGAGGAGTAGAGTGCAAATTGTCAGACCGGAAATGGCAACTGTGGGTCGGGCCGGGGTGGAGGACCTGCGGGGAAGGTTATATAATCAAAGTGTTGATTTGTTCATAGCAACGTCTGTTCTAGAAAATGTTAATAAAAATTGTTCTTATTGAAAAAAAAATAGTCCATGGAGTAATTTTAATTACGCTGGAGTAATGGAAGTAGTTTTTGTAATTCCGCTTTACTCTTTGATGCAGAATTACCAACAACTTTGGGGGTCATTACGAAGGCGGTGAACCTGCCACTGGTAGCCTGACGGTGGCGGGTTCTCCGCCATCGTGCGGCCATTCTCCACCCGCCAGATAAGGATGGCGGGCGGAGTGCTGGCCTATGGAAAGCCCGTCTGCCACAGGTCTGACACAGGCAATCGTTACGATTGCCTGTCAAACCCGGCCAGCATACCCAGAATGGTGGCAGTGCCTAGCAGGCACCGTCCGCCACATTAGGATGCAGCATCCCCGCCAGCCTTTGAATGGCGGTTCGGGCCCCCCTTGTGCAGGGGCAATGTCATTGTGCACTTGGGGGGCAAGTCAAATAAAACTTTATTCGGCCACGTTCCGGCCATAAAAGTACATTTACACAAGAGAAGACCCATACAAATAAAAGTTAAAAGCGACTGTACATGTGCAGGTCCTAAAACACAGTTAAAAAGTTCATCAAAAAGATTTACAACATTTCTTGATTCAGCCCAATAAAACCTAAGTCATTACTATAGGCAATCCACATTTTTCCTTTTTCGTATTGCCCCCGATATAAAGCTCGCAACCCCATAACATATCAATGGGGAAGAGAGCATTTGCAAATAAATCAGGGCTTGTCTTACTTGTGCAAATTGGCAATTTTTTAAAAGAGGTAAAATGTGTTTAGATCGTAATTCATTATAAAAAACACAGAAAAACATAAAGTGCAACAAATCTTGGTCTGAGAAATTATCACATGAACACAGCTGTAGGGTCCCTGCCTTTTAGAAACCCTTTGGTATTGTAAGTAACCAGTGAATACAATTAAATCTGAATCTAGATAAAAGAAAACCATGATGCAGATTATTAATAAAAGACCAAAAAGGTTGATCTAGAATCCCAGAGCTTATAATCACATAATGTCTACACATGGGTTTTCTAAGTTCATTAGTTTCTCTTTCCAGGCTTCTCCTAGTTAAATATTGGATTTTAATATCTTTCACCTCCTCAGGGTGCAGCTTTCTGGGTTGATTAAAAAGCTCAGGGCGCCCTAGGGCTGAAAACTGTTGAAAGACATAGCTTAACCCGGGAACGTCTGCGGCTCTGTCTGGCTTCATGCAATCCTCTAAGATAATTTGATTTAGGTTGGGCTTGGGTCTTGACCATATTTTTAACCACTATAACAAGGGGGCCACTGCAATACTGTCTTTAATGTAACCCTGTCTTAGTTCTTCATGCACCATAAAGGCGGGATACTTGGGGGAGTGGCTAAAAGTTTTCGTAAATATTTGTTTTCAGCCCCTTGTAGTTCGTTACACTCCTTGTGGCCCCAGAGCACACTGCCATACGTTGTCATAGGGACGCATTTCTCATTGTAGATCTTCAAAATTGGTAATAAGGGTTTACTCCCTAATCTTCTGGCAAAGTCCAATGTTGCTCCTGCGGCCCTTGCTAAAGTATTTTTCTTGAGTGCACACTGTGCCACCCAAGTACCATTTTCATCAAATAGCATATCCAGATATGAGTAGGTTGCCACATTGGACAACACCCCACCTTTACATATGAGTGATTTCTTCTCACGTTTTGAGTTGCCAGATGACATTATGTGGGATTTTGTAAAATTGACAGAGAGGTCTAACGCAACCATAAAATCAATAAAAGTATTAACAAGACGTTTCAGTGTTATTGGTGTCCTGGCAAGTAAAACTGCATCATCTGCATATAAAAGGGTGGGAATGGGCTTAAAACCTACTCTTGGGGTGTCCATGCTTGCATCGGATAACACAGCCCCTAATATATTAATATAGAGTGTGAATAGGACCGGCGGACTTGCGTGGCACCTATGGTGCGCCCCTACATTTCCCTGCACCATGTGGCAGGCACCGCGTGGTGCAGGGAAATGCACAACCTGCATTTTTACCATTGTGGTGGGTGCTGCAGCCAGCAGCACCCGCCGTAATGTTAAAAATGCCTTTTGGGGCCGCCACAGTGGCAGTCGCATTGTAATTTGCCTTGCTGGACTGCCGCCATATGGCCGGGCGGTCCCGATTCCCGGGACGATGGTGGACAGACTTAATCGTAATGAGCCCCTATGTGATTAGCCTGTTTTAGTAGTTATGAGTAATTTTTGAGGGAAAAAAGAACAAAAACAATGAATTTAGCGAGTGTAGTACCAGCTCGGGCTGCGGTTTGTGTTGCTTTGCATTTAGCGCTATATACTTAGTGCAAAATGCATCCTTGTGTCTAGTTTGGATGCAAATTTGCATTTTGTGCTAAGAAAATAGCTCTAAATGGTAGGAGTAAGTTGAGGGGAAAAAGTGCTGCTATTCATGCTCAGTTTCTTTTTGCACTGTTTCTTATTTTGCAGTAACTCCACATGATTACACTACATCAAATTACGTGACTTAAGCCCACCCCTACTTAAAATAGAATCCAAATGAAAATAATATAACTTACATTTAATAAAAACAATCATTTTTTACAATACATTCTACACATACGTTTTAGTAACTTTTAATACATAATAAATAAATATAAACTTTTTACTTTAGGTGGATTTTATAAATCTTTTGAAAAGTTAATTAAAGTTATTATATCTAAATTAATTAAATATGTAATTAGAAATTAAGTTAATTATAACTTTTAAAATTTGCTCTACATTTAAAATAATTAGATACAATTAATTTATATTAACATTTAACATAAAAATATCTTAAATATTTTTTTTACTTTAATAAACTTCTATAAAGTTCCCTATACTTTACCATAGGGAGATCTCCATCTCAATTCCTGAGTGTGTAATGTAAAATACAGTCTTAAAAGTCACTACTAGTGGTAACTTTACGGTCGCATATAACAATTAACTGACTACACCCCCTATTTTAGATGGTGAGGATATGTAAGTCTACACTTTGCAGTAACTTTACATTCAGAAATGGTGACTAGCTTAAAGTAGTAAAGTTGCTGCAAAGGGCAAGGGTAACTTTACACTTGAAGATTTTCTCATGTATAAAGATACCATCTTTAACATGCATGCTGCCTTGATGAGGTCAGGGCTCCATGATGTTTGGGGATCTCAACAGGTGGTAGAATTGGATTGTTCCCTAACTGATTAGCAGTGGGCAAATATCTAAACAAATAGTGGTCCCTGCTCTTCTAAAATCAACCATAAACTCTTTCAACCAAATGGTATTTATTAATCAAATTTAGATAAAAGTATCAGTCATGGCACAGCGGGACATAGTTTACAGATAGTGTAAGGTACAGACAATGACTATGAGATTACTCAGCAGATGAAGAACAACATTCATAAACTGCTGGATGATGTGGAATGGGGGATTCTTGAAGTGTCACACCTAACATAAAGATATATGTTAGAACTCAGGTGGGCTGGCATGTGACTATATGCAAAGAGGAGAAGGTTGAATCATCAGTTTATCGCAGGGGGGCACCCACTCAAGTGAGGCAAAACACTTTTGGTAGAAATTTCTGAACTTGAAAAACAGATTCAGGAATCTGACATAATTTCAGACACTAAAGCCACTCTAGATAAAATAGTGAAGACAATGCTAGAAGTGAAAAAGTATATACTGTAGTACAAAATAGAAAAGACATTCCCATAAATGACAGAGCACTACTATACCAACAAATCCTACCCAACCACAGACCAGAACTATTCCTGGGGCTGCTGCAATAGAGAGACAAAATCTGTAACTTTCTCTGAGACATCCAAGGACTCAGGCAACATTTCTGACCCTGGTGAAAGCCGATGAACCAGAATGGTCAGGACTATTTTACCTTACACTATCTGGGTGCTATGCCTAAGTGCTAACGTGCCTATGTGTTATTGTCTTTTCTGTTTTTTCTCAGGCTCACTCGCAGTTAGAGTCCTGATGATGATCCTTACATCCCTCTAAGGGATCGAAAAGTCAGTTATGATTGCTGACCCTATCTACATTGTTTATAGATTATGAACTGGCCGCATTGTTCTTGTTCTTTGATAGGCACTCTCGGCCACTATTTTGACATGTGTGTATCATGCATATAAGTGCACCGAGCATGTTTTCTTCTTCAAACGCCGACTGCACCATTACTGATGCTGTTATCCTATTTTGATAAATTCATAACCATTTGGTTGAAAGAATTTATAGTTGATATTACAAGTCCAGGGACCACTGTTTGTTTATATAGAAGTCTACCCAAAGTCCCAGATGACTCTTGGGTTCCCTTGTTACTCATAACTAAAGCTCCCGGTTTTCCAATTTTATTGATTTTTACAGATGAATACAGACAGAAAAACAATTATTTTCTTGTCTGTATTTATTTTAAAATGTGTATAAAATGGAAATTGGGTTACTTTTGAGTAATTCTAAATATTGTCTGCCATAACTGCCAGGCCAATAGCTGTGCGGATTGATAGGTAAGGGGGTTAAAAAGAAAGGAATTTTAGTGAAGAGGCTTACACAGCAGTAAAAGTGCACAAGGTTGATACTGAAATTTGCATATTTTCATATAAGTGAATTGATTTATCATTTGCCGGTGTTCATAGCATTGAAACCTGGCAGGCATTCAAGCATAAATGCATATTAATTTTTTAAATACATGTTGAAATATACTAATTTCACCTTCATTTTTTAACAAAACCCAAAATAAATATAGATAAATACGGATAAAATTAGCAAAAAATAAATATGGATAATTACGGACAGAAATGTCAAAAAATAAATACCATAAAACCGGGAACTCTACTCCTAACCAACAGTGGGCTCAGGGATGTTTGCAGAGTAAAAAGGTGTCTTTAAACTATAATCATAAAATACTGCGGTTTAAATTTCTGCATCAAACACACAAGACTTCGGCCAGTCTAATGGAATGAATCCCACTGTTCCTGATGTTTGCCCTAGGTGCCGGGTAAATGGGTTGTGCGTACCCTGTAATCAATTAATATGGATGCAATATCCAAAAGCGCTTACCCTAGATGGTTAAAGAAGACAGGGCCGGCTTTAGTGCTGATGGCGCCCCGTGCGACAATCTTTTTTTGCACCCTCCCACCCCCATATGACCTCCTCCTCGGGTTCCCTCACTACAACCCGCCAAAAGTGCCCCTCATCTCTCTATTGACCCTCTCTCAAACACATTTCATTTGTTTGAAAACGCTGGTAAAAGCTGGCCTTACCAATCCACTAAGCTAGCCACATAAAACACAGATCTGTTCTTTGCAGTAGGCATATTAACCTTTTGCACTACTTTATGGCGAGTCAAAACTGCTGCTAGACAAAACTCTAATCTCTCTCTCTAGCAGGAACATTAATCACACGAGTTACAATGACATTTTTATTGTTGCACAAGGAACTCTGCAGCAGGTGCTTTTAATTTGTACGTTATTACTAAACACAGCGCCCGCCCCCCCCCTTTCAGGTCAGTGCCCCCCCCCTTTCAGGTCAGTGCCCCCCTTCAGGTCAATGCCCAGTGAGGCCGCACCGGTCGCACCTCCCGAAAGCCGGCCCTGAATGAAGAAGCTGATTGTAAACTGATTGTTCAGCTTACAAGGCCTAAAAATAACTGGGTGGATTTCTTTGCATATCTCCAAAGGAACAGCTCAGATTGAGATACAGATTCCATGTGTACCCTTTCAAGGTGTATGATGTATTGTCCACCGTGCTAGATGCGATGTGCACGAATGATGATAAAAGAGATCTCTTATCCCATCTAAGTTCTTGCATTATGGTTTAACGGGAATGTTCTTTCTGGCAATGTTTCCAAACGTCATAAATAAAGTTCATCCCATGTTTCATAAAAGAGTAAAATGGAAGTAAAAGTCTGATGCGCTGTTTTCTTACTCGAAATTCCAAATCATTTTTTTTTCAGACTGTGATTTCAGTAAAAGTCTCAATGTGGACTCATATGTTCACCAACAAAGAACTTCCTAACTAGGCCAAGAAAGGACAGCTCTTATAAAAGTTTGTTCTCTAACAGGATCTGATTTAATAGCAAATTTAAAAAGTCGTTCTCATGCAGAAAAAATATTCTCACTGTCTCAAATAATTAAATCCTCATATTCTTTGGTAAGAATTAATTTCATAAACTTCATAAAAAATGATGGACAGCCAACACGTGAGTCTATACAGTGCCTGAAGGGCGAAATAACATAATTTTCTAAGACAAAGGTTCTTCAGCAATTTTGGCTGATATTTCTTTAGACAAGCCCAGTTACAAATTGCCATTTTTAATAAGACATTGCTATGCAGCCTCACTTTCAGTGTCCTCTAGTCAATAGCATTTATGATAATGCAGTGGTTGCAGAATCTTGGAGGGGCTCAATCCTTCATCCACACCATAAGTCCTCTGGGTGTGGTCCAAAGGTCTATGCTAAACTTATTTTAGAGGCCCTAGTTGCCAAGTAAAAATACCCTCCCTCTCTTCTGTCCAGTACTTTTAAGTCCGCAGTGCAAAACTGTATTTATAAATTTTGTTCCGCATAAGTAAGACACAACTCGCCTCAATGGACACTTAATGCAATGTGTTACATAAATTGCCATTGTATCACTAGCCGTTCATTCCCCAAAGAAGAATACAGTCCCAGCACCTCCTGCTCCCCTCCACCCTCACACATTCACTACACGACTAATGCAACTGTTAGTGAGTCAACCCCATTTGCCTGATCTTGGGGCTCTGAGTTATTGGTGTGGAGGTGGGCAATGCGGATAAGATCAGGTGGGCACGTGTGAAGGCTTTCCATACTTTAGCAAATTTCGTCTGTGTGTCATGTCGGATGAGAGCTTCTCCACTGCATAAATTGACCAAATCTTACCCCACCATAAATGGATCAACTATGTTGTTTGTTGCTTCCAGACCTGAGCTAAAGTCATTCTTGCTGCTATTAGGAGCTGAGAGATCATTTTGCCTGCGGATGTTGTTAATGGAAATATAGAGTTGTCGCCCACGTTTTCCAATAGAACTGCTAGGAGATCGAGGGGCAACTGGATGCCAGTAATATGGTGAATATGTGATAAAATCTCCCCCAAATATGCTTGTATATGAGTGCAAGACCACCACATGTGTATAAAAGAGTCTGTCTCTCCACACCCCTTCCAGCAAAGTTCTGAGCTCCCAGTGATATCATGAAATCGGATGAGGGAGAGGTACCAAAGTGTAAGTAATGTATAGGCATTTTCCTTATATATTACGCTAATCGAAATGTTGCTGCTCTGTACCAAATATTGGACCATGTCTCCTCCCCAAACTCTTTTCCAAGATCTCGTTCCCATTGTGTAACATATTTGTGCTTGGGTTTCAAGTACAACTCTAATAAAGCTTGTTGGAGCCATGTGATACCCTTGTGGACTATTTTGTTTGAGAATATGCCCTCTAAAGGCGTTTTATCCCTTCCCGCCAGTGCCATCACCTCTCGGCAGCCCACCCAGTGCAAGAGTTGTATTATTCAGTAGTGGGCACGTCTGCGGAGGTTCCAGTTTTCCATTAACTCTTCCCTAGTGACCAATACCCCCCCATGTATGTGGGCAGTCTGTGTCTCACGCCTGTCTCCCTGCCTCCCTGAATATTTAGCTGAGTTATAGCACGCCAGGGACTCTGTTCTTAACTTTTTATGTATTTTAAAAATTACCTGTAATTATTGCTGAATACTATTTCTATTTGTACTCGCCCTCATTTGCACGTTGCACTTTGTTTGGGAGAACGGGAAAACGGGTCGTTCCCCGCAAGTTAGAGCGGGGCCGCCATTTTGGTCAGCAGTCTAGTTGATCAGCCCATCACTACTTAATGCGCACGTTGACGCGACCGCGCAGCGCTTCCTCTCTGAATACTGAGCTGAGTTATAGCTCGCCAGGGACTCTGTTCTTAACTTTTTATGTATTTTAAAAATGACCTGTGATTATTGCGGAATACTATTTCTATTTGTACTCACCCTCATTTGCACGTTGCACTTTGTTTGGGAGAACGGGAAAACCGGTCGGTCCCCGCAAGTAAGAACGGGGCCGCCATTTTGGTCAGCAGTCTAGCTGATCAGCCCATCACTACTTAATGCGCACGTTGACCCGACCGTGCAGCGAACACGCGCAGCGGGTGTGCAGCTGGCGCACCAAAGGCACGCCAAAGGCAAGCCCGCCTGCGCCCGTCTGCTCTCAGGTCGCGCTCAGTGCCAGCCCCCCTGCCTCTCAGATGCCAGGCTTCCGCACTTACTCAGGGGCTGTGTTACTTGCCATGAACCTTAAAGGTAAAGACTCTGCTTGTCTGTGTCTAATACCTCACACAATCTCCAGCCAATCTTTATTCACATGCCCAAATTGCAATCAAACTCTCCCCCAAATCCTTTATCATACAATCATGCCCTTTAAGCCTAAGGAAGGGGCAATCTCTAAACGGCCTGAAACTAACCCACTGCGATGTCTATTATTAAATGCCAGGTCTTTGGTCAAACATAGCTCAGAGTGTGCATTACTTTTAGATAATCACAATATAAAACTGGCGTTTATCATTGAGTCCTGGACAGATAAGGCCTCGGGCATGATCTTGTTAAAGCCACCCCACATGGGTTTTCCTGTCACACACAAGACAGACCTCTTAGGAGAGGGGGGGTAATGACAGTTATATATCATCACTCTTTACACGCGGCCTTCCTGACAGCATCCAATTCAGCTCGGAAGCACTTTCTTTTAGCTTTTACACCCCTCATCACAACTCTTTTAAAGGTATCCTTCTGTACAGACCACCAGGCCCAAAAAATGTGTTCCTAACTTCGGTTGGAACCTTGTTAGAGGATGGGCTCTGCTCCGATTCACTCACAATTCTTGGGGATTTTAACTTCCACTTGGAAGCATTCACTGACCCTGATACAACAACTCTTATCGAGGTGATGAATAGTGGAAAATTAAGGCAACATGTAGAAGGTCCCACTCATGTCGCAGGGCACACCTTGGATTGGATTTTTTCCATCCATCCACAACTAACATGTACGGGGTTGTTGCCACTCGCCTGGACAGATCATGTTGCTATTCAGTTTGAGGTGGCCCCTCCCAATCCACATTACAGCGGGGGAGCACCCAAGAAGCAGATTGAAACAAGAGCCTGGAACAAAATTCAGAGTACAGAGCTAGAAGATCTTCTTAAGGCAACGGCATGTTCCCTTCCCACTAAAGTGGAAGAAGCCACAACCTGCTACACAGAATGAATAGAGACAGCCTGTAATAAGTTAGCCCCGGTGAAAACATGGCTTCCCAAACATTCACAACCTTCATCTCCTTGGTATTCCGAAGAACTCGGGAAACAAAAACTTGCATGTAAGCGTTAAGAACACAATTGGAGAAGAGCTTACAATGAGGCAGAAAAAGAACTTTGCAAATAGAGTCTCGTTCATTACAAAAGGCTATTATTCAACACTAAAAGGGCCTTCTTCACAGATCAAATCATAGTGGCTAAATCCTCAACCAAAGAACTTTTTAGGACGGTAACCAAATTAGCCGCCCCGGGCCCTCCTAAAGTTCAGAGTAGTCCAGAACTATGGGGGCCATTTTGATGTCGGGCGGATCGGTGGCGATCCGCCCGACATCTTTCCCCACCCGCCCTCCATTTACCCCCGCCACATTATAATGGCGGGGGGTACAGCGGCAGACGGAAAGACCGTCCGCCGCTTTTCCGCAGGCAGGCAATCGTTACGATTGCCTGCCGTGCGGTCCTGGGCCATAATATGGTGGCAGTGCCTAGCAGGCACCGGCCGCCATATTACGATGTGTGCGGATTTGTGCCTTTCCATGGTGGCGATGCCGCCATGGAAAGGCATGCAGTGTTTGGCTTTGGGGGCCTGTTGCGGGCCCCTGGGGTGTTGGGGGTGTGGGGGGTGCACTTGGGGGGTACCCATGGTACCCCCCTTCACTGGCATGCACAAGGTGGCAGGCACCACGCGGTTCCTGTCACGTTGTGCATGTCAATGCACAACATGCTACTTTTACATCACGGCGGGTGCTGCTTCCAGCACCGCCCGCCGCAATGTAAAATATGCCGGATGCGACCGCCAGGGTGGCGGTCGCATCCTAATGTGCCTAGCGGGACCACCGCACCTCTGGCGGTCGGTCCCGTTTACCGATACGGTGGCGGGCGGACTTTGTCCGCCCGCCATCGTAATGGGGCCCTAAGTGAGGAAATCGCTGCCTTCTTCCTACAGAAGGTGGAAGCTATCTTCTCATCCTCTAGACTCTCCACAACAGAAGGAAGGGTTAAGCCATTCGCGATGGCCAAAACTATAACTGACCTTCCACTAGGTCTGGATCCCCCTACGACCCCTGCCCAGTCTCCGTAATTGAACAAGTTCCAGAACCCATTAGCTCTGCACTCACCCCTTTATTTAATGCCATGTTTGAGTCTGGGCACTTTCCCAAAATATAGAAGACAGCATCTATTCTTCCTTTGCTAAACAAACCAAACATTGATCCCAAGGATCCTAATAATTACCGGCCAATTTCTCACCTCCCCATGCCGGCAAAATTGGTTGAAAAAACTATAAACACCCAACTCAGTGCATTCCTGGAAGCAAACAATATTTTAGATCCCACTCAATATGGATTCAGGGAAGGACACAGTACAGAGTCTGCCCTCATAAAATACACGGAAGAATTAAGAGAAGCCCTGGACCAGGGAGGAAATACGGCATTAATCATTTTGGACCTCTCTGCGGCCTTCGATACGGTCCACCATGAAGTTCTGATCGACCGTTTGTCGGCCTGTGGGATCCAAGGCAATGCTTGGAAGCTTTTGAAATCTTTCCTGATGGAAAGAATTCAAACGGTGGATTTAGACAAAGCCCGCTCCAAACCTTTTTCCCTACCTTGTGGAGTACCATAGGGCTCCTCCCTTAGTCTCACACTCTTTAATGTTTACGTGTCATCCTTGGCGGTTCTGATTAGATCCTTCGGATTCCATTTAACATCCTATGCGGATGACACACAAATTGTGGTGTCTGTGCAACCTGGCCAGGAGTCAGAGAAAGGGAAAAGGTTCCATGACTCCATGAAAGCGGTCAAGTTGTGGATGACCAGGAACTGCCTGAAGTTAAATTCCGGCACAACGGAGGTCCTTATTTTGGGAAATAGTGCCAATTTCTGGACCCCTGACTGGTGGCCGGAAGAACTAGGCACTCTCCCTAAACCAACTAGGAAAGCTAAAAATCTTGGGGTCATGGTTGACAATAAACTCACCTTTGGGGACCAGATAAATGGGGTTGCCTCCGCTAGCTTCCACCTCCTTAAAATGATCAAGAAAATAATGCCATTTCTACCGGAAGACAGCCAACGTGTAGTGATAACATCTCTCATCCTCTCACGTGTGGATTATTGCAACAGCCTTTACCTTACTATTCAAAAGCAACATTTAAACAAACTCCAAATCCTGCAAAATGCAGCAGCCAGACTGCTGACAGGTACATCAAAATTTGTATCTGTCGCGAAGGAAATAAAAAGGCTGCACTGGCTTCCAGTTAAACAACGGATACAATTTAAATCCCTGTGTACTGTTTTTAAAGCCCATCAGGGAATTGGGCCAGACTACCTGAAACAGCGTGTCAAATGGTATTTCCCCAGAAGAGTTCTTCGCTCATCAGGAGCCAAAGGTGTATTAATACCCTCCTTTAAAAAGTCAATTGGGGTGGAAGAAGTTTCGTCACCTGTGCTGCAAGGGCTTGGAACGAGCTTCCTTTCCATATTAGGAATGCCAATGACCTAATGACATTTAGGAGAGGATTGAAAACCTGGCTTTTTCAGTGCATAGGTCATTAGTTACTCCTCTGTTCGGAAGGCAGTAGCTAGCACCAGGACACCTTCGGGTAACCGCTGCGCTTAAGAAATATAATTAACATAACATAACATTAAAGCTCAGATCTTGGAGGCCCGGTAGGAAATCCGGGTTATGAATGATAGGGGTCGTTCAATAGGGGAAGGACGTTGATCCCTTCCTCTGTACTACCTGTTGCCAGTATTCTAGGAGAATCATTGGTGAAGAAGGGGAGATGAAGCCTGCGCTCACAGTGGGATCCAGAGCAGGTATCGCAGGGGAATGTCTGAGAAGCTCTGCTCTTCCTGCAGCCATCCTTTGTGAGTGGCATCATGATTCCAACCTGGTGCAGCACTGTTAACAACACTTTAGTTGTTTCATTGGTTGCCAATCATTACGTTCACATCATCAGAGCAAGACTGCTATCCATCTCAATGGAGACCATTTTTGTCAACACATGAGTCTAAATATAACTTGGCACTAAAGGCTCCTAATATAGCACATTTCCAGGAGCATGGACTAAAGTCGGGATGGGGGTTAGCACCCCAGCTTTTTAGCCTATTTTTACCAGATTTGGGGTCCTTTCATTGGACTAGGGTATTTTCCACCTTGCCTATCGAATTAGCATATTCAAGTTTTGCAACTTACTGACAACACTTCAGTGCAGGATAGCATCCGCAACGGCCTACAGAGGTCATTAAATACACTTGGGCTCAGATTTATAAAGATGTCACGGAACCCAGCATAACACCCAAAGCTGCAGCGCTGCATTGCATGACAGGGAGAGAGCAGGAAACTGCCATAGTTACAGAGTTTTGGCAATATCCTGCTCTCCCCCAGCGTTGAGGCAGAATTAGTCTGCCAAGCCCCACACACACCTTTGCACTACCGTGAAAATTTTTTTGTGTGAGTCTAGCATATGTTTTTTACTGGAATGTTACCCCTCCAGTATAAGATACTGTGACTAGACAAACTTGAAAACTTTTCCCACTCCGCATGTGTGCTGTACAGTGCAGCACACATGCAAACTCGGAAAAGTGAGGAGAAATAAAAAAAAAATCTCTTTGAACACCTGCTTCAAAGTTGCAATATTTTTGGTGGAAAACGCTGTGTAATATTGTTAGTAGAAAAGGTTTTATGTCAAAAACCGTTGGTGGTTACATAGGAACGCCCATGTATCACCCATGGATCGCCGTTTGATGCACGGTAACGCAAAGCAGCACAAAGCGCTACTTTGCATTACTTTGAGGCACGATCCCAGCGCAAAACAAGCTTTGCGCTGGAAAGTACATTAAAAAAAAAGAAATTGTGCTGGTTTGCATCAGTTTTGTGACGCAAAACAAGAGCAAAATGTTTGTAAATCCACCCTTTGATATTTATAATAATGCAAATAAACTAGTTTTAAGCAGCAGTAAAACTAAAATCATGGTCTTTGCAAGTAGCTGTAGGCATTGGGGCACCTGGATGATAGGCAACCAAGGTCTATTCTGTACTTTCGCACACAACTACCTAGGAGTATGGGTTTTCTCATCTCCGTTCTCCTAGAAATTATCTGTCAAAGCTTAAAAATTGCTATTCCTTTCTTTTTTATGCCCACAGTATATTATGAACAGAATTAGCTAGTCCATTGGCTCTTCCCATCACCAAGGTGATTAAGGCAAAATTGTTGCCCATAATAACTTAGGACCTCATGACCTTTCCTGAGAACCTAAGGGGCATATTTACAAGGAAGTGGCGGAGCGCAGCAATAGACTCCTTGGCTTAACACTGTGCCCTGCCACTTCTGAAACCCAGGGCTGCACCGTATTTACAAGAATACGGTGCGCCTTGCGTTCCCCCCTGCCCTGGTGCTAATTTAGCTGCCTAGCACCAACGCAGGCTCCCATGCACATAGTGCAAGCATGCCTGCTTTGAGGAGAATGATGGTTTATGTGCAGGAAGGTGTCCCTTCATGCACATAAACATTCAGAAACTGTGTTTTGAAACTTCTATGTGTGTTGCTTAATGCAGCACACAAAGATGTTGCAAAACATAATTTTTTTAATGATTGTTTATGTGCAGGAAGGGTCACAGCGCAGTGCAGCACACATGAAAACAGCAAAAACGAGGAGAAATTAAACATTAAACATGTTGCGCCAGGTAAGCCCAGGTTAATTTTGGCACTGCCCCATTTTTACACCACCCTAGTAAATATGGGGCAGCGTCAAAATCAATGGGTGTTGTGGTGGAACGCCCACCACAACACCCATTGCCCACCCCTTTCACACCAAGTGTAGGGTCAAAGGGTGCCTTATTCATAAGGTGGCTTAACGCTGACTTGTGAATAAGGCGAATCAATCAATCAATCAATCAATCAATCAATCAATCAGGGGTTTGTTAAGCGCAGCTACTCACCCAGATGGGTCTCAAGGCGGTGGGGGGAGGGGAGGGTTCGCAGCTCCTAGGCACTCACGGAATATCGTCGGAGGCCAAGTGGGTCAGTAGTCTTCCCTGGCCTTTCAGGGTATGTGCGGTGCCGGATGCTCATGGTGATTCTTCGAAGCCAGGTCTCGAGGTCCTTCAGGAACAAGGTGGGAGTTGGTGTTTGGCGGAGATGGAGAGGGAAGGTGTTCCAGGCCTTTGCCGTGAGGAAGGAGAAGGAACGACCTCCTGTTCTGGTCTTCTTGATGCGTGGTACCATAGCGAGGGAAAGCTGGGCTGAGTGGAAGGATCTTTGGGGTGCGTGGAACGAGAGTTGATGGTTCATGTAGGCAGGCCGGTGTTGTGGAGGGCTTTGTGGATGTGGGTGAGAAGCTTGAAGGTGATTCTCTTCTCGACGGGGAGCCAATGTAGTGCCCGCATGTGTTGGGTGATGTGGCAATGGCACGGTAGGTGAATGACCAGTCTGGCGGTGGCGTTCTGGATGTTCTGGAGTTTGCGGGTGAGGTTCTTGTTGATCCCGGTGTAGAGTGCGTTGCCGTAGTCCAGTGTGCTGCTGATGAGGGCGTGGGTGACGGTTTTCCTATGTTCGAGGGGGATCCAGTTGAAAGTTTTACTTATGAGACAGAGGGCGCTGGTCGCGGTCGCGCGCAGACGGGCTTGCCTTTGGCCCACCTTCGGCGCGCCCGCTATGCGGCCGCGCAGCAGCCTCCATTAAGTAAAGGTCGGGGGAGGGCGTGACAGCTGGGAGGTGGGAGCGGGAAAAATGCGGGAGGGGCCACGGCGGCAGTGGCGGGGAACCGGCAGAAGGGCAGGATGCGGAGGGGGGAGAGATGAATGGAAATAAGGGGTATAAAAAGAAATAAGTGGATAAAGGAGAAGCCCCTATCGACACCACAACATCGAGAAAAGTGACATTGTGGTGGCATTAGGGGCTTGTAAATATGCCCCAAAATGTATGGTTAAACAACTTGCCTAAAAAGGATTTTAATTTACCAATCACAATTGTGGTTAGAGTTTGGTTTAATATGACAAAATCTCACTGGCATGCCACCCTTAGTTGTTGCTAGCATTTGCGATTGTCTGTTTCCAGGTCACTATAGTTTGGTCTTACATATCATCCACTGATGGTGCATGAGTTAATCCATGGGCTATGTACTAAAATAGGTCCCAAAATGAAGGCCCTCCATGTCTGCAACAAAATAGATTCGCCCTCCTGCGTGAGGAAGGATTTATCTGGCCAGCTGCTATGAAAATCAGGGATGGTAGATTATTTAGAATGGCAAAATAGGAAGTGTGCCACCTATGTGATGGGTTCATTGGAGACCAAAAAGCAAAAATACTTTCTGAAGGAATGATTAGTCCAGAAAATAAAACCCAACATAATTAGACTATGCTCCATAAGGCCACATTCAGGATTTTCAGAGACACACTAGAGTTTGGAGGTAGTCAAAATAAATAAAGACTTTGGCCCTATTTAGAGTTTGTTAGAGATGGTACTCCATCAGAATGTGGCCATAGGCTACAATGCACCTGTAATACGTCATGTTTGTGAAAAGGCATCCCATCTCTCAAACTCCAAAAAGCCCCTTTACCTTACATCTCTTCTCCATATATTTTGTATCTGTGAGTCATTAAAGCATTACAGAAAGGGTTGGTTGAGATATCAGTTTCTTAAATGTGGCACACGAATGTGCAAGGATGCTGTAAAGTTGTTTCTTACTTGTGATATACTCTACATCTTATTGTAGGAAAGTGCCTTTTTTGGATGGTCACCCTCCCACTTTTTGCTCTGGATGCTGTGGTAATAGAACTGAAAGTGCACTGGGACCTGCTAACCAGGCCCCAGTGCCAGTGCTCCTTTCATCAAAGTTAGTGTGAATTAGTACATCCATTGGGCAAGATGCTTTAACACCCCCTTTATAAGTCCCTAGTATATGGTACCAGTGGTACCCAGGGCATGGGTGTTAAAGGGGTCAGAAGGGCTGCAGCACTATTTGTGCCACCCTGAGTGACCCGAATAAAAGTAAGCTCTGAAGTCTGTCATTGCAGCTTGCACGAGCAGTATTCCTGCTCAAGATCGACTCAGCAATCACCATGTGTGACAGGGTCATCTCACTGCCTTAACATATGTAAGCCATCCCTAAGGTAGGCCTCCTATAGCCCAGGAGGCAGGGTGCATTATATTAATGGTGTGGACATGCATGTACAAGTATACATGTCCCTACAGTGAATTTCCATTAAAAATCACTAGAAGTGAACGGCAGTCCATAGGTTAACATGGACTGGCTCCCACGCAACCTCGAGTTAGCCAGCTCCGTTATGGTACCATCGGATTCAGTTGTGTTTGGTATCAAACACTGTGCTTTTTCACCCCTGGCACGATCCTCATGTCGAGAGTGATCTGGCATGTACACGGGTGGCATCCTCAGAGGTTGCACCCAAATTGCCACAGTCTCCCTGTGCTTTGGCAGCCTTTCTGAACCAGTTGCCGCCAAGACAGAAGTCTGACCTCCTGCTGGGGAGTGCTATCACTCCCACAGGATAGAGACAAAAGGCCTGGGCAGGAAGGAGGTCACACCTCCGCCCTCCCAGGATGGCTAGTGAATGACTCATCAGGGCAATGAGCCTCAAAGGCCACATCGCCTCTGATATGTAAGTGTCTTGTCACTCAGCCAGGTACTCATGTTTGCGAGCAGGTGGGAAATTGCATATTCAAGAAGCATACAACTCCCAAAGGCGGGCAAGCTGGTCTGTACTACTGAGGATGGCTTGTACCATTTTGAAAGGTCCCAAAAATAGAGGGTTCTGGGTAGTTTGGTGACATACACCCCCTGATGTGGTCACCTCAGGGGCAGATTAGCCACAAGACTAGTAGCCCATTGGCTACTAACCCTCACACCCCTAAACACCCCCTAAATTCAGGATTTAAGGGGCACCCCTGACACCAGAACTCAAGATCTTCTCTGAAGAAGAAGGACAAAGAAGGGGCCCATGTCTGCACAAGGAAGGACACCACAAAGAGTAGGTGAGAAGCTCTGCACCTGTGGTGCCCCCCCTTCAGCCGTTGGACTATGACTCGTCCAGGAACAGAGACTGGTTCCAAAAGTAAGGTGAACACATCTGCAACCAAAAGACTTCACCAGGAGTCTCTAGGACTAGAGCTGCTAGTACCCTGCAGTCGACAGATACAAGCCACACTTCCATGACCAAAGAAGGACAGTCTGCTGGGCCCCGTCAACAGCTCATAACAAAGTAACCATCCAGATGCCAACAGTGAAGCATAGTCCTGATCCTCAGCGAGTCGCAGCCTTCTACAGCGTTCCCAGGACTCCTGGAGGAAGATTTGCTCCATCGCTAGATTTGCAGTGGTCAAGGTTTGTTGGTGGTCTGGCTGACTACTAACTGCTTTAGTCGATGATCCAAGAAGAAGGGAACATCCTGCATTGACAACTCTCAACTTATGTGGTGCAGTTGTCGAGTACTTGCATCCAAAACCTGTCTGCATAGGCATGTCTGGTAAAGTCAGCCCCTGCAGTTTCTGTTCAGCACCACAGATAGCCAGGTACACCTCTGCACCTGAGACACCCGAGCTGGGTAGAGCTATTCTGCCTGGTGGTTTCTGTTCCTGGAGCCCCTCCAAGCTTAATCTCCAAGGGACTCCCCTGAACTCAACATGCACGTGATGTAGTGTCACAAGTGTGTTTTTGACAGCTCCCGCGACTTCTGGTCAGCCCCAAGAACAGCTAAGTCACCTGTCAACCCAGACTTCCTGGGCAAGGTAAATTTGTTCTGACTATCAAAAGGCTTGGTCTGAGGACCTGCAAGATCTTAACTCCAAGTGGGTTCCGTTGAATTCACCCCTCAAGTGACCGAGTGTCACATTGTGATTTCTCTATTGACAGCAATGGTAAAGTTTGACAACTCTGCAAAGTACTGATTTTCTGAAGACTTTAAAATCTATTACTCCGGTTATATGTCTTGTATTGATTTCGTTTTGGTTTCTAAATTTATATAAAAATAAGCTGTATTTTTATAAATTAGTGTTGGATTTCTTTTGAGTTGTGTCAATTACTTATCGTCCATGTTGCTGCTGTGAAATGTTTCACACTTGTTCCTCTAAGTAAGCCTGACTGCTCTTTGCCATTATACCAGGACTGAGCTAAGGATTACTAGTGCAAATCCAAGGTCCACTTTTGGGTATTGTGCTAATATTAAATGGTAAGGCTCCCCAGCCATACCACATAATATTTACACCTTGCTACACTTATCTAGTGTTGTGAAGAACTTTTCATTGGACGTCATATAAGTAAAGGAAGCACGAGTTAAGCCATCTGATTAGTTGCCTGCACTTTTTTGTTTTTAAACGTATTACTACATTACATTGTCTGAGCAAATGAAACTGTTGTACAACTCCAGGAATTAATTTTTACAAAAATATGCATAACACTTTTCACAAATATATGACAGAAAAATATACCAAAACTTGGTGCGTGTGTGTGTGAAGCACCCGCTCTCTGAATGTAAAACTAACACCTACCAAACATAAGGTACATAACTGCAACTTCTGGAACGTTCGTTTGCACAAAGAAAAGACAAAATAGGCAAAAAAAGGTTGCACATACGACATTAAAACTAACACCTACTATAAACTTGACACCCAACATCATCAGAAATGCTCCACTATCAGAGAAAGCTTTGAGGGGCAAAGAATCATTTCAGGAAAAACGTCTCCCAAACCAACTGGCTGATGCCATCTAAAGCTCAACATGGACTGCTTCTCAATCTGTTGAAGTGCCACCTGAGTCCATCTCTAGACAAAATGTTCATTAAAGAACATTTCAGAAGTTAACATACTTAGGGATGGTGTTTCTTTCTGTAGTGAGCACTTCTGAAGATGGTGCCGACTTGATTACTGACTTTAATTGAGACTCCTGCAAGTCTATGGTTGAGGTTTCAGTGACACATGGCAGTTTGGCCAAAGGATTTCCTCTTCATTCCCA
Source organism: Calotriton arnoldi (assembly GCA_963921515.1). Classification (NCBI taxonomy): domain Eukaryota; kingdom Metazoa; phylum Chordata; class Amphibia; order Caudata; family Salamandridae; genus Calotriton; species Calotriton arnoldi. Next base: position 405,558 of record CAWUFW010013805.1, on the reverse strand, counting down.
TTTTCCTCTGGCAGTGACTACAGATAGCAGCTTTTGGGGCAGGGTTGTGACTTTACTGACATTTTTCAATGCAAGTCAGAGGGTCTCGAGCAAGAGATGTGAAGATCCTTTCTTGAAATTAAGATTCCTGATTTGAAAGATTATGTGGTCTCTCTTGGAAGCCACTTTGATAGTCTGTAATGTGACAGTGTTCCATTAAAGATGCTGATAATTGAAGGAAAAAGCCTGAGGACTAAAAAAAAACTTCCAACCAGGAGTTACAGCTGACAGTAGCACTGGTGATGTAGGAAAAAATAGCCGGTTCAATCAAATTCCTGGGAAAAAAACTACAGTAGAGGCAGGAAATATTTCAAGTGCATCAAACCCAGCAGGACAGTGGAAGGCAGGAAATGGAACCAAATGCTGGAGAAAAAATACACTCAAAGGAAATAGGAACAACCCGCAGGAGAATCAAACTCCCTGAAGCCTACCAAGGCAAGAGTTACTGTATGTGGCACTTTATATACCTATAAACATGAACAAGCTCCTTTATGTCATGGAATGATAAGGAAACCTTAAAGGTGTGGGAAGTATCCATAGACATGATAAATTGGAACCATGACCCTGAAACCCTGCCCCCTCCTGACACCCACATTCCTGAGCCTAAGCCCCGGAGTGGAAGGGCAAATATCCCTTGCTGCCACCAAGAAAGGGGAGCACCCAAGTGTCAAGCCTGCAAGTAAAGGTCAGCTACACTGCTCCGCTTCTGTTACATAGCAGGGAACAGGATCTTATGACCAGCAACAAGCTACAGGTAAGTATTTGGTAGTGGTTCCCGGTCCTCATGGTCCTCATGGACTCCGCAGCACCAGCACTGCATTGCTGCTCAAGGACTTCCTCACAGATGGTCCCTGATAGAAAGTAATTTCCAACAAACTGAAGGGAGTTGTCTGTAGTCTTTTGAGCCTTACGACATTTCCAAAGCATCTGGAACATCTGCATGTCCTGGTTCAGATTAGCAATCTGGTTACTTTGGTGTACATACACTTTAAAGGAAAAACTCATTCCACATCTTTCAATCGAGTAGCGATACAAATGGGATACCAGGTGGATAAGTATCTGCTATCTGTGAAGGTAATCCATATTAAGGACCAGGACAATATCTAAGTAGACACACTGAGCAGTATCTTTTTATCATCTCAAAATCTGTCCCTTACCCAGAGAACTTCAAGTCCATTTGCCAGAAGTTCAAGAAAACATTACTGGATTAGCTTGACTTCCCAGAGAATGCACAACTTCCTATATTATCCTCGAATTTTCCTGCACCGGGTTCTTGCGGACTGGATGCTCTTCAGATACCTTGACCTCATCATCTACTCTATTTCTTTTCTGCTGTTCCTCCTATTCCTCGTCTTCTTCTTCAGATCTAAAAGAGGTAGCAGAAATAATAGTGGATCATCCCTTCTGGTCTTATAGATCCTGGTTCAGTCTCCTTCAGTCTATCTTTCTGTCTAAACTTTTAGATAATTCTTCTAGTTCACTACCCACTGCAGTTTTTGAAGTGTCTCCCTCTTTAACGCCTGTCTGTACCATTAAGGAGATTGAGAGGGTGGGCTACAGAAAAAAGGTCTCCCAAACCACCTGGCTGATGCCATCTGAAGATCTAGCTGGCCTTTTACCTTTAACAAATACTCTAGACATTTGGGAGATTTCCAAATGTGATGTTTGTCTAGGTCTCTTTTGCCTATTCACAATGATTTGCATCTATTGTGCAATTTCTCTATAAAGGCTTTGAGAGGAATTTAGCAGTTTCAACATCAAATGCTCGATGGGCTGTAATTAAAGTACTTCATGAACATTGGAGAGTCCTTGGGGCTGACTAATCTATTGCAACTAGGCTTCTGAGGGTTTTTTCCATATCTAAAACATTTGAGCCTCTCGATTCTGCAGATTTGAATTTTTTTGACCATAAAAAACTTTCCCTAGTGATAACGTTTGCTTACAGAATTGGGGAACTTAAGGCTCTTCTGTGTAGACCTCCCTTCCTCAGGATTCTGGAGGGTATGGCTATTTTATACCCTAATCCTCAATTTGTACTGAAGGTGGCACCTATGGCACATAGAGATCAAGAGATTATGTCACCTTTCTTATCCTCTCCTTGGAAGTTAGGAGAGCAATTCTGATGTAGCGGGAGAGATCAAAATCATTATGTGGATAGGATCCCCTTTTTATCACCTTTGGTATTTCAGGCCATTTTAGTAAGTCTTCTTCTATTTACAGCAGCCGCTAGATCATATTTACAGTCTCTCCTATTTCCGAGTCTTATCACGGGAAATCAACAAGGGAAGCTACTGCTACTTGGGCAATGATTCTGGGAGTTTCTCTTTCTGACATTTGTAGGACAGTCACATTGGGCTTTGATGCACAATTTTGTCAACCATTATCATATTTAGAATGTAAGGTCGAAGGGTTGTTCTTTTCGGCAAGGTATTTCGAGTTCTATCCTGCCCAGTTAAAATCATGAAGTTTATTTGTCTTGTCAATAATTTTATTGTTTTGGTCTACCAATTGTTATATTATTTTCAGCAATCAGTGGCCTGTTTATATTTTTTTTTAATTTGTTAATATTGAAGGTAGCTGGCTTTGTTAGACCTCATGAGTAATGACTGAGATGAGCATGAAATGTAGAGAGATAATGCTCTAGTTACTTACAACTAGTCTTCATTATCCTTAATCCTATTAGTCCTCATCACCGTCATTACTACACAGTCATCCACTCCTGATGGTTGTCCTTAGACCAGGCTTTCAAAAGTCATGAAGTATGCTATGTAAGCGAGCATACCCACATGGGTGGGTAGGGTCCACTAGCAACATACTTCCAGTTCTTTTTTCTTCTGTCTAGAAGTGGGAACACATCATGAGTAATGACAATTAACAAGGACGATCAAGATAAGGATAATGAAGATTACTGGTAAGTAGTTAAGACACTAACAAGCACAGAAATAAATACACATTAACATTTTCTGCCGCAAGGTATAAAACTCATGATAAAATGTTTTACAGATTTATATGTAATAAATGATATATAGCAACATTTGCTACTTATTATCTTGTTCCAAAATAAAATAAATTTACACCACTTCCACTGAACATGCCATGCATTTTCTGTCTGCAACAAACTAAAAACAGCATGCAGTGTTGCCATTTGACCCAGTGACAGGCTGTGCTAAATTACTCACGTTGTGAAGTCCCGCTGAAACACAAAGGCTAGGTTTTAATCCATTTATATTTCACACTTGGAAGCTGGCATTTAAAAATGAAAAAAACTATTGCACACAGCTTGTGCGCATACACAAATACAAAAAATAAGGAGGCAATAAAGATTGATCATCACTAAGAAATAACTTAAATGTTTAGAACAAAATGTCTAAAATTGTGAAGCCAGATACACATTCAGGGCCTTATTTATGAAAACAGTCGCATTGCTGCACGAAAACAGCAATGCAACAGTCTTCACTGAGCCTTGCTTGCAACAGGATGGATGCGCCGTATTTAATTTACGGAGCTTCCATGTCGCAAGGAGTTGCAGATATATCAGTATTTCTGACGTATCTGTAGGCGCAAAAGTGGCACATTGCTGGGGTGTGTCTGAAAACAGATGCAACTCCAGCAATGTATCCTTTCACATGGGGCAAGTCCCATGTGCACGGGCCTGCATCAGTCTTACGCCTGCTGTGACGCAGGCGTAAGATATTGACGCAGTAGAGGCCTAGAAGTGTTGTAGTGAAATCTCATAGATTTCACTGCACCACCTCTACGACCATTTATTGCAGGGGAACGGCCACCCTGCATTCATTATTCCTGATGCAGGTATAATGTAGTGCAGGCCTTTACAAAGTGACACATCTGCTTAGATGAGTAACTTTGTAAATATGGCCAACGTGGTGCATTACTCACACCGCCGGTGCGTCACAAAAAGTGACGCAACGGCGGCACAAACGTGTCACAGGCCAACATAAATAAGGCCCTCAATATTAATATTTCAATTGTCACCTTAACCAGCATTTCTATTGTGTACTAGTAAATAGTAATTTTAAGGCAAAGAGGACTGTGCACCTACGCTTCAAAAACACTCCATAGCTCCAGAAGATAATAATGGCTTACAGTTGACAGTTAAAAAGGATGCAGATTCTTTGCCACACTTTTATAAACTTAACATGAATTTTAAGGATTTATTCTGGCATTTCAAACAGCACTGGAAATATAATCTTTGTCATTCATTTTAGTCCATCATCAATGGTAGCTGCACATTTTGCTCACCTTACAAGAAAGCCAGAATTAGCAGTTTGTTATTGATTAAAATATTCCCATACTAATTTTCCATTTGATCCTAGTGGTGTAGTTGGCAAAGACATTTCAATTTCACGCCTTCGCTGTGGAGCTTGTCTACAATGATGTCATATGCAGCATATCATGATGTAATACTTGAACCCCGCTTGCACTGGACCACCTGATACAGAGGCACAGAACTTTTTTCTACCTCTTGAAGCAATGGATTGGAAAACTGAAGAAGTACGGATTTTCTTGAATGTGGCCATGAAACATTAACACGCTTAACAATTTGGGGTTAACTAGCATGGTATGGCAAAGCTGCTACATTCACTATGGTTCAGGACAACCACAACCAATGAAAAGTATGGGATTGCTTCATCAAAGGTTCCCAATTTTTGGGATAAAATTGTTAGTGGCCACCTTTAGGCCTAGTGCAGTTCGCATAGTCGCGGTGCGTAGAACTCCGCAAAGTGGTAAAAAAAACTCTGCTGCGCTATGCAGAGTTCCGTGGGTGGGAGGAGTTTGCTGGTGCGCACGTTCGCATTGCAAAATGCAACGCGGAGTACGTCTTCTCACTCTACATCACACGTGAATGGCACTAAGCGGTTCGCATGGGTGTGGCCATCTTGTTTTCTACACTGTTTATGGTGCTAGCCCTAATTTTCAATCCCTCTGTTATCTTTTCAATCCTATGCCCTCCTAATTAATCTACTCCTCATTTTTATTTATTATATTAGTGTGGGTTTTTGTGCATTTTGCCTTTTTTTAATCTTTTTTGTGACTTTTTGTATTTTGTTTATTTTCCCCTTACTTCCTTATTTCTTCTTTCCTTTCCTAATCTTTACCCCACCCAGCACCATGGCAGAGCTGGGTAGGCTACTTTGTGGTGGTGCCGCCACCCAGGTCTGCAGCCCCGGGTGATCTTCAGCAAGGAGGAGGTGGCAGCACTATTTTTTTTTGTGCTGCACCACCTCCCCTCCATGCTAGCAGCAGGAGGTAGGGCTGGCAGTAGATACCCTCTGTAGCATCTGCGCATGGGAAGGGTGCGCTGGTTCATGCGGCGCACCAGCCAGGTTCAGAGCACCGTCCAGCAGCTGACGCACTGCTGGGTGGATATCCTTGATCAGGAGCAGGACCTGCTCATCCTGCTCAGTGTCGAAATTCCAGGGCTCTGTGAGTATTCATTATTTGTTGTATTTCTACAGCGATTACATTTTTTTCTGAATAGCAGCTCACACTCAGAGGTAAGTTACATTTAGGTTACGTTAAGAATATTATTTTTATGTGGTTCAGTTTCTGCTAGGTGCTCAGTGCTACCTAATCGTCCTCATCTTTGGCGCTCACTTTGGCTGGTTAATTAAGAAGCCATTGCAGACTCTTCTGTCCTCCTATCACCATAGTGGATCAGTGATATCAGTGAGTTTGCGTTCTCTGTCACTTTGTTTATGCAGCTCTTCCAGTTCCAAGCTATTTCACAGCAATGTGTAGTAAGCATCTATGCATTGCAGAAAAGGCAGACTAAGTTGGTCCATCATGGGGATTAAGAAATGAGAATAGAATGAAAGATCATTCACTGCAATGCATTAGTTCCAAATGCAGTTTTTGTTAAGGAAATTTAGAATAGGGATTTTAGGATCAACGGTAATTGATAGACTTGAAACTCGCACTATAGACAATCTGTTTTATAGAAGTGCAATTATGTGACTGCATTTGCCTGTCATAATAATTTTTGGGAGATTTACTGAATCACTAATCTATTTTTTTATATTATTCATTTCTTACATCAGCACCCAAGGGCAAGAAGAGGGATGTTGCAGAGACGGGTCCGGGAGTAGCTGGTCAGCAGGAGGCGCCAACCACCAGCGGCACTGCTGAGTGCTCTGCTAACTCCAGTAAGTCCTATTATTTCATTTTACTAATGTTGGGTTTTATGATTGTTGTGGGCTTAGTGTAGAACCTAGGGGTATTGGATTGTTGGTGCTGGGTTCCAGGATGGGAGTTGATACCTGGAAGCTGGTGTTGCTGGCAAGAAATAAAGTTGCTCTGGCCCCCTTCCCTGCTGTCTTCCTTTCATGTGTTGATGAGGATGGGATACGAACCCACTCATGCAAAGCACAATGAATTATCTCTTTTTCCTCTGCCTATTATGCTACTGTTAAATTTTGCCTTGTTTTTTTTCCACCTTCCCCAATCAATTTTTGTTTCATTCCTGTTATCCCTGCATTATCTTTTTTTTTCCTCATTACATGTTTTTTTTTTGCTAGCTGATTTTTTTGCGGTTTGTACTTATCTCTACTTCACTTATCTTCTGCTTTGTTGGTATTAATCTTGCGCGCTCTTCTATATATCTTGTGGTACTGTAAGACTAGGAACACATTTTTGGTACTCTACTGTCTATTGTGAAGATTGCAGGCCCAAGTAAGCAAGCATTATAAATAATATTCACCATGAACGGTTGTTGAGAAGGCTTTCTTTTCCCTGCTCCTGCTTTAACCGTTGGGTTAACGAGAGAGTGGCCATGGTGATGGACCCCGTAATGTTGTGTGCTGTGTAATTCATTTATACAGTATACCAGCAGTTTCCATAACAGTACAGCATGGCTGTAAAAAGTATGAGTTCCCATTGCATGTGCCAACCAACACCATATGTCTTTCATTGACCATTATTGCACCCCTTCATTGTGCTTTAATGACTGAGTCATCATGATCATCATAGGCTATAGCTCGGCTTCTCTATTAGGAAACTATTTAGTTGGCTTCACTACCTGGCTTGTCTAACAATGTGAACAAACCTAATGCCCAGAGTGACATTTTTGTTAGAAGATACTGCAGTGCTAACCGAACTGAAGTGATGTATTGCGGTGGTATTTTTTTATTAAAAAAGTTAACGGAGGCATATCTGGCATCTAAAATTCGTATAATGCTTTATTCTAGCCACACAGACCGCCAGTGATGCCAGCTCAAGTGCTGCTGCAGTAGGAGAGTCAGTATGGAGGGGGAGAAGCAGCAGCAGGGACGGGCACTGGTATGTCTCATAATTGCTTGATTATTGACAATTACCAGTATACTCACTAGCTAGTACCAGGGCGTCGTCAGCTTGTGACCATGAAACCGTCAGCTTTACCAGCTGCAGTGGTGTTTGGGTTATTATGGCCTCTTCTATCTGTAACTCAGCAAAAGCTCACCTACTGAACATTTATGGCTTGAAGGAACGTGAAAAAACAGAGGTTTAAAATAAAGAAAAATGATATTTAAATGAAAGAATGGGTGGATGAAAGGGTACGTGGGTGGGTAAAGGGATGGATGGTTGAAAGGATGGTTGGAAAAAGGGTGGATAGTGAATGGATGGATAATGGACTAGATATTTTGTTGAAAGACTGGATGAGAGAAAGTAAAGTTTAAATCATGGTGGCTATGGGTGAATTAGAATGAAAGAATAAATGAAAATTTGGATTGTTTGGATGAATAAGCAAGGCAGCTCTTCTCATGGACAGGGGCATGCTGCTCACTTACTTTGCTTACTTACTTTGGTTATGTAGGGTTGTCATCAACATATTGTTCTACTCTCTTGACTCACTGTATTTGTTAAGCAAGGCAGATGTATCCCACACATTATCATTCATCACCCCCTCCCTGCCCATGGCATATTGCAACCCATGACAGAAGTACAATATGTTTCAATTAGTGACTGCAGTGTTGGCTGTGCAATGTGCATCTGCTTCAGTTAATGCAGCATTTACAAAGTTTTTAATGCATTGCAATTTTTGCAAACCGAACACACAAGGTGTGTTTCTTTTCACCCATTCAGTCACCTCTCAGTACTTCAATCCTTTATTTTTATCTAAGTTTTTTCATCCCAGCCTACCAAAAAATTACCAAATCTATTCTTGGCATGTGTCTCATTTGATTTTATAGCATGTGAAGTGATTCTGAAATATATTTCATGGTTTCCCATGACAGATTCTTTTTACGCTTGTTCAGATTTTTCCCTTTCGACTTCTGTTGACTAGTACAGTGACTGAATAAGCCAAAGATGATGAATTAATGATCAGTGTAGTGGCAGTGACCCCTCTATCCTATATCAAAAGCTCTACCCTACCCACCTAATCACTATACCCTACCCTGCAGTAGAGTAAGTCAAGTTTCCTTTCCTTACTGCCCAGTGAATGAATTTATTGGAAAAAATATGAGGTGGTGGGAGAGGCCATTGAATAAAGAGGTAGTAAGTGCATGATTTGATGTCAAGTTTGGCGTATGGGATACTCTGTGATGAACATGCCAAATACAGTCTGCATAGCCTGTTCCTTTTCCTGTAGTGCAGTGCATCATTTCCCCAACGTCTGTCTATGACAGACAGGATAATATCCACATTTCATACATGAGGTGTGTGCCGTAGTATTTTATTTATTATTCATCTGCCTCTTTGGAGTCATGGTAGAAGAAAGAGAAAGGCATTTGGAGAAGAGCAGGGCCATTGAAATTAAAAATAGATAATTGTCTACTACAGCTGCCCCAGCTGCAGACAGTAGCAAAATACCCGACGCGCTGGCTAGCAGTCAGCATGGCTGCATTAATTTAGCACAACACACATCTTGTACTCCATAGTGCATAATGACTCACTTATTAATGGGTGGTAATTTATTTTTCCACTCAAAGTGTCTGTTTAGTTACTTGAAAAGCCTTTAGAAGTAAAAAAATAAAATGAAATCCCTGTTTTTTTAATCCGTTGTCATTCTGCCTTCATACTTTTCTGCCACACAGTCAGTGCTTTTATGTGAGGCATGTTTGGGTAAAACAAACAATTGGCCTTGTGACTCTCCTAATCATAATCACATCAAATTCCAATGGCCCTAGGGGACCAGCAATGTACTGCTACTTTGCCACCTGCTAATTTAAACCAAATTTTTGCACAGAGCATTATTTACAATTTTCCCTTTTTGTTTTTCTCAATATAGCTACTCCTGCTGGTCCACATGTACCACCCACCAAGTAGGAGATAGAGACCCATCTGCGGCGGCAGAGGCTGGACTGTATTCAGCAGGAATACCAGTGGCTGGTGGTCCTGGAAGAAGAGGAGGCAGAAATAGCTGCCTCTCAGTCTTAGCCAGACTTCCTGATAGTGATAAAATAACAAAAAATAGCAATAGTATTAACTTAAGCAAAGAGGAGTAACTATTTAATTAAAACTAAAGTTTCAAAATCCTCGAGTCATAAAAAATGGACTCAAAGTTTGGAGTGGACAAGCTTAGGTCAGGCGTTTACGGTAATGCAACACATGAATGATGAGGCTGATGACTGATGTTCTTCGTTCTATATCTAAAATATGGATCACTTTTATGCACAGGTGGGTAAATGGGGCCAGTGTGGGCTATTGCTTAGAAGATCCTGCAGTGAATTGGTGTTGCATTCACCATATCTGCCCCACCAAGTGTGTGATCCATTGATGGTGTGAATTAAGCCACACCTCAATAAATCACACATTCAGGAGGAAGAGGGTTAAGGGTTTGATGAATGGATGGGAAAGGGGATTTGGGGAAAGATTTGACAAAGACAAACACTTCACAAGGACAACATTCATCTGGGCAATGAGCAGCACATCATTTGTCACCAATCTGTTCTGGAAGGAAACAAAGGAATAAGTATGACACAGTACAGTTAAAAGCACTGCAAACAGTCCTTCTGCCCTCAAGGCCCAAGGTATCAGATATCTAAATGTTCTATCTTCTAGATTGGAAAAAATACAATTATGGAGGAGTGACCCAACCCACCCAGTTCTCCAAATATGATTGCAAAAAGAAAGATTATACTATATTGCAAAATTAGGTGGTGCATCTGCATTCTCCTCGGGAATGTTCATCACTCTTGGGTGCCGGTCTGGACTGGTCCGGTAGGTAAGCAGGAGTGTTGACCTCAGCTTTTGCCTTGTGTTTGTCCAAGAGACTAGAAGGCCTGCGGATTGTAAAATAGAAACTGTATTTTAGAGTCAAGGAGAAAGACAGAAGGAAGGCAAGGTTAATGAGGAGTGTACCAAGAAGACTCAGAGGCAGAGAAAATAAAACAAGAGGGGAGCTCAGAGTTTCACTTTTGCCACCATTGAAACACACACACACACACACAAAGTAGCATTTCACAAATCAAAGCACCTCTATGCGTTCCACATAGCTGAGTATTAGGCCTCAGACTCATGATTTCCCTTTGAAGTTGATAACTTCTTGCTTCTAGCTGTTGATGCAGTAGTCCTGACCTGAGTTCTTTCTTCCTCCTGCTGACTCAGAGTAACTCCGTCCCAGTCATGACCCGAGCAAAATAGAAGTGCAGTGCACTGCTATCGAAGAACATGTAGAGAAACAGAATTGCAGTATTTTGCATATGTTTTTGTTTGTTAACTAAAGTGACTGTTCTGGTTTCTGAAGAACCAGAAAAAGGAGAGGAACCTACAAGAAAATCTAGCTAAGTGTGAAAGGGCCAATTACTTCCAGGGAAACAATCATTGCTCATCATTCAGGCTCTAAACTTTGCAAATCATCTCAAGCAAGTTCCCAAATTACAGTTCAACACCCTCCCTCATTGTCTGCCACCACATGAATCATCACTCACAATCACTCAATAATCACTCGTTGGTGCAATGGTTACCTGTTCCAATCCAAACACAGTGGTAGATACACTCTCTCCCCTTTGATGCAAGCGCAAATTGGAATCTGGCAGTCTTGTAAATCAAATGATATTCTGGGGCAGCCCTCCTAGGTGACGAAAAAACTGAAGGATCATTGGAGTGGACCATACAGGTTAATTTTTGCTAAGTAAGTCTGTAAAGGTCAATCGGTAAGGTAAGGTAAATTTTTATTACGCTTGATTAATTAAAACCATTGCATACATGAATACATTTTGAATAAAATATCTAGCTCTTATGCAATAAAAAACGCTATTAAAAGGACCTAACATTTTTACAGTAATAAATAGTAAGAGTAAAAAATCTTAAAAGGAGGGCTCAAGTTGTTAAAAGCTTCTGCTCCATCCTCTTTTAAATCTGTTGATGTTATTCCAAACAGTCAGTTCTTAGCCAATACGGGCAAGTTTTTCAGTCTTTTTGCGGTTATGTCAAGAAATTTAGTTAGCCTGCAGTTTAGCTGTGTTATCTCTGGATTAAAACACATCATTACCGCTTGTCGGCAGGACCTAACTCCATGCTGTCTGAACGTTGGTTTTAGCAAGGTTATCCTTATATCTCTTAGGCTGTTACAGATACATATAATGTGGATAACGTCCTCGATTCCACAGCCACATAAACGGCAGGGCTGGTCTCCTCTACTTTTCTCCCAAGGAGGTAAGAATTGATTGAAGGGCCCAACCCCAACCGGAGTTTTAGGTATTTTTCCTTGGTGGTGATTTTTATTCCCGTTGTCAAGTAGGATTGGGGTTTAAGTGCTTTGTATGTGTTCAATACTACCCAGCCGTGAGCTCGTTTGGTTAGTGAGTTTTTGTCCTCTATGACAGATAATAATCGAGTAACCTTTGTTACAGCTTGTTTAAAAGCAAAGTGATTCATTGAGATGTTCCACAAGTCTGTTAGGCCTAAAAGTTTGGCCTAAAAGTTTGGTGGATTCCTGCAGATATTCTCTTGCTGGAGATTTTCTTTCCAGAGTTGGTTGTTCAGAGAGCCTTCTTCATCGCTTTTAATTTTATGCCAGCATTTCACATATGCTCCCCTTCTTTCCATTGACTGTTTTTGAAGCCCAAATTCCAACCGTATTTGGGCTGGGGAAACATTTCTAGGAAGTTGGAAGATCGCTCGGTAAGAATTGGATATTATGTTGTCGAGAGTAGTTGCGTCTTTTCCTTTCATCGATTCGCTTCCATAGGTTATTGTGGGCTGAAGCTTAGCTCGCAAGACCCTTAACAAGGGGTCAAGCGTCAGGTCCGGTAGTAACTTCTTCAGTGGTTTTAAGGCTAGGTAAGTCATTACCCCCTTTCTCCGTAGAGATTCCATTTGTGGTTTGAATGAGTTGTTCTGGTCTGGTGTTATCCCCAGGTATTTGTAGCTTGTTACTCGGTCTAAGCGTTGACCGTCCAGGAACCAATTGAGGTGCTTCTTCTTGTGGTAGTTTATGACCATAGTTTTTGTTTTATTGAAGTTGATTTTTATTGTGTTTTCTATTGAAAAACTGTGAGTCGCGTTCAAGAGAAGTCCAATAGGGGTCCGACTTATTAAAACTAGGTCATCGGCATATAACAAGTTTGACAGTGTCATGTTTCCTAGTTTTGGTGCGTGGACTGTACATCTGTTCAGCTCCCCGGGGAGATCCGCTAAAAAAAGGTTAAAAAGCAATGGGGCTAGGACGCACCCTTGTTTTAGCCCTTTTGAGGTAGGTATTTTTTTTTATATATGAGAACCAGCGCCTAGCTTTATCCTGACCCATGTGTTAGTGTGCAGGTTCCTGAGTTGATCTAGGAGAGGGGGCGGTATCCCCCAGCCATCCAATTTTTGCCATAGTTTTGTTCAGTCGACATGGTCAAACGCAGCTGTGAAGTCTATGAAGCAGAGAAACAGGGGGTATTTTCCCTGCTTAGCTGCATCCATGAGCAAGGTCAGTGCCATAATGTTAGTTGTTGTGCCTTGTCCCTTCCGGAACCCTGTTTGCGTTGGTGGAATTATATGGTTCCCTGAAGCCCAAGTGGCTAGGTCGTTTAGGATGAGCCCCGCGTAATATTTAGCCTCGATATCTACGAGGGCTATCAGCCGGTAGTTTTTTGGTATGGACCTTGCACTTTGTTTATAAATTGGGCTTATGTTTGAGCCTCTCCATGACTCAGGAATTGTGGAGGTTCTGGCTGCATGCTTAAAAACCGGTGCTAATGCGTTGCTCCAGAAATCCGGGTCGTTTTTGAATAGCATTGGCGGAATGCCGTTGGGGCCAGGTGCTCCCGCCTGTCTGCCCCTTGCTATTTGTTTCTTTATTTGTAGTACTACATAGCTATTAAAATTGTCCCCTCTTCCGAGTGTGTGGTTTTGTTCAGCAATTGGTTCCTTCTCCCGTCGCTGTTGGGTTGACTCTATGCTATCCCTTTCCTCCGTTAGGGCTGAATTTGGATATGCCGCTTCCTTTGCTCGCCTGCTGGAACTTTCGTTACCCAGGTGAACGGAAGGTATTGCCTTTAGATCTGATTCGTTAAAGTGGTTAAAAAGAAAGTCTACCCAGGCTGCTTCTGTGATGTGGGAGTTGATGCCGACATGGTTTGGGCGTTGTGATTTGTTAATAGTTTGCCAAAACTTGGCGCTATTTTTCTGTTTTGCGTCATGAAGGAGTTTGGCCCAAAATTTGTTGTTCTTGGTTCTTTTGCTAGCCCATCTTCTTCGCTTGAAAAGAGCCTTTGCTTCGTGAAGGGAATGTTGCAGACTCTCATTTCAAGGTGAGATCTGGAGTTGCCTTAATGTGTGATTTATCGTTTTTTTCAGTGTCTTAGAAACCGGGATCCTTGCATTCATCATTGGCTGGACTATTCTGTTCCTTTGTTCCAGACCAGTTTTGGTTTTGATTTTCTCGCCGAGAGATATGCCAAATGTCTCCCAGCTTTTCAGCGGCTGAGTTATATTGTCCTGAGCTTGGTTGAGTAGGTCTTTAGCTGTAGTTGATACTGCTTCAATATTTGTTGAGTTGCACCTTATTCGTTTGAGGTTTGTTGTTCCTACCGTGAATATGGTTTTATTGACCTCCAGAAGTAATGTCGAGTTCGCTTGCAATATCATTTCTTGCGGCATGTGGTCACTAAGTTCGTTGTTGCCTATTTGGAAAGAGGCTATTTTATTAAACAAGGTTAAAGTCACAAATGTGAAATCTAAGTGAGAGGAAATGTTGGCTGAGTGGTATGTGGGTGCTGGCGGGTTGTCCCCCTTGAGACGACCATTGACTGCTCTCAAATTTAGGTGCTCTAGTTCTGAAAGAAGATAATTCGAGCACCTTGCTGTTTTGACTTTTTTTGAGCGGCCTTGAGTCGGAATCCCCCATGCACTAGTAAGATCTTTTGTAGAGTCGTCGTCTTGGTCGGGCCCTAGGAGGTGCATATTAAAATCTCCTGCCAAGATGATGTTGTCCGTGTCCTCTTCTTCCATTACTCTAACTAGCTCTTTGATCAGCTCCTTGGCTGCCTTTAGTTTGTGTTTGGGATTTATGTAGACGTTTATTATTATTACCTTCTGAACGGTCTGATTTAGAATCAGTTTAACTTTTGAGGCCTGGATGCAGCTTGGAGGGGCAATGTGAATCTTTAAAGGAAGAATTTCACCAATTTGTGTTATGCAGGATAGAAATAGTAGGCCCCCCGATCGGCGGCCGAAGATGGATCCCTTGGTAGCCGGGATAAAACTAGAGATGTAGCCTTGTAGTTCAAAGGGTTTGTCCTCCCAGGTCTCCTGGAGTAGTATCATGTTGAAGGTTTTTAGGTAGTTTAAGACTTCATGGTCGCTTGATTTGGAGCTTAAGCCATTGATGTTCCAGATACATATTTTTATGTCGTTGCGACTCAGTAGAGGGTTTAATGAACTAGGTATCCGATGTCAATTTAGTTGTGCTGGTAGTATTGTGCGTTGTATACTCTGCCAGTTGTTCATTAGTGTTGGTTCAGTCGAAAGGGATTGGCCATCTGTTGGGGAGCGACCCCTTGCACCCCTTAGCACAGAAGTGGACTTTCTATTTTGACTGCTCGTTTCGCAGGTTAAAAATGGTACTGGGTACAGTGGTTTTGGCACTCTTTTCAAAGTGATGCCCCAGCTTTGGAATCTATTTATTTCTTGAATGGTTCTGTTTGCTATCTCCGGTGTTTTCCATCTGGTTTTGGACACTTCGGAGCATGGCAGGCTGTTGTTTGGCAAGAACTTTATGGAGAGTAGGTCAGTGGTGTTGATGTTAGCTAATTTTGGGATGGCTTGCAGAAGTCGTAGCACGTTCCCTCTGTTTAGGATGTCTGCTCGACCTCGCGACTTATAATGGGGGAAAATATGATGGTATCTGTTCCCTCGTCCTTCATGGGTTCCTGGGTCGAAGGCTGGAAGCCGTCGCTGGTCGTGGCTGTGTTTGAATAAGGCCTAAAGATGGTAGAGTCATTTGCTTTACTGTCAGTACTGTTTTGAGAAGTTGGCAGTGGGTCTTGTGCTGTCCTGATTATGTCTTGTGTGTCCATGCTATGCACGAGTATTTTCTTTGGTGGTTGATGAGGCGCTTTATGAGTGTCCTGCAGACCGCTGTCTGGCGCCAATATTTCCGAATGATCATCTACCGTAGGTGCACTGCATGTTTGATGGGACTTGGCTTTCGCGTATGTCTGGTGCACAAGCTCCTCGGTATCGCTGTGAAATTTTGTGCTTATTGATAATTGACTAACAGGCCGTCTTTTTGATGTAACGTGAGGTACAGCCTCAATTTGATTGGTTTTAGATGGGGGTGCGGATCAAATTGAGTCTTTAGTCGTTTGGTTCTTGTCACAGTTCTCTGTTCGCACTGTTTGTTGGGATTTTAGGGTCATGGCTGTACGAGGCGACTAATTCCACCCACTCTTGAGAGGCTAGAAAGGACATGTCGCTATTGGAGTTTTGGTGGTCGTCTTGGGAGGTCACCTGGCTATGCTCTGGCGGTGTGCATTCTGCTGTTTTCAAGGCAGCCATCAGTGTTACTTCTTCCTGTTGAGTAAGTGGCAAATGTTGAAGGGAAGAGCTGATTGCTTGCAAGTTACATTCCCTTAATTTTTGCTCTTCTCGCTGTACTGTATTGCTTCGGGTAGCCTGATGGAGGCTTGAGTCTGGCGTGGTAGTTAAACCCAGTTGTTTTGGTATGCTTTGAGTAGTGCTGGCAAGATGAGGTTCTTCTATCTGTGAGAAGAACTGTTTGTGCTTAAAGGTTGGTCCAGTTTTTGGCCCCCCTTGCTGGTGTGGTTTCGGCGTGACTGCCTCAAGTTCGCATCTTGCGTTGAGCACGGGGGGTTGAAAGAGTTGATAGATTTTTGTACGGTGAGCGGGGTGGTCCCTGAGCCATCCTGTTGTTCCTGTTGTTCTTGTAGTCGGTCATTATCAGCGACCCCTAAATGCAGTTTATTGTTGGGGCTCTCGAGGTCCGCTGTTGTGTTAGATCCTCTAGTCATTTCAGGTTCATCTATTACTTCTTGGTCTTGATTTTTGTTGAGCTTGTTGATGTTCGAATTGCTGTTAATTATTCCATTTGTTTTAAGTTGCAGAGATTCTTTTGTGTGTATTAATGCGACGTTTTCATTTGTCTGAGGTTTTATTCCGAGTTGAGAGGTTAGGTCAAAACTTCTTGGTAGCAAAGGAGTCTGTAGCCCTTTAATTTCGCCGGTTTTGGAAAATATTACAGTGCCTGGGTCTTTCAAAAAAGGAAATTTTGTATATATCTTGGGTTGAAAGAAGTATGGGTTCATCCTTTTGGGGGACTCCTCTATAGCTATTAAATCTTGTGCGACCAAGCCTGGCCTCGTGTTGACCACAAATGTTGGCTCTGTTTTCTTAGGTGATGTCTTACCCTGGTTTGGAGATGCTTTATGAAAGGTATTATGAGAGCTGTTATGGGATAAGCTGTTTGTAGGGAGGTTTTTGGGAAGGTTGGAGGCCGCAATAGCTATCAGCGTATCATTCTTTTCCTCGAGTTTCCCACGTTTTGTTTTTTGAGTATTTAAATCAAGGCCAAAAGGGCCGTCATCCTTACTCCCACTTTCAGTCTCTTTTTTCCTTTTTGTTGTTTTTGTTGCTTTTGGCCCTGGGATAATTGAAGTCTTTCTTTCTCTGCCGGACCTCATGATCACTTGTTTCCTTATAATTCACGGTAACGGTGACGGTGACAGTAGTACAGGATGTAAGGAGCCAGCAGATCGCAGGACACAGGACGCAGGTCGCAGGTCGCAAGGTAGCGGCGTAATTCCCGTGTGTTTACTCCTTGGCCGCGATGGTAACGTTCACTGACTGCTCTACCTGCTCTACCTGCTCTGCGTACAGGCTCAATAGGGCGTAACACGTGTACTTGGGGGAGACAACTTATACTTGTAGCTGTTAGAACCGGCCCCCAATAAGCAACAGAGGTGAGGCAGAGGATGTGAACTTAAGGTTATCAAAGTTCAAAATCCAGACCGTGACCAAGAACTCCCAGCTAGGGCCCAGCGAAGCCCTGATGAACCAGCCGGTGAACCAGCCAGTGAACCAGCGGGGGCCGGCAGGGGGGGGGGCAGCCTGCAGGCAGGATGAGGCTGGCCACTAATTCTCTCTCAGCAACAAGCCCCCAGATGTCAGCCAACAAGTCCCACAATTCCACAGGTTCCACAATCCCCACGCCGCAGGTTACCGCCAAGCACACCAGGCGCGAACCCCCCCCGCAGCTCTCACCTCCGCGGCTCCCCAAAATTCACCTTCGTCACCAGCACACGGCGGGCTGCAGTGGTCCGGTATCGATGTACCAATGTGATCCGGACCGGAGCTGGACCGGAGCTGGGCCAGAACAGGCAAAAGCAGAAGTACCAGGCACCAGGTAGGGAGGCGGCGGGGGGCGGCGGGTCTTAAGGCCTTAGGCCTTAGGTCTTAGGTGGCGGATCTTTGGTGGAACAAGCAGGACTCTGGCAGCGCAGCACACCGGGATACGGAGCAGTCCAGCAATCCGACAGTCCTGCCACGGAACAAGCGGAACACGCACGGAGCACGGAGCAGCCAGCTAACAGCCAGCAAACAGTCAAACAGTCAGGCCGCGGACCGTGGCGGCGGCAGGCACTCCGGGCGGCAGGCAAACACTCCGGGATAAAGAGCAGTCCAGCCACGGAGCAAAACAGCAGGCTGCAGGGAGTCAAGCCGCGGACCGTGAGCAGCAGCGGCAGAGGGAGCAACAGCGGTAGCGGCTGCAATGTGTGGCTCCACCACTTCCTCTCATAACCAAAGGCCAATCACCTCCAGGGAAACAATTATCGCCCATCATTCAGGCCTCAAACATTGCAATCTTCTCAAGCAAGTTTTTAAATTACAGTTTCACACTAGGACTCACCATCACTGTCTGCCACCACATGAGTCATCAATCATCACTCACAATCACTCACTCACTGTTGCAATAGTTGTAGTTATCTCTTCCAATCCAAGCATGGGTAGGTTAGGTAGTAGGTACACAATCCATATTTGACGCAGCAACATATTGGAATTTGGTATTGGCACTCTTGTAAATCAACGATCCACTGGGGCAGTCCTGCTAGTATTAAGTGAGGCAAAATAGGATAGGCATGTGAGGGAGGCAGGCATTGTCTCCAATGTCATGAAGGAATTGCAGAGGCTTCTTCAATGCACTCTGGTTCAACTGAAATCTGGCAATAAATATGACTTAAAAATGGTGGGGCAGCATAAATGTGCCACAAAAACAATAATGTTCTACTAGCTACTTTTTTTGTTGCAAAGATAGGAGTGTAGCGAGAAATAATTAAAAAGTTCTATGGGGACACTGACATACACAGTCCAGGAAGTAGAGTCCATTCTCAGACTCAGGTGGTTCACTCATAAGTTGGTCAGCTAATACACTTGAATCTGACCAATCCTCCTCCTCAATGTTGTTTCAGGAACTGTGCAATTGTGTGGTATGAAATGTTGGTTAATTTTTTCATAGTCAATCTCTCCACATTTAGAGGCGAGAGACTGGTCCTTCTCACTGTAACAATCAC
Organism: Calotriton arnoldi; assembly: GCA_963921515.1. Taxonomy (NCBI): domain Eukaryota; kingdom Metazoa; phylum Chordata; class Amphibia; order Caudata; family Salamandridae; genus Calotriton; species Calotriton arnoldi. Next base: position 386,563 of record CAWUFW010013805.1, on the reverse strand, counting down.
ACCAGCTGCACTGAACACTCAGCCAACACACTGGCTCCAGGACAAGCCAGATACTTTATTGCCAGCCTGCTGAGCTCTGGCCATTGGCACATCTTCCCATACCAATACATTAATGGGTTTGGATCCACATTGACCTCTTTTGGATCATCCAGATACTCCTGGAACATCCTGTAGATGGTCGTTGGTGCTGCCACTTGCTCTACCTCTTTTGCCATTGCCTCTGCACTGGACTTAAGCCCTGCTGATTGAAACCAATACAATGCAGAGGTTTGGTGCAGTCCTTTTGTTGCTGTTGTTGCCGGTGTTCTGGTTGATGGTGTTGTTGCCTTCTGTGAGACAAGACTGCCGTCTCTGGAAGTTAAGGCCAGCACCCCAGAACTGTGGGGTGAGACTCTAAGTTCCAGCGGTTCTTCTTCCAGGTCTCTGGCTTGCTCAACAATCAACCTCTTGTATTTTGAAACATCCCCTTCAGAAAGATTTTTGTACTGTGGATCAAGTAGTGTGGCACAGATGTACAGTTTGGACGAGATGATGTAATTTTGCAACCTTCCATTACAAGTTGTGCGAAAAAGTAAGCTCTCAACCAAGGCATGCACTTCTGTGTTTTCATTCGCATTTGTGGGGGCAAATCTTTCAGACACCTTCTTTATCTGGTCACTATTTTGCAAAAGGGACAAATCTAATTTAGTGTCATTGTTAGCATTGCAGAGGCTTCCTCCCCTTCAGCCATGGTCTTCGGCTTAGGTTGAGGTGCTGCTGTTGATGCAGGAGTGCTTCTCTCAGCTTGCTTTCCAGAGGCCGATGTGGCAGGCACACAACATGGTGTTCCAAAAATAAGTTTGTGGCGACCTGCCACTGGCGGGAAGCTGCTTCTTCTCACTGAGCACTTTCTTGGAAGCATCTTTCTTTGGGGCCATCTTAAAGCTCTTAGTTGGCAGTTGCACTAAGCTGCACAAGAAGAAGAGATTGGAGGACTGATGTATGACTGCACAGGCCTTCTGTTAGGCAGTACTGCGGGTGATCTCTCTTCTCTTGTGCACCTAAAAGCAAACAAGCAAGAAAAACATTTAGTATGAAAAGGGCAATGTTTGCAGTTTGAATTAGTACAGTCAAAGGCAATATTAGTGTGGTTGTTTACTTAGGTAATAATAACCACTTTAAAGTCAAACTACTCCATCATACAATAAAATTTAATTCCCCATCAGAATAATACACAGTATACATAATGATAGTGCTTTTTCTTTTATGCTCATATATTCTGAAGGAGGCACCTTTGATACTCAGGGAACTGCATGAGTAAATGAAATAGCAAACCTTAAAGAAATGAAGTTTAGTGTGCACCTTAGGCAGGCATTGTGGTCCAGGGGAAATTGAATAATCATTACACAAATAAAAGATGCTGATGTGTCTAAAGTGCACCGCAGCCAGGCTGTCCAAGAGGAAACAGAATTATATACCTAAAAAACTAAGTGCTGTTGCACGGCTGTGCACCTATTGTGGATGGATGGATAATGGATAAACTGAGGCAAACAAATTCCAATACAAAAATGTACAAAAAAAATCACAAATTTTAAAATCCTTTTTTTAAAACAATAAAAAATAAAAATGCTAACAACATTGAAAAATATTCAAAGAATTAAAAAATATATATGCTAATTATTGAATTTTTTTTTTTTTTAAATAAAATAAAAATTATAATTAAAAAATCAATATTTGCTGATGTTTCTATGGAAGGATGAGAAGAAACCTATTTGAGATGCATAATAAAAAACATGCAAAAAATGCACACAATAAATAAGCACTGTTCATCAAAATCATATTTTTAGTATACATACTACAATGATTCTTAGGCATATTATCAAACTGATATCTCATCCATCCATGCAAGTCTATGGCAATGGCCTACTGGCTGGATGAACAAAATGGCTACCAGCCAGTGCCGCATGGTCAAACAACAACACTGAGAAAGATGGCATGGGGAACACTGAACACATGCAAGCCTATGGCAAAAGCACACTGGCTGGCTACTCAAAATGGCCGCAGCCACATGGTCACGACAACAATCAGCAAGGAGGTATGGCCACAACAAAGAGGACATGCAGGCCTATGGCAAAAGCACACTGACTGGCTACACAAAATGGTCGCCAGCCACATGGTTTCAGCAACAACCAGCAAGGAGGCATGGCCACAACAAAGAAGACATGCAGGCCTACAGCAAAAGCACACTGACTGGCTACACAAAATAGTCACCAACCACATGGCCAAACAGTAAGCGGAAGGCATGGAAAACAAAGAAAACATACAGGTCTATGGACACTGATAATACTAAAAAATAGCCCATGGCCACATGGCATGGGGAACAAAGACAAATGGTGGCCTATGGCAAACACGCTCACACACTGGCCAGATAAAAGAGGCATGGTAACACAGCAGAAACCAGCATTAATTCAGCAATGCCAAAACCCAAAATTAACTGGGTTAAAAACTTTTACAACACTCATCCTCCAAAGGCGTCAAATATATTACCCCTCCTATACACTGTTTGCAGAAAAAAGCATGAAATAACCCCAAAAAAACAAATTTTGTAATTTAATCTAATGCCATCTAAAGCCTAAATGATGTTTCAATTCAACAGACACAACAGAAACAGTTGTTTCATGCACCCATGACTAGCACTGGGCCTACTGGCTGGAAGGCCCATTGGCAGGCTAGGCCACAAAGTGAATAAAATAAATATTGCAAATCTATTTTTTAAAAACATGGAGAAAATGTACTAAACTGTGCAAAATTTTTCCTTTACAAAACAAGAAAAATTACATGCAAAAAAATAACTAGGCCCCTACTGATACTACAGGACACCCACCACAATACATTTTAAAAATCAAATAAAAGTACAAATAAAACCTGGGGTATGCCCCCAATCAAACAAACCGCATCCTTATACAACAGTTTTTGACCTTACATGTGAAATCTCAAATGCAAACTCCTTAAATCCAATGGTATATATGCAGCAGACAAGGAGAGTGATCCTTCCAGCTCCAAATTCAAAGGAAAGTGACCAGGATATGGGGAAAGCACTGGGAGGAGCCTGCTGGACAGGAACAGGAAGTTGGAGTCTCTGGGGCACTTACTTCCTGTTGAAAAAAAAGAGTAAAACAAAGGCTTCTCTCACAAAAAACATTACTTCAATGGCGCGTTGGAGAAGAAAATCCACTCGAAAAGCCTCTCAGCTGCTTCTCGGGAATAAAAGCTGCTCGAGCTGTATATTCGCAATCGGCACTACATTGGCGCCATCATGGCCGGAAGCCGTACAATCAAGTGCAAAATATTGCATGAGCTCGCTAGCAGCCCGAGATTATTGTGGCACTCGCTCACGAGCAGAAAATCAATTCTCGATCACGCAAGCAAAAAAAACCTCTGCTTTGCACCAGAGAAAGCAGAATTCAGGAAATCTGTGCTCCTCTGCGGAGTGCAGAGTGCCTGAATTCCATAATCTCCACAAGCGGAGTGGCGTTTACTGCCTTGGCCTAGGCATCTTTCTGAGTCAGGGGTGCCACCAGTGGACATTCTACCATTGGTGGATTCCTTACAGACAAGTTCATCTTTGAGGGTAACAAAATGATGGGAATGATGGGAAAAAGTAATTGCCACTCTTGTTGAACTGCAACATTCATAGCAGAACTATCTGGTTTGCTACAGAGTAGTAATGCATGGCGCAAAGCTATGAGGGTACATTTCTCACTTGGTCATTGAGCAGCATGATGAAAGTAGTGTCATCATGGAGCAGCTTATTGGTTTAAAAATTGAAAGACATTACACGTTGAGCACACCTTGCTAACAAAATGTTCAATGTTCTCAAATTTTTATTGCGTGGAACGATTTATGCTGAACATTCACATATTTTTGATAAAATTTTATTAACTGCAGTTAAAACATAAATATATATAAGGGAAGACTAAAAGTATGGGTGGTTTTTGAAAGACTGTTTGGGGTATGAAAAATAGTTACTTACAAATTATTGTCAAAATGTCCAGTCAATACAGCTCCCTATTTGAAGAACTAAGAAATCCAAGTCACACGGGGTCCAGAAAGGCAGAACTGATACACCAGGGAGTTGTGGTCACTAAAAAACAAATTACCAGCTAAGTGACAATAATTGCACTGGAGGCAAATAATAGGAAAAAAATAAGAAAAATCTAAACCTCGGTAGATGAGGTCAATTTATCACAAAGAATGTTGGAAGGCAAAAAAGAAACATCAAAAAGGAATATGGATTAAGCTCCTCATGACCAGCAAGCTATCAAACAGCAAGGAGTTTTGGGGTGTAATAGATATACTGGTCTTGGGACAAACTCAACAACAAAATGCCAGGATCTCAGGGGAGGCTTGGGTGTCCCACATCTGTGCAGTGTATTCTGTACCAGCAAACAAATTACCAGTGGATAACCACCATAACAATCCAAGGTCAGTAATGGTACTGCATGAGGTGGTTGGTGGGATCCAGGAGGTAAAACAAAGTACTGCAACCCACAGCAATCAGGCAGGCAACCTTGAAATACAACACTCACCCACACTCCAACAAGACAACGTGGAGGCCTTAACGGATGTTAAGCACCTAGAGAAGATCTTAAAGAAGTTGAATGAAGAGGGAGTACCGGGCTCAAACGGACTTCCGAAGCGCTATTTAAATATGATGTTATTTTCTGAGCTCATTATTAAACACCCCTCTTTAATCAAATCTTCCAATCAAACAAAATTCCACCATCATGGAAACAGAAAAAATTCCATCTCATCTATAGGAACGGCAGTCATTCATCACTGCTTAACTACAGGCTAATAGTGTTAAAAGAACTTCAAGACTGGGTTAATAAAAAAACGAATACCAAAAATGCAAACAGGGCTTAGATCAGGTGTGGGGACAATGCCAAACCTGTCAGTCTTAACCATCTTAGCGGAAAAGGCAATACAGCAAAAACCCATCACATTTTTCATCGATCTCAAATTTGCACTTGATAGAGTCCTCCGTGGCCATCTCTGGGAAAAATTGGCAGAATGAGGTATTTCAGGAAAACTGTTAAATGCAATAATAGCACTGTACAGTGATACATGGGCCTAGGTCAAAGTTGGAAATGGCAGCAGAGTAACGACAAAAATCCACACAATGAACGGCCTGAAACAGGGGTGCGTCCTAGCCTCAAGTCTATTCAACTTATATCTTGCCGATTTAGATAGCTATTTGAAATAAGTGGAAAGTCATTGACCAAAACTGGCAACAGAGAAAGCTGCGCTTTTGCAATATGCCAATGACATTGTCATCTTGAGCCAAACCCCCATTGTGTTTCAAAGGTCTACTGATGCAAAAGCAGGTTACATAGAGCAGCAAGCTATAGAGCTGAATCTAAGTAAAACAAAGTGGTTTACCTTGTTGACTCAAAACTCAACTCTTTCACTTGGTTTATAAAGGGTAAACAAGTTAAGATTGTATCTTCATACAAGTATCTGGGTATTAACATGGAGTGCCAGCTGACGTTTAAGCAACACCTGGTCGTACTACCGGTGAACGCGCATTTATTAACATTTGCATTTAATCAGATGAAAACGAAACGTAGCTGTCCTTTGAATGAACATTTGCTAACAATAATGGCCTTATCCTATTGTATTTCAATTGTAGGATAAGGCTTGGGGATCACACATAGTAAGGAAACGGCCACCCTGAATTTGTTGCAAATGAATGCCAAAAAAGCAGTTTTTAGCTTGCCAGAATCAACTTCCCCAGCCCAGGACCGGCTCGAATTTTTGTAAAAAAATCAAAAGCTGCATAGTTTGAGTGCTTTCATCAAATTATGTTGGAGACTCCTCAACGAGTGGCTCCCTGAATAACCTATGCTGGCTGGAAGCCGAGGCTCAGAAGAAGAAAAGAAAAAAAATCTTGGGGGGACTACTTAGGACTGGGCATCAAAGAAGCATGGGCAAGCAGCATGGAAAGAACAGCCTTCGTTCGAGTAAGTCATTCTTCAGAAACGTTTTGTCTCAGCTACGGGACACGAATATATTCGCAATGAGACAACATGCCTGGACAGTAGTTAATACATACTGCAGTTTGAGGCCCCAAGCGTATTTGACAGCTCATTTTTCTTTACCTTTAAAACATTAGTTTACGCTGTACAGCTTTTGGCACCTGGACACAAAATATCTCATTCCTACATGGAAGTGCAGCCACATCCAAGATGTTGTCTATGTGGATATTTCAATTGGATTAAACCTGAAGCACACCCTTATCTTTTGATTACTCAAACTTAATTCTCTTTTAATAGTTTAGCGTGCAAGACTCCGAAGCGCTCCGTCCCAAAAAAAGCGCCTGGCATGATTCATGAGCCCTGTGTGTGGCACGGTTTGTCCGTGTCACAAAGGAGATGCACAGCAGTATGCACATATGTCAAAAATATTCACACGTACTCCATATTTTGACCAAGTTTGTCCAAATTTATTCCAATGTATAGTCAATTATTCACCATCACGTCAGAGACACAAAGTTTCTGTGTTTTATGCATCTTGAATACTCTGAGAATGCCCATCCAGGCTTATCCACAGGCAATTACTTGAAACTTCATGGTTCCCAAACATTTAAATCTACCCAATGCATTTCGGTCCAAGCGACCTTCTTCGGGGTATCTATGGTATTAAAAAACATGTTTCAATGAACGTGTACACTGAACAATTCTTATGCACATTAACTTTACAAAAGCCATTTAACCCAAACACCCCTTTGTGACCTTCAAAAATGTGACTGAATCGTGTGTGTAACTCCTAAACACGATGTTCACTTCCCCATCCTCCAGTTTTAACGCTCCCCGCTGAAACTACCCCAGTTCACATTACACATAGCTAGATGTGCCCTCCTTGTAAACGTCGCGCTCAAGCCCTTTCAAAAATAAGTTGAAATCAAACTGCTGTGACCCCTGCTCCCCGACGAATATCCTCTCAAAACTCCACCCCAAGTGCCTACTCCCTTAAGCAAATTCTAAATCCCTGTGCATACCTGCTACAAACATCCTGAATTTCAACCAACATGACTTCCTCGTCTCCTTCCAGCTGGCTTTCTAATCGTGCCGCTCCCACCGTAACTGTTTTTAACCTTGTCCACCCACCTGTGTTTGAAACCTTGTCACGTGCTATCTGTGCCTCACCTTATTTCTTAAAGTGCCCCCTACCACTGAATCCCTCGAATCACTGAAAACAAACCCACACTGCCATGATCGCCTCGTTCCCCGTGTTCATCATTAATCAAGAAAATAATAATGTAAATAACTTTGTCACCCCCCATGGTCATCAAAAATTAAATAAACATAATTAAACAGCGTGATACAATTATATTACTTGAAAAATAACTCAAAAGTCCATTGTAGATTCATCCAGAGTTAGTGCACGTTCACGTTCTGTGGAAAAAGTCTCTGACGTGCAAATGTAGTTGTAACAATTTTGCTCTGTGTCCGTTTTTTCAGCGGGGTGCTAACAGGGTTTGGAACGGGAATTAATGATACTTCAATTGGATTAAACCTGAAGCACACCCTTATCTTTTGATTACTCAAACTTAATTCTCTTTTTATAGTTTAGCGTGCAAGACTCCGAAGCGCTCCGTCCCAAAAAAAGCGCCTGGCATGATTCATGAGTCCTGTTGATGACCATGGGGGGTGACAAAGTTATTTACATTATTATTTTCTTGATTAATGATAAACACGGGGAACGAGGCGATCATGGCAGTGTGGGTTTGTTTTCAGTGATTCGAGGGATTCAGTGGTAGGGGGCACTTTAAGAAATAAGGTGAGGCACAGATAGCACGTGACAAGGTTTCAAACACAGGTGGGTGGACAAGGTTAAAAACAGTTACGTTGGGAGCGGCACGATTAGAAAGCCAGCTGGAAGGAGACGAGGAGGTCATGTTGGTTGAAATTCAGGATGTTTGTAGCAGGTATGCACAGGGATTTGGAGTTTGCTTAAGGGAGTAGGCACTTAGGGTGGAGTTTTGAGAGGATATTCGTCGGGGAGCAGGGGTCACAGCAGTTTGATTTCTTCTTATTTTTGAAAGGACTTGAGCGCGACGTTTACAAGGAGGGCACATCTAGCTATGTGTAATGTGAACTGGGGTAGTTTCAGCGGGGAGCGTTAAAACTGGAGGATGGGGAAGTGAACATCGTGTTTAGGAGTTACACACACGATTCAGTCACATTTTTGAAGGTCACAAAGGGGTGTTTGGGTTAAATGGCTTTTGTAAAGTTAATGTGCATAAGAATTGTTCAGTGCACACGTTCATTGAAACATGTTTTTTAATACCATAGATACCCCCGAAGAAGGTCGCTTGGACCGAAATGCATTGGGTAGATTTAAATGTTTGGGAACCATGAAGTTTCAAGTAATTGCCTGTGGATAAGCCTGGATGGGCATTCTCAGAGTATTCAAGATGCATAAAACACAGAAACTTTGTGTCTCTGACGTGATGGTGAACAATTGACTATACATTGGAATAAATTTGGACAAACGTGGTCAAAATATGGAGTACGTGTGAATATTTTCGACATATGTGCATACTACTGTGCATCTCCTTTGTGACACGGACAAACCGTGTCACACACAGGTCTATGTGGATATAACACAGTCAATCACCCACATCTTTTACACCTGCCCTCAAGTTTTGTTACAAAGAAAGACGCTAATTAAACCATTGTTTTTGAAACTTCACATCTGTACCTGCAGGCAAGCTGTCATCACCTGGTTGAGTGGAGTTTCAATACCCCTAGCCTGCCAGGGAACACAGGGGCATATTAGCAAGACCCACGTTAAAATTATCACCGTTTTAGCAGCAGGAAACTGCCGCTAAAACGGCGATAATGGGCTTGCTAATATGCGTTATGGAATTCCAATAGAAGCCCAGGTTAGATGTCCTGCACATCTAACCTGGGCTTCTATTGGAATTCTATAACGCATATTAGCAAGCCCATTATCGCCGTTTTAGCGGCAGTTTCCTGCCGCTTCAACGGCGATAATTTTATCGCCGGTCTTGCTAACATGCCCCTCAATTCTTAAATTTGGTGAAGAATCATCTCAGTGGCACACAGGACTGGGGTCAGTTACCAGGTTATTTCATCCTGAACACTCTCGCGAATTTAGGATCATGAATAATTAACAAGGACATAGAAGGCATCAGGTGCACATTATTATAATAACAAAGATCAGAAAGGGTTAAAACGCACCTTACAAACGATGACTACTTGCATAACGCACAGGCACTTTAAGAGCACATAGATGGGGAATAACAAGAAAGAAAGGAACCACAGCCCCAGAAACTGACAGACTATGCCCTATCTGTAAGATCAGATGACTCACTCCTTTTGTATTATGTATTTAGTCAGCTTTTAAACCGGAAGTTTGTATGATGTGTTGCACGAATTGTTAGCACTTTCGAGCTTTACATACAATGGTTTTATCAATGGTGTTAGAGATCAATAAGAAAGGAAGCACAGCTCCTGAAACTGACAGACTATGCCCCATCTGTAAGATCAGATGATTTGCTCCTTATGTATTATGTATTTATTCATCTTTTGAACTAGAAGTCGCATGACACATTACAGGAACTGCTAGCACTTTTTTAGCTTCACATGCAATGGTTTTCATTAACTATGCAATAAACTTACTTTGACTACTTACAAATTGATGCGAACCTCAAGGTAGACCGTTTGGAAGGTTTGCCAAAATCCAATTTTCCTAATCAGTCACACGGACAACATATTTTGCTGATACATTTTGGCCCTTGTATTCATATAGACATGAGTGATGCTTGGAAATCAAAATCACAAAAAATGTACAAGCTAACGTACGTTTCACATGGCATCACATTGACTCAGTCTTGTGATTTCAAGGTAATAATCATGCACATTTGCTGACATGAAATGTGAACAGTTAATCATATATATTATACATGAATAGCTATTTAAAATGTTCACAAACTTCAACATAAATTAAAAGATGCACTTTATAAATATGTTGTCCTGCCTCTGATTGGGCAGAGGTGGGTTGCATTCCTCCATTCCTTTGGCCGGGGTATTGGCGGGGGATGGAGAGAAACAGTGGCAGCCGGGTGGGTTTGTTGCCAATCACCAAGAACTAGGAGCAATGTGGGACTTGAGACTCTGAGATCTCATAAGATTAGAAAGGACTCTGGAGCACTCTTGGAGCTCAACTGTTCAAATTCTTCACCAGGATCCAGTGTTAGCAATTACATGCAGGAGTTTGTGGATCACCTTGGAGGGGGCTGTGGTCCATCGCCCTTCAGCACCCATGAGGAATCCAAGTACCAGCTAGCAAGGCGCCAGGAGGTGTGCTTGCCAACAGTGCTTCCAGGGGGGCATGGCCACCTGAAGAGGCGCTGAAAAGCGCTCGCTCTATCCCGCTGCGCAGGACGAGATTTGTGGTTCATCTTGGAGGGGGCTGTGTTCCATCGCCCTTCAGCAGCTGTGAGGACTCCAAGTAACAGCTAGCAAGGCACCAGGAGGCGCGCTGGCCAACAGTGCTTCCAGGGGGCCGTGGCCACCTGAAGGTTCGCTGAAAAGCGCTCGCACTGACGGCCCCCGGGGGAAGTGAAGGTCGCAGACCAGTCTTCCCCCGGGGAACTTCGCGTGATGGCCGGAAGGACAAGGTGGGGGAGGGATTAGAATAGAATTGGGGAAGGGGCGGGAGTGGGAGGGTATAAAGGTGTCAGGGGAGGAGGATCCGGCCTCTTCCTGACACCTGGCACCACCGGGAGAGCAGAGGAAAACTTAGTGAGTGGAAAGTTAGCAGAGGTTAGTGGGGATAACGTGGGGGCAGGGCCCAGGAGTCGCGGAGTTTAACATTAGGCATAGGTTTCACCCAATAGCATGCAAATGTGGGGCCAGGGGGCGCAGGGTTCAGCATTGGTTTTCCCCAATAGCAAGCAAATGTGGGGCCCAGGAGTCGCGGGGTTTAGCTTGGAACAGGTTTCCCCCAATAGCGGGGTAATGCGGAGCCTACCTCAATGAGTGGGGTGGTTCCAGCGAGTGCGGCTGGGCGCCGCACTGTTCGAGTCCGGCAGGGCAGGCTGGGCGAATCTTCCGAGGCCTGGTATTAGACCAGGTGAGGGGACGGCGGGATCTGTCACACGCGGTGCACCCGGGGGCCGCGGGGGCGGCTTGTTAAGGGGAGCCGCCACGCGCTATATTGGTGTCCGGGGGCGGGGCCAGTAGCGACGCAGCTTATGGAGCGTGCGGAGGCAGGGGGAGAACCCGCCCGCGGGGCGCCTTTATCTATCTGGTGGCTGCGATGTGGAGCAGGGGAGGAGGCGACGATAGGAACTGGCAACACAAAAGGGGGCCGGCGGGTCCCAACAATATAGGAGTTTTCTGAGGAGGGCGGGCCTACGGCTCCCCCCTTGGAAGCAGTTCCCCACGGAGCAGGTTTGGGAGGTATCATGCAGACTGGCGCCCGCACGTAAGACACCCAGAGGGGCTGGGGACCCAGGTATTGCGAGGTAGGGCAAGGGGATGCGAGGCACAATCCATGGGGGGGGAGGGGGGCGGCATCAGGTGTGGAGCGGCAGCTGTCATGGGGGGGGAGTGACCCCTCAGCCGGCACAGCGGTAAAGGGGACTGGGGCAGGGGTCAGCAGGTGGCCTGGGTTTGCAGACAGCCGAGTCCAGCCGGCACAGAGGTAAAGGGGACTGGGACAGGGGTCAGCAAGGGGCCTGGGTTTGCAGACTGCCAGGCCCCGGAGAAGGTGAGAGGGACTGCCAGCACGGCATTGAGGCCCGGTGGTGCTCAGGACCCACAAGGTTGGAGCAGCCTGGTGGGGGGGGGATCAGGACCGGCAAATGAGGCTGGTGGTAAGGGGACGGAGCCAGCGGGGCGCACAACGGCCCCGGGATGCTGGCCAGAAGCAGTAGGGGGGTCCTCGGCGGCCTACCCTCCAACGAGGGATCGCGCAGCGCATCCTACTACATTTGAGTGCGATTGGATAGAATGGCGCGGATACTAAGGGGTCGATTCCGATTCGGGCCGGAAAAAGCACCGACCGACTCGGATCCGGAAATAATACCGATTGACACGTACCCGTGGCGCCCGACACGCCAAGAACGATGCAAGGCGTGAAAAATCCGACCGACACGTACCGAAACCAAGTCGACCGACCGAACCGCACGGAAAACAGCAATCCGGCCGGAAAAACACGCGAATCCAACCGACCGACACGCACCCGGAACAAATCCGACCGAAACGTACACGCGAACTCCAAACCGCTAAGTACGATGCAAGGCGCGAAAACCACGAGCGAGTCGGACAGAGGACAAGCCGGACGACCGACACGCATACAAAACCGAGCCGAAGCAACACAATACACCGCGACCGACGCGTACGCAGCATAGAAAACTGCACAAACACAGCGTGACCGAAACGGAGAACACCGTACAAGACAAATGCAGTGTCCGACTCGGTCACAAGAACGTTTCCAACACACACAAACAGCACAAAGGAAAAATCACCCAAAATAAGGCCAAACAAGCAATTACCAAGCCAATAAATACTGGGGGGTGGGGACAGAGAACAAAGACACACCCACAACTCCACCTATATAAAGGACACAAATCACTACCATGAGCCTTTGCAAATGCCATTCCACTGCCAGCACCCAAGAGAAAGCAACCACACACCCACAGCTCATCCCTCACACAAGCCACACACCATCAGCACACCAACAAATACCTACCTCACATACACCCAGCAAAACACACACTCACACACCCTCACCTGCACACCAACACACACATCACTCACCATCACCACCCATCACCATGCCCCCCAAGAAGAATCCCAAGTTCCTAGATAGTGAATTGGAAGTCATGGTAGACGAGATCCTCAGGGTAGAGCCACAGCTGTTTGGCACACTGGTCCAACAGACCCCCATCTCCCAGAAAACCAAGATGTGGGAGAGGATCATCAACAGGGTGAAAGCACAATCACCATGTCGGCGCACAAAGAGCGACATCCAGAACAGGTGGTATGACGTGCGCAGGAGGGTACGGGACCTGCTGAAGAAAGACTACATCAACAGCCAATACACCGGCAGTGGCCCTCCTGCCAAGCCAATATACCTCAGGCCCTGGGAGGAGAAGGTGCGGGCCATCATTCCGCCAGTGAGCGTATATGGACTAGAGGAAATACCAGAGCCTGGTGAGTACACAACAAATGTACACAATATACTGCCACAAAACACACACATCACTGTCAAGGGGAGAGTCAAACCATGCACTCATAGCAATTACACAGCAACCAGAACAGAATCATCCCAAAATGTGTATGTCAGTCAGATAAACACAACACATGCCATCAAAAAGTCACATCCAACTGTGCCAACACATGTACAAACACAACTACAACTACAGCTAGGCAGTGGCACAAATAGAACTAACAAACACATCCACACATGTAGCCACCACAACAACACCAACACACAGTGAAGACCACTCAAAGGAAGGAATTCTGTGTATGCTGGCCAAGTCAGTGTAGCCAATATCATCATGGGAGTCGCAGTCACACATATCCCCCCCCCACAACTGTCCCATCAACACCACCCTGAACCATGCTCACATCACAGGGAGTGGAGAAGGACTCACAAGATGGCTGACACTGGCTACTGCTGTGGGGAGCACAAGGCCCTGCTGCCAACTGTGCACCAACAAACAGCAGGACACCACTGACTGACATCCTGAGAGACAACTTACACTCCCTGCAATGCAAGCACGTTCCATGGTGGGATATCTGGCTAGCTGGGTGGGAAGGGGGACTTGCAGCACTGACCATAGTCACAAGCACCTCTCCTCACACACACCCCAACACAAACTCCACAGAACCCACCTGGTAGAATGCAATGCCCCCATCCTAACACAAGATCCCACAAAGAACCACCACCCTGGGTTATGTTGTGTGAAGCACAGGGCCACTCTTGGGACCTCTAGCCAAACAACTGCCAGGACAACACTCCCAGCCATCCTGTCAGCACAGCCAGCCCACCCCACAGGGAAGCAGAGTCAAAGGAAGGAAGCATGGGCATGCTGGGAAGGGGGAGGAGGCAATAGCATGATGGGAGTCGTAGTCACAGCTCTACATCCCCCACCACATGGCCCAGCAAGCTCACACTCACGCATGCACATCCCACAGAGAGTGGAAAGGCCCATCCAAGATGTCTGACACTGTTGCTGTGTCGTGGGGAGCACAAGGGCATGCTGGGTACTGCACACCAACCAACAGCAGGACACCACTGTCAGCCATCTTGCCATTGCTCTCACACCCACACACACTGAACTCCCCACAAAAGCAAGTAAGTATGGGAATGCTGGGAAGTGGGGTGGAGGCAATAGCATGATGGGAGTCGTAGTCACAGACATAGCTCACCCCCACAACTGTCCCATCAACACCACCCTGAACCATGCTCACATCACAGGAAGTGGAGAAGGACTCACAAGATGGCTGACACTGGCTACTGCTGTGGGGAGCACAAGGCCCTGCTGGCAACTGTGCACCAACAAACAGCAGGACACCACTGACTGACATCCTGAGAAACAACTTACACTCCCTGCAATGCAAGCACGTTCCATGGTGGGATATCTGGCTAGCTGGGTGGGAAGGAGGACTTGCAGCACTGACCATAGTCACAAGCACCTCCCCTCACACACACCCCAACACAAACTCCACAGAACCCACCTGGTAGAATGCAATGCCCCCCATCCTAACACAAGATCCCACAAAGAACCACCACCCTGGGTTATGTTGTGTGAAGCACAGGGCCACTCTTGGGACCTCTAGCCAAACAACTGCCAGGACAACACTCCCAGCCATCCTGTCAGCACAGCCAGCCCACCCCACAGGGAAGCAGAGTCAAAAGGAAGGAAGCATGGGAATGCTGGGAAGGGGGAGGAGGCAATAGCATGATGGGAGTCGTAGTCACAGCTCTACATCCCCCACCACATGGCCCAGCAAGCTCACACTCACGCATGCACATCCCACAGAGAGTGGAAAGGCCCATCAAAGATGTCTGACACTGTTGCTGTGTCGTGGGGAGCACAAGGGCATGCTGGGTACTGCACACCAACCAACAGCAGGACACCACTGTCAGCCATCTTGCCATTGCTCTCACACCCACACACACTGAACTCCCCACAAAAGCAAGTAAGTATGGGAATGCTGGCAAGTGGGGTGGAGGCAATAGCATGATGGGAGTCGTAGTCACAGACATAGCTCACCCCCACAACTGTCCCATCAACACCACCCTGAACCATGCTCACATCACAGGAAGTGGAGAAGGACTCACAAGATGGCTGACACTGGCTACTGCTGTGGGGAGCACAAGGCCCTGCTGGGAACTGTGCACCAACAAACAGCAGGACACCACTGACTGACATCCTGAGAGACAACTTACACTCCCTGCAATGCAAGCACGTTCCATGGTGGGATATCTGGCTAGCTGGGTGGGAAGGAGGACTTGCAGCACTGACCATAGTCCCAAGCACCTCCCCTCACACACCCCCAACACAAACTCCACAGAACCCACCTGGTAGAATGCAATGCCCCCATCCTAACACAAGATCCCACAAAGAACCACCACCCTGGGTTATGTTGTGTGAAGCACAGGGACACTCTTGGGACTTCTAGCCAAACAACTGCCAGGACAACACTCCCAGCCATCCTGTCAGCACAGCCAGCCCACCCCACAGGGAAGCAGAGTCAAAGGAAGGAAGCATGGGCATGCTGGGAAGGGGGAGGAGGCAATAGCATGATGGGCGTCGTAGTCACAGACATAGCTCACCCCCACAACTGTCCCATCAACACCACCCTGAACCATGCTCACATCACAGGGAGTGGAGAAGGACTCACAAGATGTCTGACACTGGCTACTGCTGTGGGGAGCACAAGGCCCTGCTGGCAAATGTGCACCAACAAACAGCAGGACACCACTGAGTGACATCCTGAGAGACAACTTACACTCCCTGCAACGCAAGCACGTTCCATGGTGGGATAACTGACTGGCTGGGTGGGTGGGAAGGAGGGCCGGCTGTCAACCAAACACAACCAATGCAGACCATGTTCACACCCCAGAAAATACATAGAAATGCCCAAATAATGCAGGACAATGTGCCACACCAATATCAACCCCTGACTGTGACGACTTAGGACAATGCAATGTACAGGCCCGCACCCAGAGGCACAGTCACAACTGTCATGTGTGTCAACCATTGATGCCTGCAGAAACATAACATACATTGTTTGTGTCTCCCAAAAACAGGTGATGATGGGGACACAGCAGCAGACGCTGAGGAGTCCCAGTCCCAGGCTCAAGAGGATGCCGAGCTCACTGGCGTCGTACAGCCGCTGTCCTCCTCGGACGATGAAGACCAACCTGGCACATCCGGTGCAAGTCAACATGCAGCACCAGCAGGACCACCAGCTGCAGCACCAGCAGGACCACCAGCTGCACCCCCTGCACCCACCCCTCCAACGACTGTCACCACGAATACCATCCCTGCCGACATGGACAGAACAAGGAGCAACACCAGCACAGGGACCCTGGACCAACCTGGGGCCATGGACACCACCACCACCACCAACCCCCAAGGTGGACCAGGGTTATCTGTGCGTGCCACTGCACACACTGCACATGTCAGCAGGGGTGGTGGGAGGGGTGGGAGACAGAGGTCGCTGCTTGCAGACGTTGCTGGTGTGCATGATGACCCACAACTGGTACGCATAGCTGATGCGTACCAGTCCAGCAACCGGGAGAGCTCAGCCAGGTAGTGGGGCTCCTCAGAGACATGAAACAGCAGCAGGCTGCCCATCATGCCCGCTTGGACTCCCACATGTCCCACATGGAGTCACACATGTCCCGCGTGGACTCACACATGTCCCGCGTGGAGTCCAAGTGGGATGCACTGCATGAGATGACGGAGGTGCACAGGGACATTTTACAATGCCTCCGCCAGATGAACAGCAACCAGTCCACACCTCCCTGTGTGCCAACAACATCTGGTGCCGAACAAACTGCAACTGCCACAGGGAGGGAGGAGGACTCTGGCGGAGAGTCCCCTGCACCGCAGCAGCCTGTACTTGAGGGCCCCCCAAGAAGAGGGGTCGTCCGAGGAGGGGAAAAGTGAGAGGCCGATGGCCAAGCGCAACTCCCAGGAAGCCTGAACCTGTTCTGGATGTTCGCCTTTGTGCACAGACTGTTCACCCTGTTGACGGCAACACTACTCCCACACATTGCATGGGGAGTACAAGTTGGACCAATGTGTCAGACAACTGTGGCCCCGATACTGGGGATCCTGTCTACCAGGACTTTCAATTCACCTAGGAACTTCGGATTGCAAGATTTATGTACAGCACTACCCATCCTATGCACTATTAACACAAATGTATCACAATAAACACACTAATACACCATACTTGCCTCTGTCGTAATTCCAACGTGGGTGCTGTTATGGGGATGATGAACTGCAAAATTACACTGTGTATGCGAACTGCAACAGCAAGGACAACACAGGCATGTGAGTACAGGCAACGTGACACATATGAGGGAGACACACCACCAGGGCTACACAACACATACACACCTAGGCCATCTGACTCATTGCCTACACTGATGTTGCCAGGGAAGACGGTGCAATGCACAGACACCACACCCATTCCCAGTTGTAGTCAAGTAGCCCACAGGTGCAGTAAGCAAATGGCAGTCAAATGTGTGACCACAGACAACGCACATCACAAAGTGAAGCACGGGTTTATTACACAGTTGCAACATGTCATAACCACTACAGATGCAAGGTAATCCCACCTGGCAGCGGGCACACAGTCAACAACTGTAGACGGAAGGAAGTCCATGGGTGTGGCGCACATCACCTGTAGGGACACAACAGCTACCAGCCTGGATGTGCAATCACGTCGTCGGTGGACACAGTTGACCAAACGAATCTGAAAGTACCCTGTGAAGGACAGAAATGACACACAGTCAAAAGCAATGGAGTACAGGACATAACAGCAAAACTCATGCACAATACATGTTACAAGATACCCACCCAGAACCAAGTTAGCATGTCAACACTGTTGGGGAGTACAGCCCACCTGTTAGCACACATCGCAACACACATCCAGTCAAGTAGCCCATGGACACACTCCAACAGCACCAGAGCACCACCCACACATCATGCCAACTCACATCATTGACATGACACCTCAGGATACTCACATTCAGCTAAAGAAGTTGGTGATGAGCTGTGTGCGGACATCACCATCATCATCATCATCATCATCGTCACTGGCATCGTGGTCCAGGCCAGGATCCTCCACAGGTGGCGGATGTTGGTCATTGTCATCCTGGATGAGAGGCAACTCCTTCCGCACTGCCAGGTTGTGGAGCATGCAGCAGACGATGATAATCTTGCACACTTTCGCAGGGGCATATGGGAGGGACCCACCGGTCTTGTCCAGGCAGCGGAAGCAGCTCTTCAGGAGACCAAAGGTCCGCTCAATCACTCTCCTGGTCCGACCATGTGCCTCATTGTAGCGCATCTGGGCTGGTGTCACAGGGTTCCTGAGGGGTGTCAGCAACCACGGCATGTTGGGGTATCCCGAGTCACCTACGGACAGACAAGTGCACATTAGCTGACTTGGAAAAGTGGGCGGAATACTACAGATCAGATCACACACAATGGCACAAAGTCAGTACACACCGACAAGCCAGGCACGCTGGTTCTGCATCTGTGCCATCATCCTGGGGATGCGACTACTCCTCATCACAAAGGCATCGTGTGCTGAACCAGGGAAACGGGCACACACGTGTGTGATGGTCATGTCTGCAAGACACACCACCAGTGCATTGACCGAGTGGTAGTGCTTGAGGTTCCTGTAGGCCTGCTCCTGGGCCTGTGGTGGTACCAAAGCCACATGTGTCCCATCAATGGAGCCAATGACATGCGGCATCCTCCCCAGGGCATAAAAGTCACTCTTCACGTCAGTGAGTCGTCGCAGTCTAGGGAAATAGATGTACCGGTTCAGGAAGAGCAACATTGCCGCCAAAACATCGCGGAGCACACGGCTCAACATGGTCTGTGACATCCCACCAGCAGTCGCCACAGTATGTTGGAAGGTACCGGTGGCAAAGAAGTGTAGGGCTGCCATCACCTTCACCTTGGGGGTCAGCGCTGTAGGATACGGCCGGCCAGGCTGCAAATGTGGGGACAACTGCACTGCCAAATCCTCAATCAGCTGCCTGGTGAAGCGGTACCTTCGGATGCTGTCCCGTTCCACCATCGTTGCCAGGTCTGGGAATGGTCGATGGACAGCAGGAGCCTCTGCAGTGCAGAGGAGAAGTAAGCAAGATTGTCAGTCACCCCACATATGCGGCATTGAGAACACTCAAGATCCCAACATACATCATTATGAGGCACAACTACATGAAGTGTGCAGTTCCGGAAGGACATGTATGGTACATACATGGCCAACATCTGTCAACACGGTCCAACAGGTGGCATGAATTAGTCCCGGGTTGGCCCATTGGATATCATGAGGCCGTGTCACAGTTCCCATCTCCTGCTGCCGTGTCACAATAACCCCCCACAGTGACATGTGAGGACAGATGTGCCCCAGGCACCACAGCTCAACGACAGGTACATTCCCAGGGACCCTGTATTGCCACATGGACACTGGCATTACATGGAGTATCATGTATACACCACAGCAAAACAACCATGACCCCCACAGGTAGTGGCCCCACTTGCCACGGCAGGACAGACATGGACGTCTGTGACACACACACACACAACATCAAAGTCCATGCACACACAACGTGGATGTGGAGACTGTCTCCCATTGTGCACATGTAATCAGAGACATTGTAAACACTACATGCACAAAGACTGTGGAGGACCATCACTATTGTGCCACTGGGACACCCTGGCTCAAACATACCGTCCCACATGGGACTCACGGGGTATGTGACATGACATACACATACACCACCATGAAATGTGACCATGGCACATGCACAGATATGAACACTTGCACATCACAGTGGTCATGTACACGTAACACCCAGGATCCTGTCCCCATGAACACGTGCACAGCCTGGGGGTGGCTGCCCACAGGTGACACCCACAGGACAACATGTACACCAACATACACACAATAGGAAATGCAGCCTTACATGCCTTATGATAAAGTTTGGACAGGCTGTCATGATGTAGGTGTGCCCTCACTCCCTGGGAGCCATCTGTGGCTGGCATATGTCCATCTGAGACAGGCATGCTGACATATGCCAGTCACATGTACAGTGATCGTTGTACTGCAATGGACCGATCGGTGCCTCCGGCCGGCCCATTGCATTCAATGTGTGCGGGTACGCGTTGTACCCCTGTGCGCGTTGTACTGCAATGGACCGATCGGTGCCTCCGGCCGGCCCATTACATTCAATGTGTGCGGTACGCGTTGTACCCCTGTGCGCGTTGTACTGCAATGGACCGATCGGTGCCTCCGGCCGGCCCATTGCATTCAATGTGTGCGGGTACGCGTTGTACCCTGTGCGCGTTGTACTGCAATGGACCGATCGGTGCCTCCGGCCGGCCCATTGCATTCAATGTGTGCGGGTACGCGTTGTACCCCTGTGCTGCGTTGTACTGCAATGGACCGATCGGTGCCTCCGGCCGGCCCATTGCATTCAATGTGTGCGGTGCACGCGTTAGTACCCCTGTGCGCGTTGTACTGCAATGGACCGATCGGTGCCTCCGGCCGGCCCATTGCATTCAATGTGTGCGGGTACGCGTTGTACCCCTGTGCGCGTTGTACTGCAATGGACCGATCGGTGCCTCCGGCCGGCCCATTGCATTCAATGTGTGCGGGTACGCGTTGTACCCCTGTGCGCGTTGAACTGCAATGGACCGATCGGTGCCTCCGGCCGGCCCATTGCATTCAATGTGTGCGGGTATGCGTTGTACCCCTGTGCACGTTGTACTGCAATGGACCGATCGGTGCCTCCGGCCGGCCCATTGCATTCAATGTGTGCGGGTACGCGTTGTACCCCTGTGCGCGTTGAACTGCAATGGACCGATCGGTGCCTCCGGCCGGCCCATTGCATTCAATGTGTGCGGGTGCAGCGTTGTACCCCTGTGCGCGTTGTACTGCAATGGACCGATCGGTGCCTCCGGCCGGCCCATTGCATTCAATGTGTGCGGGTACGCGTTGTACCCCTGTGCGCGTTGAACTGCAATGGACCGATCGGTGCCTCCGGCCAGCCCATTGCATTCAATGTGTGCGGGTACGCGTTGTACCCCTGTGCGCGTTGTACTGCAATGGACCGATCGGTGCCTCCGGCCGGCCCATTGCATTCAATGTGTGCGGGTACGCGTTGTACCTCTGTACGCGTTGTACCGCAATGGACCGATCGGTGCGCACCCATTGACAATGGGCTTGCCTGGCAACGGACGCGTTTCGAATTTCGAACGAGTCGGTTGTTGGAAAATCAGTTGGTCACCCACAACAATGTTGCAAAATCATGTATGTCATGAAGTTGAAGATTTGAAGGATGCTGTGGGCGTGTTTTGGTGCTGCTATTCCATGGATTGGCCAGATTCAGAAGATGCAAACGACTTGGACCTATCACTTTGGACACAAGGGACAGTATCTGCCTCTCCAGCACATATATATTGCTGGCTGTTCCCCTGAGAGCTCACTTGCCTGCACTACATGCTCCAGGACGACATCTGCCACTGCACTGCTGCTGTCTCTGCCCCTCTGGACCCTGCAATGGCACGTACTGTGGAGAGAGCCCCAGCCTTCAGCCTTGAAGAGAACCAGGCCCTGCTGGACAGCCTACTTCCACAGTACAGCAAGCTGTATGGGACACCAGGGGAGCAGGTGAGTGTTCTGTGCACTGCCTTTCTGAATGTGCATTTTGTGTGACTAGCAAGGATGGAAGTCTGCACGCCACTGGCTAGCAGGCTCACTGAGTAGTTGTCACCCCCCATAGTGTGTAGTGACTTGCACTGGACAGGTATGGTGCAGTGACAGTGCATTTGAACATTGTTTTACTTCCCATGCAATGATACCATGTAGTGACGTCTGGCAAACTGTCCATGGGCAGCTTTGCACTGCCTGTGTACATCATGTGCCCCTGTGATTAAGACATGTATATACAACTGTGTCATGCACGGATATGTTGCATGTGTGGTAATGGCCTTTTCACTTTGTCATCCTGACAGGTTAATGCCCATCGGAAGCAGGAGATCTGGAAGGACATCGTCCGGGCCGTCCGGTCCGTGGGGGTCTACAAGCGCCGGATCCGCAACTGCCAGAAGAGGTGGCAGGACCTTCGGGGCTGGACCCGGAGGATTGCACGGGTCCAGCTGAAGCTGTCGCCTCCTCGCAGGAGGGGCGGAACATGGACCCTGACCCCCCACATGCTCCAGATCCTGGCGGTGGTGTTTCCAGACCTGGATGGGCAGCTGAAGGCCAGACAGCAGCAAGGAGGGGGTGAGTCAAAGTCTGCACTGTGAACTCTGTATTACATGCTTTGTGCCCTCCTCTGGCCTGGTTCAACTGCCACAGTGCAGCAGTCATGTTGTCCAGGAGCCATGTCCCTCTATTGTGCACTGCCCACTGCTCATCTGATACCCAGGTGTGGCCCTTACATTCAGGGAATTGTGTCACTTGGGACTGTGTCCTTGCAGTTTGCTTCACTAAAGGTGGGGGACAGCATCTGTTTCCCTAACTCTGTTGTGGGCATCATGGGTGGGTCCATTGTTCACACAACGCCTGTGTTTGGACATGTGATCTGCGTGTTGCTTTGATATGCGGTCCACTTGCTGAGCTGAGCCACCACATGTGCCTGGGGTATGTGGCACACGCCCATGCAGCGGGTGGGAACAATGTTTGGGCCCCAGGAGTGTGCAGATTACGTGTGTCACACATACATAGCCAGCTATCCACTGTCCAGGGCACATCCCTCATTCATGTGGAGCAGGACAGTCATGCCTACTCCAGGCCATGCAATGCACTCTGTACTCCCACTCCCGTGTATCAGCTGACACATTGTGCACAGTGATTTGACCCCTCAGGTGTCTGCCTCTGTGTCAGTGTGCTGTGGATTAGTTGCCAGGACTGCTGGGGTGTTTCTTGGTAGGGGCTCAGCATGCCCCTGGAGATGTGACCATAGGAGACGATACTTGTGTGTCACATAGGTGTTTGATCAGCTGCGCGTGCAGACTGGGGTATGCGAATGTGAAGTTCAGGCAGCTGTTCCCCATTCACAGCAAATTGTGAGGGGCTCAGGTTCAGAGGGTAGTGTCACAGGTCTCCCATATGTCCAATAGGTATGACCTGGACAGATGAGGGTTAAGATGATGTGTTGTGTGGGGGATGTACATGTGCACTTGTGCAGCTCCAGGACTTGCATTCCCCATGACCTACTATTGTGACACAGTGCATAGTGTTGTTGTCTGGCTGCCAAGTCATACATCACTGAGACAGTGATGTATGACTTAGCAGTCATGCCTCTGCTATGGCATGTGTCAACTTATTGGTGGTCCTGCAGGGGAGTGACATGTGCTACATGCACACCATTGTGGCGATGGCTATCAGGACATGGGTGCATCATGGTGTCTGTCGCTGGTATGCATCACATGCATTTCCTATTTGACTCTGGGCATCCCTTTCATCCGGAAACCTGTACTGACTCAGTGGCAAGAGCTGTGATGTGTGCATGTCCACATGCCACACCGTGTCCTCTGCACTGTCCAACTACTGTGTACTTGGTGCATGTGTCCACACTGGGGTGTTGCAATCCAACAGACACCAGACAGATGGGTGCAAGGCCATGTGGGATGTGAGTGCCATGCTTGGCATCAGACTGACAATTGGCTTCTCCTGTTCAGTTAGGGCACTTTTAGCAATGTACAACTAATGATGCCAGGGCTTGCTCTGTAATGTGCTGTGCTCACAGTGGTGTGTGCGTTTGGTGCAGGTGACTGATGTCTGTCTGTTTCCCCATTGTTTGCAGATACATCCACGGCCACGGAAGGGGACAGCTCCACGGACCAGGAGGAGCCAGAGAGCCAGACTGGGTCAGCAGCCGAGGAGTGGTCGGAGGGACCCAGTGGCACGGAGGGCGAGGGGAGCCACACCGAGGAGTCCTCAGCACCATCCACCTCAGCTGAGGACCAGAGCAACTCGGAGGATGACTCCCTTGTGGAGGCGGGTGTCAGCAGCCACCACACCCCAGCTAGTGTTGCTGTCCCCGCCACCACCAGCACCACCACCGCCCTCCCATCGGCTCCCATTCCCCAGGTCCGTGGAGGCTCCCATGTTCGGGAGTGTGTCTCCTTTGGCCCAGGCACCGCACCCCCTGCCCCCTGCACCCGTGTCCCCTGCTGCCCTGAGTGAGGAGTCTGTGTACCTCCTTCGCCAGCTCCATGTAGGGCAGACAGCCATGCTGAGTGTCCTCCATGCGCACACCGCACTGTTGACTCAGCTGGTGTCATTCATGGAGGGCATCTCATCGGGCATGTCTGACCTACAGAGGGGCAACAGGTCCATGGACTCCTCCCTGACGGCAGCAGTGTCCCTCCTCAGACAGTCCCTCTCCCCTCCTGCCTCTGCTCCATCCACACTCCCCAGCACCTTACCCGTCCCAAGCACACACACACCGGCACAGGCACACACCAGCACACACACGTCCAGCACACAGACACACACGCCACAAACTAAATGCACACGCACGCATAGTCAGGGGACTGAAACCAGACTCACAGGGGATGGGGCCCTGGTACACACACACGCATCCACGGGCACTGCGCAGTCCTCAGTTGCCTCTCCTCCAAAGCACCCTCCCTTGCCTCACCTGCAACCCCTAAGACCCAGCGCCTCTTCCTCAGTGACCTCGGCCTCTTCCCTCCGATCCAGCTGCCCCAGCATCCAGGGGGAAGAGGAAGCCCCCACACGGAGCAGAGTGCCCCTCGCCCCCGGACACCCTCCCTAGGCGCAGACAGACTGAGGCCCCCACCCGCAAGTCCCCCCGGAGTGCTAAGAGCAAGACCCCGCCGCCGCCCTGCAGCTCAAGCACCAGGTCTCCTTCCTCCATCCCTCAGGCCCCCACTCCACAGGTGCCCCCACCACACCCTGCCCCAGGTTCCCCCACCCACAGATATACCATCCCCAAGAGGCTCCGGCCTGCTCCCCCTGCCACTTGCTCTCCCGGCACCACACCCCCGCTGCGCTTGTCTGTGCCACTGCTGTGGTGAGGGTGTCCTCCCCCTCTGTCCAGCCCACCTTGCCTGTTCCCCATTCTCCTCCCCTGGTGGTAGGCACTGCAGTGGAGTCCACTACCACCCTGTCTGACTTGGGCACTGCAGTGGCGGACCTGTCCACTCCATCTGCAGGGTCCACTGCAGTCGTGCCGGCACCCACAACATCTGAGCCATGCCCCCAGTTGTGCCAGCACACACCATGTCAGACACCTCCACTGCAGTTGTCAGTGGCTCTCCAGCACCCACCACCCCTTCCCTGCTTCCTCCTGGTGAGCCCTGATCCTGTCCCTGTGGTGCCTGACCTGCCCCCCCGGTTGCCACTCCTAGTGGATTGTCCCTGGTTTTGTGCAGGCATGTGTAGGGTGGCATCTGCCACTGTCACCCACTTGTGACTTTGTTGATGGACTGGCCATTGGCCTTTGTTTATGTTCTACCAGACTTCTACTTTTAATGCCACATATGCTGAATAAAGCAACTTTCTGTTCTCTAGTGCTTTTGCTTCTGATGTACATGATGTTGATGATGCTAACCATGCCCTTGCTGCAGTGATGGTGATATTTGGTCTCATGATAATGAAGTGTTACTGTGCAGGAACCCATGTGGTCCAGGGGGAATGTGTCCTATCCTGTGGTGTATCCATGTCATCCATAGCAGCATCTGAGGGTGTCATGTGATCAGTATTTGGCAATGGGATTTCCTACTTAGATTGCCTATTTCACATCTGTGGCTTCCACCCCTGCACATCTGTTGTGCCTGCCATTGTTCAATTCGTCTACTTCCCTGACCGTGTGGCCATCTCCACTGGACATGCAGGTTTGGGCATCAATGGGGAAGGACTCATCTGTGTTGTCAGTGCAACATTGCTATACAAGTGTGTTGGATCTGTGCTGATGATTCCGTTGGCACCTCCATGACCAGGCTGATGTGACGGGAGCCCTCATTTGGTGCTAATTGTTTATTGTGTGACCAAGTGCTCAGCTGACATGGTGGGGCCCTACTGAGGCAACATATGGCACAGCTTTCCTCACACAGGAGTGGAGTCCCCTCATGGCAGTGTGTACTCCTGTGACATTGCCTGCGCCCAAGGTGTGTGTTGTATGTGCATGTCTGTGTGTTCACTTCTGTTTAGCTGTGCATGCTGTGATCCCTAGTGTTGTACCTGTTTGTGATGCTAGCTGAGTTGAGCTATGTTCCCCCAAAGTCTTCTCCCTGGGTTCTCTGTGATGTGGGTGCATGGCACATTACTGGTCATCAGGGTGTCACCCATGGGTGTGCTTGCTGTCAGGGCTGAGTTTGTGTGCAGACGCAGATGGGTCACAGTCAGGTTTCCCCTTGGCACTTGTTGTTTGCCCCTGTCATGTGATTTCCAGTTTGTGTTATCTTTCAGTGATTGTGACACATTGTGTGTGTGACTGCTGGCACTCCTCAGGGTCCGGGCTGCAATGTTGGTTGTTGTCTATGTGTGTTCTTTGTGGGTGACCTTGGCTTCTTCATTGGTGTGTGACTGTGGCTTTGATCCCATTGGTTGGTGTGGTATTGCCGTCATGTCCATGTACGGCGTAGTGTGCAGTGTGTCAGACATTCAGGAGTCTTGTTGAGTGTCCATGTGTGAGGTGTTTCTGCACCTTGGTTCCCACCCACCACCCTGGAATAGTCATGGGTGCATGTGCAATGTCACCAGTGCATGTGTGCTTCACTGCTGCACATTGTTGGAGGTCGAGGGGTGTGGTGTTGAGTGTGTGCAGATGAGAGTTGTTGCCCGGCTAGGCCCCTGCCTCCATGTTGGCCTTGGCTTACTGGCCATCCTGTTTGATTTGTGCTTGTGTAGGTGTGATGGTAGTTAGTTGCTCAGTACACATGACTGTGGTTCACAGTGTGAACCACATTTAGCTTTGTCATCACAGTGGGATTGTAATGCAGCCCAGGGTCACCACATTGTGGGGGCCCTGGGGGTGGTGCTGTGGTGTGTCTGTGTCTTGCTGTGTCAGTTGCTGTCCCTACGTGCCTGTGTGACATGTGTGATTTGTGCTCCCTCTCATCTGACAATGCCTGCTTGCCCACATAGGGGATTTGGATCCATGAGTTACCTTTGTGTGGCACTGTATGCACATCTGTATGATTGGTATTCAGGTCTCCTCATGTGTTGTGTGGTTGCCTGGGGACACTGGCACCCCCCTCACCTGTTGTGTATGATGTGCAGTGTGGGTCTGCCTGTTTGTGTTTGTGCATCTGCACCACTGCATTGGCATATCTTGGGTGTGCCATTGGCTGTATGTAGTTTGGTGGGTTTCCCCTGCTGTCCCTGGGACTCCTAGGTCATCGGTCAGCACAATGATCATGGTTTGTGTGTCCCATTGCTGCCATGGTATGGTATCTGTTCACCTCACATCTGCAGTCTCCACAGGGTATCTGCATGTGTGTGCCCATTGGTGCAAATATGTGGGTCTGCATTCTGATGGTCACTTCTGTCATTGTGTCATTGATGATTGTTGACGGTGTCAGCCCCCATGGGTGTTGTTTGTCTGCACATGGCCAAAGTTATGTCTTATTTGCACTGCAGGATTTGGCTCCCCAATTTATGTTGCAATGGGACACATACACTACTTTGCCACTGATGTGTTTGTTGTTCTGTGACCAGGAATCATCCATGCAGTTTGGCAGTTGCACCTCTTTCTTTGTCAACACTTACCTTTTGGTCACTGTGATGATGGGGTTTGGACCCCATTGCCACAATGTTCGAAATGTGCTTCAGCTATGGACCCCACACTTACATTTTGGTCACTGTGATGATGGGGGTTTGGACCCCATTGCCACAATGTTCAAAATGTGCTTCAGCTATGGACCCCACACTTACTTTTTGGTCACTGTGATGATGGGGGTTTGGACCCCATTGCCACAATGTTCAAAATGTGCTTCAGCTATGGACCCCACACTTACCTTTTGGTCACTGTGATGATGGGGGTTTGGACCCCATTGCCACAATGTTCAAAATGTGCTTCAGCTATGGACCCCACACTTACCTTTTGGTCACTGTGATGATGGGGTTTTGGACCCCATTGCCACAATGTTCAAAGTGTGCTTCAGCTATGGACCCCACACTTACCTTTTGGTCACTGTGATGATGGGGGTTTGGACCCCATTGCCACATTGTTCAAAGTGTGCTTCAGCTATGGATCCCACACTTACATTTTGGTCACTGTGATGATGGGGGTTTGGACCCCATTGCCACATTGTTCAAAATGTGCTTCAGCTATGGACCCCACACTTACATTTTGGTCACTGTGATGATGGGGGTTTGGACCCCATTGCCACATTGTTCAAAGTGTGCTTCAACTATGGACCCCACACTTACATTTTGGTCACTGTGATGATGGGGGTTTGGACCCCATTGCCACAATGGTCATGGCAGCTTGCATTGTGGGTGCCACACACATATATGTGTGGCACATGTGCTAGGGGGTCACATTGTATGCTCAAAGTCATGTTCGGTGTTGTAGGCATTTGACACAGTCTACACACGCTTGTCATGGTGTTGGGGGATGTCTTCTTCTTGCATTCCCTAGGTTGTGGTGTGCTGGTTGTGTCATGCATTGTCCATCCTATGAGTGGGGGTGGTAGTAGTGGTAGGCATCCTGCCCCCCTGGCTAAGGGTGGTAGTAGTGGTAGGCATCCTGCCCCCCTGGGTGAGGGTGGTAGTAGTGGTAGGCATCCAGCCCCCTGGGTGAGGGTGGTAGTGGTGGTAGGCATCCAGCCCCCCTGGCTGAGGGTGGTAGTAGTGGTAGGCATCCAGCCCCCCCTGGCTGAGGGTGGTAGTAGTGGTAGGCATCCAGCCCCCCCTGGGTGAGGGTGGTAGTGGTGGTTGGCATCCTGCCCCCCCTGGCTAAGGGTGGTGGTAGGCATCCAGCCCCCCCTGGGTGAGGGTGGTAGTAGTGGTAGGCATCCTGCCCCCCCTGGGTGAGGGTGGTAGTAGTGGTAGGCATCCAGCCCCCCTGGGTGAGGGTGGTAGTGGTGGTAGGCATCCAGCCCCCTGGCTGAGGGTGGTAGTAGTGGTAGGCATCCAGCCCCCCTGGCTGAGGGTGGTAGTAATGGTAGGCATCCAGCCCCCTGGGTGAGGGTGGTAGTGCTGGTAGGCATCCTGCCCCCTGGCTAAGGGTGGTGGTAGGCATCCAGCCCCCTGGGTGAGGGTGGTAGTAGTGGTAGGCATCCTGCCCCCCTGGGTGAGGGTGGTAGTAGTGGTAGGCATCCTGCCCCCCTGGCTAAGGGTGGTAGTAGTGGTAGGCATCCTGCCCCCCTGGGTGAGGGTGGTAGTAGTGGTAGGCATCCAGCCCCCCTGGGTGAGGGTGGTAGTGGTGGTAGGCATCCAGCCCCCCTGGCTGAGGGTGGTAGTAGTGGTAGGCATCCAGCCCCCTGGCTGAGGGGTGGTAGTAGTGGTAGGCATCCAGCCCCCCTGGGTGAGGGTGGTAGTGGTGGTAGGCATCCTGCCCCCTGGCTAAGGGTGGTGGTGAGGCATCCAGCCCCCCTGGCTGAGGGTGGTAGTAGTGGTAGGCATCCAGCCCCCCTGGCTGAGGGTGGTAGTAGTGGTAGGCATCCAGCCCCCCTGGCTAAGGGTGGTAGTAGTGGTAGGCATCCAGCCCCCTGGGTGAGGGTGGTAGTAGTGGTAGGCATCCAGCCCCCTGGGTAGGGGTGGTGGTGCGCATTCAGGCCCATGTGTGCATATGTGGCATTGGTGATGGGCATCCCGCCCCTATGGTGCTGCTGTTGCTGGTGTAAGTATATTCTGCATCCCTCTGTGTGTGTGTGATGTGTCGTGTACGTGTTGTATGTGTTTTGTGGTTGGTGTCTGGCTTACCTTCTGCACCGTACGCGTCCGTGCCTGTTCCGGTAGTAAATGTAGAATATTGGTATGATCGGGACGAAGGGATTCATGGTTGGTTCGTGTCGTTCGTCCTTCTCTCGTTGCTTCACGTCGTCCTCGCTCGCTTCGCCTCGTCCTCGTCGCTTCGCGTCGTCCTCGCCGCTGCCGTGTTCGTCTCGGAGCCGTGGAACGTGTTGTGGCGCGAATCGGAGCTTATGTGCGCCTCTCCCGGATGCTTTGACGTGCCGTGCGTAGCGACGGGTTCGGCGCGTACGGAAAGCGCATCGTACTCGTTCGGCCGGACGGGGCTGCATTTTGGCTTCCGTGCGACTCGATTCAGCGTTTCCGGCTTCACCTCGGTCGGGGAACAGGACCTGGTTTGGGTGAGTACGGCTCGGCCGGATTCTTTGCTGTTGTGCGCATCATACTTACTCGTTCGGTGTGCTGTACGGATCGGTCGGGAAACAGGCTTTCGCATGGCTTTTTTCCCGACCGAATGGTGTTGGGTACGCCTCCGACCGAGATCGGAATCGGCCCCTAAGTGTATTAAGAGGTGTTTGCGACGATGTGTGGGGCACAATGGCGAGCGAGGAGGAGATGGTGCTGAGCGATGGGGGATGAGAGTGTGAATGAAGGGAAGTACGAGGAGTCACTGTGGCCTAGCAGTAAAGGCTCTGACTCCTACTCCAAAGGTTACAGGGTGCAAACTCTGGTGTTTCAGGAGTTGTGGTTGGCGTGATAGAAGGCTGAGTGATGAAGGGAGGATGCTGGAGGGAGGTTTCGGGGGTGAGGAAAGGCAACCAGAAAGATTGGTGTGTTGCAGCTGGCAAGTGCGGCCACAGATGAAGTGGAGGGCGAGGAGCAAAGAGGAACAGCAGCAACGAGCAAGGACCAGGAGGTCTTAGGTGGACACTCAGGTAATGGCAGCTGCGTTGCCAGCGTGGGGCAAAAGGGAAAGCTGGCGCCAAGCGCTTGTAATGGAAAGGCGGATGACAAGGGATGAGGGGACTAAGAGGTCAAAAGAAAATCCTGCCGGTCAGTGGGAGTGTGTGGGGGGCTGGGAGAGATTGTTGACTAAAAACAAGTGCAGCTGCGGCACCTGTGTTGGCAAAGGGAAAACTGGGGTAAAAGAGCTTGGTGGTAGCCGGGGGTCCAGACGGACATGGTTGGAAAGCCCGAGGGGAAAGAAGATAATAAAGTGGGGTTATGCATCACAAATTGCCAGGCGCGGAAAAAGAGTGACGAAGGGGCCGCTTATCATGGAAATCTGCCTTCCGGAGTTATTGCCAGCATTTTTACGGTGTGTGGCTTTGGGGCAGGGCAGCGCCCTGCAGAAACTCATGGATATTAGCCGTAAGGCACGGCGAATTGGGGACTGTTTTGCCTAGCCAAGTTACAAGGGGGAATATACACCAAAGGGGAAGGGGAGCAGGAGTTATGAATGCAGGTGATGACATCGACACAAAACTCAGCATCCACACAAAAAGCCAGGGCGGGCAAATGACTTATCGCCCCGTTTCAAGGGGACCACTTAACAGGGAGCGGAAGGGTCTAAATTGGGGGGCAGGGGGATCGGGTTTCGTTGGCCGTCGAAAACAGGCAGGTTTCACCACAGGGGACAGTGGAGACCTTTTCAAAACGGTTCTCTGCGACGGACAACCATGTAAATTAGGAATGAAGGGTACCAAGAAAAAGGAGAGACATGCATACTCACGAGGTTTCACTTTTGGCTATCCTGGAAGAACAGGGGAAGGCCAATAGGGGAGGGGACACTCCGAGCCAAGGGGCCCTTACCCGGTTAGTTGAGGCCATGGGCCCATGGCGCTCGAGGTATCCTGATCGGTAGCCGGTACGGCAATTAGTGCGGGGTTTATCGAAGATTGTTGGGTAGGACAACAAGTCCATGGGGGCATAGGAAGGCAGACGAGCTGTAGTCAACTTGCAAATTGCCACAGGGGTAGCAGCATATGGGAAGGATGCCAACGAGGGCATGTCTTGCTGGTCCGGTACGGACGGTTTCCTTAGGGGAGGACTTGATCAATTTATCTTCAGGGACGGCGCATTAGAAAGATGTACAGTTTATTGGGCAAAGACAGGGGGCAGTCAATGAGTTTAGCCCAGTGGATGTCCCCAGGGGCGGTATGCCTTCGGTGGAAGATGCCATTCGCCTGGGGGGGCGAGTGTGTGGACGTGAGCAATAATGACGTGGATGATGTCAAGGCGGCTACTTCAATAATGCCTATACACCCATGGGGTTTCGCTGGTATGCAATTTGATGGGGGCATACATGTGGGCAAGGACTTGCCAGGGGGCCGGGCATGCTATGGGGCCCTTGTTTGAAACGTTTTAGCACACTCAGTGGGGTTTTTTCAAAAGGAGCAGTGGGCTCCGGGGGAGCCGCAGTAACTGGGTGGAAGTTGTTCTGAAGAAAGGGAGGCCACGGGGAGGGTAAAGGGACAGGCCAACACTTCGGTGAAGCAACGCAGGTATGGGGTTGACCTTGGCGACGCGCGAAACGGCTGGGCCCAAGGCAGTCGGACGTAAGGGGGTAGCTGAATCTGGACTCTTTACAGTGGGGGGAAGCGCTTATGTAAATGGGAAAGGAGGACACCCAAGTTTTCTTTGCTGTAGGTTGTGGGCGAGAGGAGGGCTGAGACGAAGGCAGTGTAGAAGGGGATGGTGGGAGGTACATAAATGGGAGGCGGGACGGGTGTGAACAGAGAGAACAATTGTCGATGCCCAGGAGGGCTAGGGCAGGGGCAGGCCTGCCATACCATGGGGTGAGGATTTCGCTGGGGAAGGCAGTTTTTGGGGGTGGAAAAGGTTGGCTTATTGCAAGGGTGTCATAGGTTTGTGGAAAGAGGACGTGGTCTGGCAGGTGCAGAATGTTAGACACAGCAAGAACTTGTAGAGTGTGGCATGGGTGGGGACGGTTGATGGATGGGGAGTCGGCCATCACACATTGGTTGAATCAAGGGGAAGATGGCATTATTGCATTTTTCCCAGGGTTGGAAGAACTGGAGGGCTGGGGTGTGAAACTTGGAAACGGGACGGGATGGTTCAATATGGAGAGCAGGGGAGTTTGTGAGAGGCTAGCGCGTTTGAGTGTGGCGGGGGGGTTTTCACAGAGAGCGCTGATGACTCAATTGAGGGTAGGCATGTATGGGGGAGGTGTGCTGGGGGCAGGGACGTTTAGGGATTTGGTTGAGTAGTGGTTAATTTGAATGAAGTGGCCAGTGAAAGTGGAGCGGGGGTTTGATAGAGGGTGGGAAGAAAGCAGAGGGCCTGATACGAGACAGGCAGGTTTGGGCCAGGAAGGGGACCGCCTCTAGCTGGGGAATTTTTCCAGGATTTTTAGGTAAGCCCACATGAAGCGAGCTGGGGCCAGTCAATTGGGGCAGGCATGTCCTACGCATTAAGGCTGTGTCGGCGGTGTTTAGAGTGGACCATGGGGGGGGGCTGAATTCGAAGGATGGGAAGTTGGGGGCCCACACAATTGTTAGGAGAAATATGGGTACCAAGTGGGTGTTTTGGTAGGACTGCTGTTATAACAGAAGGTGCGGGAACAAAGTAAAAGGGGAATAAATGATTACAGACCTAATCGTCTTCTTTTATACAACAGGATGTGGGAAGACCAGGAACCAAGACGGTTACCTGGATAGGTGGTGATTCGCTCGTGCATTGGGCAGACAAGTATGTAGTATGTAGGGACAAATAAGTCAGTCCTACTTAGGCTACAAATGGTCCAGCATGCTGCAGCACGACTAGTACTGAGGTGGCCCAGGAAGTCATCTGCATCGGCGGCTCTAAACACACTTCACTGGCTGCCAATTCACAAACGCGTTCTTTTTAAGGTCCTCCTCATTACTTTTAGGGCTTTCCACTCCTTGGGCCCTCAATATCTTCACACACGCTTTAAGCGATACATTCCTTCCCGAAGTTTAAGCTCATCAAAGGCCAATCTGCTAAAAATACCAGCTTTCAGATTGGCAACGAAGGGAGGAAAATCACTCACAGTGTTAGGCTCAAAGGCATGGAACAAACTTCCTCCACAGCTTCGCCAGATTACATCTGAGTTCCATTTCAGGAAGGTCAGCGCATCTGACTCTCTTTGCAAAACTCTGATTTGAGGTCCCTCTCAGACTATTAGCAGTCAACCAGGTTTTGAGTTCCCATCCCTGGATTCCGTTTAGCGCCATGATGCTCCTTGGAGTGACAGTCTGCGCTCTACAAATGGATTATTACATTACATTACATTACATTTACAAGGATGCGGACCAGCAGGTGTATGGACGTATTCGGGCTGGCGAAGCACCACCTGGAGGTGGCATGGTGGGGGTAAAGTGGAATGCATTGGGGGCGTTGTTGTCAGAACGGATGTAACAGGGTCGGAAAAGGAACTGCCCAGACATGGGTGATGCACGTGGGAGAGAACAACATAATGCGTCGGTCTGGACGGACATTAAGCTGACCACATGCAATGGGCTCTGGTGCAATAAGGAGGAATTTGCTCAAATTTGGTTACTTCGACGAATGGTGCCTCAGAGAGGATGGAATGGGGGGGCTGCCGTGCATGCAGCGAAGGGTACGGTCCGTAGGTACTGGGACAGGATCATGGTGGGGGGTTTTGCCAGACAAGAATTATGAAGGTTTCTTGCACAGGGGGAGTGAAGAAAGAACAAGTGGTTTTTCAAAAACAATGGTGTGCACCTTTCGCGGTCGCGGATTGGTGCAAGATATGATTGGATCACAGGATACAGTTGGTAAGTGGTGGAGAGAAATCCACATGGGGCCGCAGGGTCGGCTGAAGGGAGGCGAAAGGAGCACAGGTACTGGGGGGTGGGGCAGGTAACCGCCCTACGGGGGTTCCCTGGTTGGCGGTATTTTGGAGGGGTGGTGAGTCACATACGGGCGGATCCACCCCTCGGGGGGGAGAAAGGGTACACAGGTGACTGATAGCGGGGCGCGGGAGGCAATAAGCAACGAAGGAAATTCAACAGAGGATGCTTGGAGGGCAAGTGAAGGTGAGAATGGGGAGATGAAGGAGGTCACCGAGTGAAAGGGGAAGAGTCAAACAGGTGAGATGGTTTTGAGAGTGGTGAAGGGAGAATGAGTCGGTATGGGATGGAAAAGTATATTCTTGCAATTATGTACCGTTAATAAAATTTAAATGTTGCAACCTTGTCCTAATAAAATGGCCTTTTATGCTTCAAGTAACAGCGTAGAGTGTAGTTATTGCGCGATGACGGCCCCCGGGGGAAGTGAAGGTCGCAGACCAGTCTTCCCCTGGGGAGCTTCGCGCGATGGCCGGAAGGATAAGGTGGGGGAGGGATTAGAATAGAATTGGGGAAGGGGCGGGAGTGGGAGGGTATAAAAGTGTCAGGGTTGAGGATCCGGCCTCTTCCTGACACCTGTCACCACCGGGAGGGCAGAGGAAAACTTAGTCCACCCACCCTACAAGTTGTAGACAGGAGGCTTGGGTTTGGTTGATCGTGGTGTGCCAGTTTAGGGCAGGTTGCAGAGCAGTGGCGTTACGGTATTTTGGAGGGGTGGTGAGTCACATACGGGCGGATCCACCCCTCGGGGGGGGGAGAAAGGGTACACAGGTGACTGATAGCGGGGCACGGGAGGCAACGAAGGAAATTCAACAGAGGATGCTTGGAGGGCAAATGAAGGTGAGAATGGGGAGATGAAGGAGGTCACTGAGTGAAAGGGGAAGAGTCAAACAGGTGAGATGGTTTTGAGAGTGGTGAAGTGAGAATGAGTCGGTA
Source organism: Calotriton arnoldi (assembly GCA_963921515.1). Classification (NCBI taxonomy): domain Eukaryota; kingdom Metazoa; phylum Chordata; class Amphibia; order Caudata; family Salamandridae; genus Calotriton; species Calotriton arnoldi. The sequence continues at coordinate 350,595 of CAWUFW010013805.1, read as the reverse complement.
TGGGATGGAAAAGTATATTCTTGCAATTATGTACCGTTAATAAAGTTTAAATGTTGCAACCTTGTCCTAATAAAATGGCCTTTTACGCTTCAAGTAACAGCGTGGAGTGTAGTTATTGCGCGATATCCCACTGCACGGGACGAGTTTGTGGCTCACCTTGGAGGGGGCTGTGTTCCATCGCCCTTCAGCACCTGTGAGGACTCCAAGTACCAGGTAGCAAGGCACAAGGATGCACGCTTGCCAACAGTGCTTCCAGGGGGCGTGGCCACCTGAAGACGCACTGAAAAGTGCTTGCAGCACCCCGCTGCGCACGACATGTGCGGGCTGTGCCCGAGCAAAGCCCGGGCCAGGGGCTGGCCCATCCGGCGCCCGTCAATGCCAGGAAGAGCCGGGACGGGGCCACCCCCCTTCTTTTAATTTTTTTTTATCCATTCCCTGCTCCACTTCATGCTATTGGGGTAAGGTTTGATGTTCTGTGTGACAGGGGGCCTTTCCTTACAAAACTTTGGCTTGTTTTTATTTATTTTGCCCCTCCTGTAATAAGTCTTGTCTGCTGTGGGGAGCCCAAAACCATGGTTTCTTATATGTTAATTGCTATACAGATGCTGTGCAGTGTCTTTCTAAAGTGGGCTAAGGGGAAACAGAAAGCAACGGACTCCCCGCAGGGAAAGTAAACCAAAAACCGTAAATCAGCCTCCCCAGCATTGGTGGATGACCTATTAAACAATGATGCATTAAAAGATTTTGATTCATTTATTGAGGAGGCCGAAACCCTTTTGGGAGAGGGTAAAGGGTCTGATACACTTTGTTCCATAAACCTGAAGAAAGTTCCTTCTATTTTCTTAAAGAAACGGAGTACGAAAATTAAAACACCAATAGCTCAGAAGGTTTGTTTGAACCCCACTAAGACTCTAGACGGTTTTACTCTGGCTGATTTCAGAGATGTCTTATCATCTTCTCCACCTAAAGTTCTTACTGGTGACAAAACACCAATACCACTGTCTCCTCTAATTGTATGTACTAATAGATTTGCACCATTGGCATCACCTACTTCTGACGTAGGTTTGCCCATGATTACAACTGAAGCAGGGGACGCAATGGCACCTCCCCCTCTCCATCTTCTATCTTAGATCTATCATATATTTTAAGCCTAGTACATACACTAGTAGGGAGGATAGTCAAACTTTGGAATTGGTTCATAGTTTGCAGTCAGAGGTGAGTGATTTGAAGACCCAGCTAGCATCTTTAACTGCACAACTCGAAGGGCTAAGAGCAGCTATGGGACAGACACAGCCTAAAATTCATCAACCTGTACCATGCACTACCAACTCTGTACCATACAATGAGAAGACTAGCGTAAGACATTATAGGGATACAGACTGTTTTATGTCTTCTGTTAAGTCTTGTCCATCTACTGGCTCACCACTGGCTTCTAAAACTGCATTCCATTGTGTACGCCCTGTTCAAATCCCAGGCCAAGTCATTAGTCGAAAGCCTTTTAATGCTGATAATGAAATCGAGAAGGGATGGATGCAGTCCCATACTCATGTTCCCCCAAGAGCCAGCTCTAGTTTTTCCCATATTATATCTAGATTGACTCATGCAAGGAATTTTGGCTCTAACTCCGATTTATATGAACAAGGTCCCCATTCTACCTAAATATGTCTGCGAAGATACAGAGTAACTTATAAATAAGTGCATCTATCAGATACGATCTGTACATCAATGTCACTTGGTTTTCCATTCTGATATCTTTGATGCAAAACAATTTCACGATCCCTCTGATTCCTCAGGCTCTTTTGACTATATTAAACTAGAGTTAAAGTCCAGACCCTTGGTTGAGGGTTTGGTAAATATGGAATTTGCGCAACGCTTGGGAGTGGTGTCAATGAGCCGGTTTAAATTTAGTCTGCTGGTTTATTGTGGCCCACTTCCTCCGGCCAAGATTGACTATTCTGGTCAAGTTGAGCTTCTAAGTACATCGATGGTAGACTGACTGAATGAGGCATCTATAATTATTAACCCTAGTAGTAGGGATTACCACCCTGATTCTTTCTAGACAAATACTTAGAAATTTGGACTCCTGGATAGAGGACCATCAGGCCCTTACCCCACTGCAGGCTGCTATTTGAAAAGGGGTCAGCACTATTGATCAGATTTTAAAAAAAATATTAATTTATTGGAGAATTGTTACTATGCAGAAGGCACACCTCTATTTGGCTTTTGTTGACCTAAAGTTGGCTTTCGACTCAGTCTCTAGAACTAAACTGTGGACTATATTGAGGAATATTTGGGTTCCAGCCAGTATTGTTGATATATTGGCACATCTCCACCAGGATACATATGTCCAAGTGAGATGGGGTCGGGGAGGGAACCTGACTGAACAGATCGAGATTAGGAACTGAGTCTGACAAGGCTGTGTTCTTGCGCCAACCTTCTTCTCTCTGTATCTTAATGATGTGATAGCCTATGTGGAGGATGGCTTAAATGATGCCCCCTCGTTAGGTGGTTGTAAATCCTCTCTTCTGATATTCGCAGATGATACCCTTATGATTTCAAAAACACCTAGAGGTCTACAGTGTTTGGTGAACAAATTCAAAGATTTTTGCACTGAACGTGGACTTTTAATAAATCACACTAAACCAAGTTCATGACTATTGGGCCTCATAAATCATTTAGGGGTTTGCTATTACTGGGGGGTTCCCCCTTAGAAAGGGTCAGTGAATTCGACTATCTGGAAATTAGGCTGAATAATTCTATAGCATGGGCCCCACAGGTCAAAAAGAGTAGTTTAAATTTAATCCAAAAGTCTGCCGCAATATTGAGATGATATAGAGCAACAAGGACTAAGACCATCTCTTCAGCACTTAAGGTGTACAGAGCTCACGCTAAGGGCAGTGCCCTGTAAGGGGCCAAAATGTGGGGCACTTCAAATCTAACCAGATTGGGATTAGCAGAGTAGGATTTTCTGAAAGCTCTAACTAATCTCCCAAATAATACTCCACTAATACCTCTAAGAAGAGATATAGACCTTAGTTTAATAACACATAAGGCCCAACTTAGGCCGTTACTCTATTGGAGTATTCTCAGGATCTTGATGATTATCGTTGTGCACTGGAGGAGGTGGTATTACTAGAGAGTCATGCCAAAATTCCGTGGCTATCATATGTCCAAAAGCTGTTGACCCAATATTTTGTTAGGGAAATACTGGTCTTCTTTAGCTTCTATGCCTTATTTATCTATATCCATACTTAAGGAAGCTTACTGGGCTCATGTCCACTACAGTGAATTACAGAATGTGTCTGATGGGTCTCTTACTGCCCTCTTCCTAGATTTTAAACCTAATTTTTAGTGGGAGCCTTTAATGTATTTTATTACCCTGCAAAGTCCCTTTTTCTTAAATTTCGTTATGGTACTTTACCACTAATGTCACTTTTAGCAAAATGGAATCAAAGGACTGTATTAAGTAGTGCATGCCCTGTTTGTCAGCAGTCAGAAGAATCATTGGTGTACTTTTTTTTTTTTTTTTCCCTGGTTATATCCATCTCAGGAAATCATGAATTATTCCCTTATGCAAGCAGCTTGGCTGCCGCAAAGTTGAGGTTGCCATGAGGCTCCTCCATACAGAATCTTAGCAGGCACTTGTATGTGTGGTATCCAAGTTTCTTCTACGGACTTGGTCTATTGGAGGAAGGGCGTTAGAGTGAAAGATAAGGTTGCTTTTTCTTTTTTCCACTCTGCTGCTTCCCATTCTAGCCTCTGGATTCCTGGGTTGGAAACACTATACTCAGAACTTCAGGACTTTTATCGATTCACTTTTTTTTTTTTATATAACTGTTAAAATATTTTTATTGAGTAATTTTTAAGGGATGCTTGGATATTTATTTCTTAAGAGCATAGTTTTTTTACACTTATTGACGGTTTTTAAGGCTAAAATCCCTCCAACCCTGCTTTATGCAATTGAATCAATCCCTGTTAAGGACTGGAGTTTTTGGATAAGGTTGAAGGTCAGATACTACGTAAAATATGTAATTTTAACACGTTAGTTCCAACAGCAGCAATTAGGTTGGAATTTGGTTTGATAAGCTCTTATACTCAAGGCTTATCCAGGGTTTTACGCTGGGGTTATCAGCTAAAACATAGCGAGCCAGATTCACTAAGAGGTGCTCTATGCCATGAAATCTTTGATGCTAAGGCCGGTAACTACTCCTTTTACCGTGACTTCTCATTGGCACTAAAAGCCTTTAGTATACAAGAAGAACTAGTGCTCACCCTTCCATCATTAGGATTTAAGTCACTCCTGAAAACTCTGAGTGGCAAAATTAGTTTCGATAGAGACATTCAATTCTGCAACTCTAAAGAAAGATTAAAACTAATAATTAGGACAAACTCACCGAGAATTGCACAAAAATATTTATTTTGGAATTTAGAACACGGTATTCGACGCTTGCTTATTTTAGGTCGTATGAATCTCCTGCCTTTAAATGACCTTACATCAAACTGGTCTCAGAATCCGAATAATGGGAAAATTTGTAATGTGTGTATGCTGAGTACCCAGACTCTGGACCATGTTTTGTTTGTATGTCCTGCATTGGCATTGAGCCGTTATCGCTGGCTTCGCCCGATGTTTCTACAAAACTCTGTTAAAATTGTAGCATCAGCCCGAGATTATCTCTTTTGTCCTAAAAACGAAGCAGTGTGTGTAAAACGATTTAATTTTTTAAGGAATTCATGTACATTTTTTAAACTTGTACCGGTGTTCTTACAAGATTGTGTAAAAAATGTAGTATCAACCCGAGACTATCACTTTTGAACAAAAATGAAGCAGTGTGACTAAAACCTTTTAATTTTTTTTTGTGGAATTTATGTACATATTTTAATTCTTCCTTTTTAGCACACTTTTTAAACGGGCGGCTATCCTCTTAGCTAGCCTCTCCATCTGCAAAGTATCAGTATTCTAGTTTTTATTAATTTGTATTTTGCACATTGATAGGCAGCTATTAACCGCTCTTTTTTCTCAAAATAGGGTTAGGTTGCGTCTGCTTCCCACTATGTTCTGTTGTTAATTTTAAAAACTTAAATGTAGTGGGATTCAGGAGGTATTTTGCGTATGAGCCGGCTGCTACTGAATTGCCTTTTGCACAGGTCTGGACATGCCCATGTTTTATCTTGCCTCTAATTCTAAATTAATTTTCTAGCTGAAATTGAACTTTTGGACTTTTTTAATGAATTGTCAGTTTTTTAATGTCCTATGTACATCTTTGGAGTTGCAATGTGGAAAATCTTAAGTACTGTATGATCTGGGCTCTCTGACAATATTGTTTGTTTCTATTTACAAGAAATTTAGCTAATCTAAGGCAGGCTTTTGATAATTTTATGATGGTTAGTGGATTGTGCTTGTTATGTGTTTTTGTTTTATTTGAAATAATATGTATGCATTTTATGTGGACCTCCGAGGAGTTCCAAATCTTTAATAAATATATTGAATTGGGTAGTGGTTGTTTCATGAAACAACATAGGAATAATGAGTTTTATCCTTGTGCTTCTTAAAAATATATATGTATTGTAAATGTACCCAGAGCTTCAACCGCTTTGGTTAATAGTGGTAAACGTATGTGGCCATTTCAAGGTTGAAATGGTACCATGCTAATAATGCCTTCAAACATTGGCACCTTGCTGGATCTTCTTGGCATGCTAGTAGGGATCAGCTAGGGTGGGTCCTGTACAAAGAGGTGAGGTACCCCTCACCATAAGGAGACTTTGGGTGGAGACCAAGTTGATATGGATAGTGCATGACATCAGCAGTGTAAACAATTGGGTTGTTGGCTGACTGGGTTGTAAACCCTGGTCAAGGAGCAACCACAATCCTTGTTAGGGTAACACACAAGCAAACCCCAAATTGGCCTGTGCTCGACCTTCTGGTAGCCTGGCACAGAGAAGTCTAATTTTAAGTTCTAAAAACTTGTGTTCTGATGTTTCTACTAATCATCCTGATGAATCATAGATTACATGGACATGTTGATGCTGTGACAATATGTAAGAAATTGTGTTACTGGTTGAGGGGAGGAACCCACTCAAGCAGCAACTTCAATCCTTGTCAGGGTGAAGTCACAAGCAAACCCCAAGTTAACCTGTGCTCAACCCTCCGTAGCTTGGCACTGAGCAGTCAGGTTTAACCTAGAGGAGATGTGTAAAGTATTTGTGCAACACTTCAAACAGTAGAATAGTAAAAACACACCACAAAAGGAGACCCCAAAAGTTTTAGAAGAATAGAGTAATGTTTAATAAATAAAACAAGACCAAAACAAGAATACTCCAATGTGTTGAACTGGAGAAAATAGCATCAAAAAGCACAAAGTGCCAACTTGTGATATCTGGTCGTGCCAGACCGAGACACATTCAGAAGTTCAAGCTGACCATGATGGAGTGCAAACCTAATATAGGGACCCAGTTAGGCCAGCTGAACAGAGTACCTTAAATCCTGGTTCTGGAAGTTTGCGTGGATCCATGTCTAATATGCACCGCGCAGCTAAAGCACGGCATTGGTTCCAAGATGTGGCGGGGCTGCGGTGTGAGGTCCTGTTGCATCGTTGTCAACGCTGCAGTCAACTAGAGATGCAAGGACCTGCACTGTGGATGTGCCACGCCATCGGGGAGATGTGTTAGTTCCGAAGAGTGCAGTGGCGATGCAGATCTTTGCAATGGGTTCAATCCACGCAGCAGCAGCGATGCAGTGTTTCTGCTCGGGTATGTGCCCCTCAGCTGAGGGGATGCATCAGTTATGCTTGGAAATGCATCGCTCAGCAGAGAAGATGCATCGGGTCTGCAGGCAAACACCTCAGGCCTATTTCCAAGAGTCAGGTATTGAGGTGGCACCACTAGGCAGGGTAGACTCACATATGGCAGAGTCCAGGTGCAGGCACAAGGAGGTTGGAAGTCTGTTATGTCCCTGAGGCTTTAGGTCAGGAGACCAGCCAACTATCCCTTGGAGTCACTCTGGGTTCTGGGTTCAAGAGATGCAGGCCCAGTCCTTATCACCCAGGCAGGAGGGCAGGAGGCAGCAGAAAAGCACAGCAAAGCAGGAGTCCAGCAGAGTGTAGTCCAGCAGAGTTGCAGTCCTTCACCAGCACAGCAGTCCTTCTTCCTGACAGAGTATCCACAGGTCCAGAAGTGTACTGTAGTGGTGGTGTCTGAGGTCTTCTTTTGTACACTATTGGGCCTTTGAAGTCATGAGATGCATCTCGAGGCATGCCTTTGAAGTTCACAGATGCCCTGCGTTCCCTGCCCTGGCTCAAGACTAACCTAAGGGGTTATGTAGCCCTTTGGGTGAAGACAGGGCCCAGCTCCTCCCTTCCATCCTTCCAGTGATATCCCACTCAGTCACACATAAGTTCCCATTGTGTGTAGCTGTCTAGGAGGAATATACAAAGCCAACTGCCAACTACACCTAGTCACGTGACCAGAGACAGGCTGCAGGGACCAAGAGCCAGATGTACAACCATTTCATTTTGTGAGTCTCAAATTACGATTTTTTGTGACCTGCAATTAGGGACTCGCAAAATGCAATGCACTGACGTGTCTCAAAAATATTTAGTGATTCCCAATTGGGTACAAAATTACCTACCTGATGAATATTTGTGAGGTAGGTCGCAATTTGTGACCTATTGGGTATGGACTGTAATCACAGGGATGGTGGCCTGCTCGGGTCAGCAGACCACCATGTCTGTGATTGCTTTTTAAATAAAGCCATTTTTTTATTGAAAGGAAAACAAGACGCACTTCAAAAATAAAAATGAAAAGCTACCTTTTCATTCTTTAGGAGTAGGCAGTGGTCCAATGGACCACTGTCTGCTACATAAAAATTGTTGGTACCCACTTTCACCCGTTTGCGAATGGGTTACCACCACCTTCATGGTGTCAGTAAAAGATGAATGTTTTGCGACTGCATTCCAGTCGCAAAACATTCATACATGCCCATATGACTCGTTATTAGGAAGGAACGCCCTTGGCACGCCCATTCATACTACGACTCACAAACCGTATTTTGCAAATTGGTAATAGGTTACTGACTTCCAAAATAGGGTTGGTACATGTTAAAAGACCAGTTTAGTGGTCGCAAATGACCCAATTCTCCGTTTGCGACTGCTAAAAACGGTCATGCATGTGGCCCCAAATGGTTAAGGCAAGAAATTGCAACTTTTTAAAAGTGCCATTTCTGGAATTGTATTTTAAAATCCAACTTCATCGTTAGGATAGGATTCCAGAGACACCAAACTTGAATCAATTATATCTTCCCATTTAGAAACTATACTTAGAAAATATAATAAGGTAATCCCAATGTTATCCTATAGAAGATAATGGCCTTGCAGTAGAGAAAAACAAATTTAATTGGGTATTAGCCAATATTACCATGTTAAGAGGAGAGCGCAATGCATTTTAGCACTGGTAAGCAGTGGTAAACTGTCCTAAGGCCAACAAAAACAAATTCAGCAGAAGGTGGAGGCTAAGGGTAAAAGGTTTGGGGGTGACCCTCAGAGATGGGCAGGTCCAACAAGCAACAGTTGAGCCTCTGCGTCATTGCCCTTAAGCACTTGTGTGAAAGGATTTTTTCAATTCTCTGTGTGCCTCAATAAAGAAAAGAGATGTCCTTACCAGTGCTCCTCCCAAAAAGGACATTAGAGCCATGGAGGCCATGCAATGGGAGGTGGGGCACAGGCTGCTAAATTCATTTGAGTCCCCTGCAGCACAAGGCAAGTTAAAAATGCCCAGGAGGGTGGAGGCTATAGGGGTTTACGTGTTTGTCTCTCCTTTGTCTCTTCCATGGAGGCAGAGGAGTGGGACTACAACGGATCACTGACAGAATATCGAGTACCATAATATCGAGATACAAAAATATCGGGACATAAATATAGTTGTCAAAAATATCGACCTCCTATCTTCATAATGGTAAGTGCAAAAATATCGGAAAAAAATATCGTTGTTAAAAATATCGAAGTACAAAATATAATTTTTTTATATGTATAAAAAATAATGTAAAATAAATTAAAATATACATTTACTTAAAAATTTTTTTAGAATTATTTGTAAATTTTAACAACTATAAGTAATACATTTAATTTAAAAATAAATTAAACATACATATATAAAATGTAATATATATATTTACTTAAAAATAATTCATAAATAATAATTTTAATTATTATAAAATGTTACAAATATATTAAAAATTATAAATAAATATATATATACATACACCTGTAACATAAAAATTATTTTAAAACAATTATATTATAAATTAAAGTATTAAAATATTTAATATTTTTGAAACCTACATTTTACTCTACATTGAGTGCAACAGTAGGGAAAGTGTTGGATAGCGTAGGGGAAAAAATTACAATTCCCACTCCAGCGAGTGCAACAGTAGGGAAAGTGTTGGACAGCGGAGAGGAATAACTTACTATTCCCACTCCAATGAGTGCAGCAGTAGGGAAAGTATTGGATAGCTGAGGGGAATAATTTACTATTCCCACTCCAATGAGTGTAACAGTAGGGAAAGTGTTGGATAGTGGAGGGGAAAAATTACTATTCCCACTCCAGCAAGTGCAACAGTAGGGAAAATGTTGGATAGCGGAGGGATAAAAATTACTATTCCCACTCCAGCGAGTGCAACAGTAGAGAAAGTGTTGGATTCCGTAGGGGTAACATTTACTATTCCCACTCCAGTGAGTGCAACAGTAGGGAAAGTGTTTGATAGAGGAGTGGAATAATTTACTATTCCCACTCCAGCAAGTGCAACAATAGGGAAAGTGTTGGATAGCGGAGGGATAAAAATTACTATTCCCACTCCAACGAGTGCAACAGTAGGGCTAGTGTTGGATAGCAGAGGGGTAAAAATTACTATACCCACTCCAGTGAGTACAACAGTAGGGATAGTGTTGGATAGCAAAGAGGAAGAATTTACTATTCCCACTCCAATGAGTGCAACAGTAGGGAAAGTGTTGGATAGCGGAGGGGATAAAATTACTATTCCCACTCCAGTGAGTGCAACAGTAGGGAAAGTGTTGGATAGCGGAGGGGTAAAGATCACTATTCCCACTCCAATGAGTGCAACAGTTGGGAAAGTGTTGGATAGCGGAGGGTAATAATCTACTATTCCCACTCCAATGAGTGCAACAGTAGGGCTAGTGTTGGATAGCAGAGGGGTAAAAATTACTATACCCACTCCAGTGAGTACAACAGTAGGGATAGTGTTGGATAGCAAAGAGGAAGAATTTACTATTCCCACTCCAATGAGTGCAACAGTAGGGAAAGTGTTGGATAGCGGAGGGGATAAAATTACTATTCCCACTCCAGTGAGTGCAACAGTAGGGAAAGTGTTGGATAGCGGAGGGGTAAAGATCACTATTCCCACTCCAATGAGTGCAACAGTTGGGAAAGTGTTGGATAGCGGAGGGTAATAATCTACTATTCCCACTCCAATGAGTGCAACAGTAGGGAAAGTGTTGGATAGCGGAGGGGATAAAATTACTATTCCCACTCCTGTGAGTGCTACAGTAGGGAAAGGGTTGGGTAGCGGAGGGGTAAAAATTAATATTCCCACTCCAGCAAGTGCAACAGTAGGGAAAGTGTTGGATAGCGTAGGGGTAAAAATTACTATTCCCACTCCAACGAGTGCAACAGTAGGGAAAGTGTTGGATAGTGGAGGGGTAAAAACTACTATTCCCACTCCAGTGAGTGCAACAGTAGGGAAAGTGTTGGATAGCAGAGGGGATAAAATTACTATTCCCACTCCAGTGAGTGCAACAGTAGGGAAAGTGTTGGATAGCGGAGGGGTAAAAATTACTATTCCCACTAAATAAAATTCAAATTTAAAAACAAACAAAATATCAACTACAATACAAAATATAATGAAAAGGCCAAAAACAAAACATATATAAAAATAAAAAAAATTATAAAACATAAAAACATTTTATAATGTAGAAAACATCTAAAATTTACCTAAAAAGATTTTTTTTTTAATTTAACAAAAAATTAACAAACAAATAAATATTTTGTAATAGAAATTAATTTTAATGGGGGGCGTGGCTAGCTCCCGAGGAGGATGGCTGCTGGCTCCTGACTCTCCCGAGACGGCGGAGGGGTTTGCGGTCTTGACGGGCGGCGAACTTGCTGTGCGGCTTCCCAGAACCTCAGCATTGCCGTCGGAAATGAAGCGGAGCCTATTGATGTGCCTTTAAACTGCTACAACAGAATGTAAGAGCAGTTATTTGCATTATTAGCAACGGAGCGCTTCTCTCACGGACTCAGCCGCCATTTTGTCCGATCTGCTCTCAAAGCATTTTTCATGCGCATCTCATTAAATTTCCAGCGCGACCATCGAAAACGACGCTGAAATGACTGTTGTGCCCTCGAGCTGCTGTGGAAGATAGTGGGAGCTGTTGTGAGGTTCTTTATTTTCTTTTTCTTCATGTCTTTTTGTGCTTTTGAAGACAGAACGCCTCCTTCACAAAACTGGCCGCCATTTTGTACTCTACACTCCGTGATGGTATTATTGCAAATACCTCATTTATAAAACGCTGTACGGTGCTGAAAACTTGGAAGCTTCTTATTTTTTGACAGAATAAGTTGCAATGCTACATTCTTTTTCTTTGTCTCAGCGCTTTCATAGTTCTGCCTCATGCCCTTCAAGATATATTGCTTGCACCCTGGATACACCTCATTTTTATCAATTGTAGGTCATTGATAGCTATATCAAAATATTGCTTATTCCTTGGCCTACGTTTAACTTCACTTATTGATGAGGTTGTCAGGAAGAGTCGCTTACAGAATTCTGCCATGATTATTGCTTAGCAAACTCCTCTCCTATCTTCATTACATGAGGTGTTATAAATACTTATAGTATAGTGTCTATAAGACTGTGGGACTGTTCATGCTAATTTGTCTTTCCTGTGATAGCTGAATTGGCAAACTACTCAAAGTTGCTTCACTCTCATCGTCTCTGGTGCGCAAATCTTCAACCCGCTCTAAATCTCGTTTATATTGTGCTGCCATGGATGACCCGTCGAATACTTCGCCCAAGAGCGTCATAGCCTCCAATATTGCGACTTCCTCTGGCACGAACAAAACGCCAAGCAAACGCCTAACGAAGGACCCTCCTTCCCCTCCCAAACAAACGTCTTCGGTTTCTTTGGACTTATTACTTGAAGAAATTAGAGCTCTTCGCCCATTTGTTGAGGAGACTAACTCTCAATTACAAACTCTAACAGAAAGATGGTCAAGCTTGGAGGACAGAGTCACTACAGTAGAACAGAATCTCGAATCTCTGACTTCTGCCAGTAGCAAGACTGATGCCCTTCATTCTCAAGTGTTGTCTCTCCAAAAACAAGTCAAAAACTTGGAAAATAGAAATAGACGGAATAACCTCCGTATTTATGGACTATCAGAAGGTTCGGAAGGCTCTGATCCTATCAATTTTTTCAAGTCCTTCTTACCCAAAGTACTTAATTTACCACAAGACACTCAGCTAAACATCCAATGAGCTCATCGTTTGGGTCCTGCTCCTGCATCGTCTTCTGCCAGTATGAGGAAACCGAGAGGGATTATCTTATATTTCCTAGAGTATACTGACCTACTTAAGATTCTATCAGCAGCTAGAGCAGCTAACCATGTCTCTTGGGCAGGCAATACTTTGTTTTTCTCTCAGGATTACTCAAAATCCACTGCTGACCGACGAAGAGACTTTTTAGCAATGAGACCCCAACTTCGATCTATTGGAGCTCGCTATGGCCTTTTCACCCATGCCTCTTTAAAGTTACTTTCAATAACAAAACCACCACATATGAAGATCCTCTAAAATTGAAAAGCTTTCTCAATTTCTGTCACATGGATTCTATGGACACATCTGCAACGTCCTCATCGATCAACAAATAGTTGTTGCTGTTCTGTTTTGATTGAGCTCTCATTTGAATGTCGAGTTTTTTCGTAATTACTGTTGATGTTTCTATTTGTTCCTATTTGTTTCTGTTTGATTGTAGTTAATGCTTCCATTTTCTGGTTTATGTTGATTTGTTTATCATCTTCTTTCTCTTATTTGCAGGTTCCGCTCTTATGATGTATTTTCCCATGTGTTGTATCGCGCGTCTTTTCTCGCCCCTTCCCGCCCTCGCTTGAAGTCTGAAGTCGTCACTCTTCCATGTGGCTCCCTCTCCCCACACCTTATATGTGTCTTGGATTATGTGTAAGTATGTTTTTTGTGTCTTCTTTATTGTATCACGTTCTCTTTCTTTTTCTCTACCTTTTTTTTTCTCTCCTTTTCATTCTTCCTTTCTTTCATCAGTCCTGTAATTTCCTTAGCTGTTCTGATATTCCTTCATATTCTATTGGATTGACCACTTCAATTTATTAATTCCCCCTTTTCCTCTCTTTTTTCTCTTTCTTCATTTTCTTAAGTTTCAAATTTTATACGCTTTTAATGGCATCTTATTTGTATGTGATTGGAATATGCATTATGAATAGTTCATCTTATTATCTACTTTCTTACCTTGATTTATGGCTTTAAAAATCATTACATGGAACGTTAAAGGTTTAAATTCCCTATTAAGAGACAACGGGTTTTATCTTATTTATCTAAATTGGACGCCACAATCGTTTTGCTGCAAGAAACTCATCTTACTGAGTCTGAATCTTTAAAGCTCAAGAAGAATTGGGTTGGTGATCTCTTCTTTTCCCCTGGTGATGGCAAACGAAATGGTGTTATTACTTTAGTTCACAAATCATTGCGGACTTCCCTTGTTGCACAGGAAAGGGATGAGGATGGTAGATGGTTGTTTACTAGGTTAGAGATTGATGGTGTTTTGCTCTCTCTTTTTAATGTTTATGCCCCTACTTCTGGTGATGCTCCCTTCTGGTCCCATTCACAATTGATTTCTCAAAATTTTTCTAGTAATGTGATTCTAGCTGGTGATTGCAACCACGTTTTTGATCCTTTCTTAGATCGGAAATCCACAGTACCCTTCATTCCTTCCAAGGCACATAAAACTTTCACGCAAGCTATTAAACATTTACATTTAACTGACGCTTGGAGATTATGTAATCCGTCCTTGCAAGAATTTACTTTTTACTCTGCACCTCATCAGACCCAATCAAGAATTGATTATTTTTTTACATCACACAATGTCTCTCAGTCACTCCTATCTGCAGATATAGGCCCCATTCTAATCTCCGATCACGCCCCTGTCTCTATCCTGTTAGACTTATTGCCTCACTCTTCGCACCCCAGGAGATGGCGATTTAACAACACCTTGCTTTTGGATCCTCATTTTAATACTTCCTTTATTTCTTTTTTTAATGAATATTTCCTCTATAATAATGATGACACTTTGCCCTTTCATATAATTTGGGACGCTTTCAAGGCTTCCGCTCGCGACTTTATTATACGATACACTTCTAACAAACGGAAAACTGCCCGGGCTTTAAACAATGAACTTCTCTCAAAGATAAAGAAATTGGAACATACTTATTACACTTCCAAGTCGAAGAATTGCTTAACAGATCTCATCAATGCCAAGATCCAAAATAATAAGGACACAACAGACGCTGCCTCTTTGTTTCTTTTAAAATCTAGTGCTAAATTCTATGGGGGACAGAATAAATCTGGTAAATTATTAGCTAATTATTTAAAGACCAAACAAAACAAGCTTCATACCGAATCCATAATATCAGTCACAAATACTTCTAAATACAAAGACGCCGACATATTACAAGAATTTGTTCAATTCTACGAACCACTTTATACTCCTGAACTTTATCCTACTGAGGATGATATTTCCCTTTATCTCTCTTCAATCCACAAATGTTCGAATTCATCTCTACGTCTTGACCTCCTTGAATCAGATTTGACTTCAACTGATCTACTTAATGCTCTTAAATCCCTTAAGAAGGAGAAGGCCTCCGGTCCTGACGGTTTCACTGTCGAATTCTTTTTACACTTTGCCCAAATAATTATCCCTAAGCTACACACTTTAATTTCCTCTTTTCTTTCTTCTGGTAATTCCTCTGGTACTTTTCTAGAAGCCTTAATTTGTCTTATCCCGAAGGAGGGGAAGGATTTACATTATTGCAAAAATGATAGACCCATCTCCCTAGTTAACATAGATTATAAAATATTCTCGAAATCATTAGCTCTTAGATTGGATTCTTTTCTGCCCCAACTCTTAGGTAAGGAACAATCGGGTTTTGTTAAAGGTCGTTCTATTAACGCTAATACCCGCTTGTTTTTTTATATCATTTCCAAATCGCCAAATCTTACAGAACCCCTCGCTGCCATAGCCCTAGAAGCCAAGAAGGCTTTTGATATAGTCTACTGGCCTTTCATTTTTCAGACATTAAAATGGTTTGGTTTTGGCCCAAAAATCATCTCCATGATTTCTTTGCTGTATTCAAACCCTAAGGCCGCCATTTTTGCTAATTGTCTTACATCTCCTTATTTTACTCTACATAGAGGAGTGAGACAAGGTTGTCCTCTATCTCCTTTTCTTTTTAATTTAGCCCTGGAACCTTTTTTGTCTAAAATACGACAGAATCAATCCATCACGGGCTACTTCTCTAAGTCTCTACAGGTCAAATTAGCTGCTTATGCCGACGATGTTCTTTTATTCCTCTCCCAACCCCATATTTCCATACCGATCTTTCTGAATGAAGTTAAATCATATTCTTTAGTTTCGGGGTATAAATTAAATAATGACAAGTGTGAAATTTTGCCTCTGTCCAAATATACTTTTAAAGAAGATTTCTCCTTGTCTAATTTTACTTGGAGCCCCCTCCATATTAAATATCTTGGCATATGGTTTACTCCTTCCCTCAAGTCATCAATTCCTCTTAATTTTAATAAATGTATTGAGAAGCTTACTTCCCTCACGACCAAATGGCACCCTCTATACCTCTCATGGTGGGGTCGTCTGGACACCATTAAAATGATGTTGACGCCTATAATTCTTTATCTTCTTTCTAATATACCAATGCCTATTCCCACAAAATGGTTTCATAAAATTAATTCCATTCTTATTTCTTTTCTGTGGCTGAATAAAAAACCAAGAATGTCCTTACTAAAGTTGTCGCGTCCGAAATCTGAAGGAGGTGTCCGCTTCCCTGATTTTCATAAGTATCATAAGGCATTTTCATTGAAACAATTATCCAAGTGGCTGTCAGTCCCGTCGCCTGATCTGCCTCTCTGGGTTGATCTGGAGAGCTCCTTCCTTTCCCCGTTTTCTTTCCAAGAATATTTATCCTTTCCGAGGAATCCGCAAAATTTACATACGCCTATCATTAAATATTCATGTAACACCCTGAATAAACTCATTCACGTTGAACCACATGACTTAAATACATTTCTCAACTCTTCCATATGGCACAACAAACTCATTTGCATTAAGGGAAAACCAATTTATTGGAGAACCTGGAGGGATAAGGGCATTTTGTGGGTACATCATTTGTTTGAAAATGACACTTTTCTTTCTTTTTCAAAAGCACGATCTCTTTTCCACCTACCATTATCATTCTTACATAAGTTTTTAGCCTTACGTACTGCTATACTAGATTCTTATTCACATTTTCACTCCTTGCCTCATGCCCCTATGTCACTAGACCACGCATGGTTAAATATTATCTCCAGATCATCGAAGGCCTCCATCCTCTACACTTGTTTAATATCCCCACTCTTACAAAGATCCAAAACTAAGGTTGAACTTTCCTGGGAGTCTGATTTAGGAATACAATGGCCCATATCCATTTGGGATAAGATTTGGACGAAAATTAGGAAATCTTCTAGAGCTGCCAGTACTACACAAACTCTTTTTTTTATTTATAATAGATTGCTACTAACACCAGCTTCCTTACACAAAATGCATTCTGACACCCCTGACACTTGTTGGTCTTGTTCATTTCCACAAGCAGATCTTCAACATTTACTTTTTTCATGCCCACAAGTTTTGCAGTTTTGGAAAGCAGTCTGGTCCCAAATCAACATTATCTTTAAGACTAACGCTTCCCTGACATTTGCTAATATTTTTCTGGGTAGTCTTTCTAATAGTTGGAATAAACCAAAATCACAAACGCAAATTATCGATTTGTTAATTGCCTCTGCTTTTCAGCAGATAACAAAAAATTGGAAGGGTACCTCCAAACTTTTGTACTTGGCTTGGTGGTACTCTATCTGTCATAATCACAGACTCGACACAACTTTTGTTTTTCCCATGTCCTTGAAGCAAAAACGATTACTTTTATGGTCCACTGTTACGCTGTTTTTAGATAACAGTGCTAAAAGCTTCTTTGCTCCAGTACCATCTATTCAGGAAGTTTCTCAACCCCTTGATCTGTTTAATTGTAACCTTAATTTACTCAAATGTAACCTTGTTTTATTTACGTGCTTACTTATTTTTAACTATTGATCCCGTCTTATGTATTTACTTGCCTAGATGCTATTGATAAGTGTATGTATTACTTCCTTTTGATGTTATATTACTTGTTACCTGATGCTATTTTTTATTGCATTCCCAATAAACTTTCTTTTGAAACTTAAAAAAAATAATAATAATAATTTTAATTAAAAAATATTTATTACATAAATGTAATATTTGTTTTTCTACCCTATAACACCACACAATTTACAACACACATCTAAATTAAAAAAGTGTACCTCCATAAGTAACACAATTAATTATTAATTAAACAATTATTAATAATTAAAAACACATTTAAAAAGGTAAAAATTAATGTACTAACCAAATGTTACAGCTATAGAACCTAAATCCCCAAACAAAAAATAAATAAATAAACAATTACCAAAAATATTTAACAATTAATAAATTAATGATCAAGTAATGATTAATTAATTTAAACTAAATTACTTTTCACCCTCTACCCCAATAAACACCAAAACACACACCTAAAAATATTTACAAAATTTCCATAACTAATTTTACATTAATAAATTAATATCAATTAACAACAAATCATTAATTAATTAAAAATGTTTTACTTCCCACCATTTACCACTATAAACCCCACAACTTACACATCAAAATAATTACACAATTGCCATATTTAAATTTTAATTAGTTAATTAGCATTAATTAACAAATAATTAATTAATTATAAATAACTTACCTCCCAACATATTACCCTATAAATGCCACCACCAATTTCTTAAAACTTGACACAATTAACATAATTAATCGACAATTAATTAATTAATTAATAACAATTAACAAGCAAAATTTAAATAATTATTAATAAATTAATTCACACAACACTATAAAATAAAATTAAATAAATATTATATTGAAAATATTAATAAATGTATTAAAATGAAATTACTTCCCACCCTATTCCCCTATCAACCCACAACCCACTCCTAAAAAATAGCACAATTAACATAATTACCAATTAAATAATAATAATTAACAACCAAATAATAAATAATTAATAATACATTAATTTCCACAATTAACAATATAAAAATTAAATAAATATTATTTAATAAAAAATATTAATAATGTAATTATAATTAAATTACTTCCCACCCTATTCACCTATAAACCCACAACCCGCTCCTAAAAAATGACACAATTAACATATTTACCAATTAATTAATCAATAAAAATTAACAGCCAATTATTAATTAATTAATAATAAATTAGTTCCCACACTTAACACTATAAAATCAAAATTAAATAAATACTAATAAATAAAAATTAATATTCAATGTATTATAATTAAATTACTTTCCACCCTATTCCCCTGTAAACCCACAACCCGCTACGGAACTAAAACGCAAAATTTAATTAAAATAAAATTAATAACTTCTAAAAATGTAACACATATATTAAAAAACAAATGCAATTCTTAGACAAAAAAAAAGAGCACATACATTTAAAATACATACTAAAATACATAACACTAAAAAAATGATATTTTTAACAACTATGGGGCCGATTCCGATTCAGGCCGGAAATCTCCCAGACCGAGCCGGACCCGGAGAGATTTCCGACCGAATCGGACCCTAGCAGCCCGACCGAACGAGTACGATGCGCACGTATGCTATCGGACTCGATTCGGTCGGACTCCCATTGAAGTCAATGGGAGCCAGTCGTACGACGCGTACACGGGCTCCCATTGACTCAATGGGCACGACGCGAACAAGGGCGCCCCCTACAGCGTGTTCGCGTCGATGCGGGTCGCGCCGAACATGCACGTGTAGGGGGGACCCATGGGTCCCCCCTGTGTGCGACTCGCGTGCCTATGCTTCCAGGGGGGTCCGACACAGACCCCCAAAGTGCGGCTCCGACAGCTCCTTGGAGCCGGACTGCGCGAGTCGGTCAGAGCGGTCGAGGTGCGCATCGTACTTACCTGGCCGGGGAACGTCTCCATTGCGCGGTGCGAGTCGTCCCCATGCGAGTCGGTCGGAGCGGTCGGGTCCTGCGAACGAGTCGGTCGGAGATTTCGCGAGCGCACGCATCGTACTCGCTTGCCCGGACGCACGTACGAATCGGTCGGGAAATAGGGCTCCGAATCGGATCCGGTTTAGCCGAATCCGATTCGGAGCCCTACCGGCCGAGATCGGAATCGACCCCTATATTTTTGCAAACAATATTAATGACTTCGATATTTTTGAAAACTATATTTCTTACCTTAAACTCGATATTCTTGACCACGATATTCTTGCAGTCGATATTCCTGTATCTCGATATTCTGCACTCGATATTAGTGCAAGTCGACATTTCCAACTCGATATTCTGACTCTTTACCACTACAACACCAACAGGGCTCCACACAGGAGGGAGAAGATAAGAGGAAATGCTCCTGCAGTAGTGAACCTCAGGCCTCCATATCATGAAGAGGGTCTGTAATAACAGCAAAATACAGGAAACACATGCTTAGGTGAATGATCTGCGAAGAAAGCATTGACAGCCATTTCAGGAGGGAGGTAAGTGTGGTGGACCACTTAAAGGTACAAGGATTTGGGTGCCTTGGATAATAGTAGCAAGTGAAGTTCAAGGGGGGAAAGAAGTGGTGGGAGCCTGGAAGGTTACCCCTAAAACTGTGGAGAAACTTGGAGAAGGAGCACAAGGGCCGAGGTGAATGTGGTGCTATGAGAGATGACAGCAAAGGAGATGGAGCAGTTCCCCATCAAAGTTAGTGTGCTCTATTTGTATCGAGGATACCCATGATGATGGGCATGGACACTGGACAGTCAACTGCCAGCACTTGGGAGACAGACGTGGCATAAGGCAAAAGCCCTGGCAATGACAAAAAAGGAGGAGGCCGATGGGTCACCCCCTGCCTAGAGAAGACTGACCAGGATGGGTCAAGAGGGGAACAAGTAAGGGTGTTAGTGCAGGATGTATGCAGAATACGGCAGTCCGCAGCAGTTGGCACCAGGTGTAAAGTGATAACTTAGAGCCACAGAGTGGGCTGAAGGTCAAAACAGGGGGCTAAGTGACTGTGGGGCAATGCTGTGCCACTGGGCAGCCAAGAGACTGCTTCGTGGAAGAGGTGGGCGAGATTGAGTAGTTTTTGTCTGAAGAGCAGAGTGTGTCCTAGAAGGATAAACAGCTGCCAGTTCATCTGCCAAATGTCAATCAGGCCAGTAAGATAGTAGCTTCAGTGGAGTTGGTGGTGCTTGAGATGACCATGGGTGGTATGGCACAACCAATGGAAGGCAGGAGAGCTCGTGAGGTAGGGAGGGTATTGAACCACAGTCATTGTTCATGAGTAGAAAAGAGAAGCTCTGAAAAACACCAGCAGTCCTAAGGAAGTGTTCCAGAGTTATTGGTGACAAGATGCCAAGATGGGACATGCAAGCCCTGCAGACAGAAAAGGAACGTATAGAGCGAGAGCGAGAGATGTCAGGGCAAGGGACAGGTGGGTAGAAGGGTGGGTGGCAGCAATGACAACATAACTATTGTGTTAGACCTATCAGCCTTAGAGTAGGGCCTGGGCGGTGAACTTTGCTCCGTTCGCGGAGTTTGCGGAGTTTTCTGCACTCCGCACTCCTCAGAGCTCGCAGAGTGCAGAAAACTCCGCTTCGCGATGTGCAGCAGCGTTTTTTCCCTGCTCGCGATCGCGAGTGGTAAGCGCGCGAGCTGCCGCTCGGGCAGAATTTCTACCCGAGCGGCAGGAATACCAGCACAAACTGCAGTTCGCACTGCACTCCGCTACTCGCAGAACTTTGCGGAGTTTTTTTGTAACTTCACAGAGTTTTGTGTAGTAAAACTCCACGAACTACGCCCAGGGGTCTTTCCCCAAACATTTTGCTTTACTCGTTCATGTTTTTCTGACCTCATTTGTGTTTGCCTTAGGACTGTGTACACTTTACAACTGCTTACCGTTGCTAGAATGCATGTGCTCACTCCTTAAAGCATGGTAACATTGGTTTATCCCCAATTGGCAAATTTAATTTACTTATAAGTCCATAGTAAAGTGGTACTACCAGTACCCAGGGTGTGTAAAATAAATGTGTGTAAATTAAATGCTACTAGTGGACCTGCAGCACTTGTTGTGCCACCTACTTACATAGCCTTGCAAACCTGTCTCAGGCCAGCCATTGCAGCCTGTGTGTGCAGTATCAAACTGAAATTTTGACCTGGAAAAATCAAGCCTTTTGCCAGCCATAAACCTTCATTTTTAATAGATACAGGTCACCCGTGGGGTAGACTCTAAACAGCCCACGGTGCATGGTGCAATGTATTTAAAAAGTAGGACATGTACTTTTAAATTTTACATGTCCTGATAGTGAAAACCTCTTCAATTGGTTTTTCACTATTGCAAGGCCTTCCTTCCCCATAGAATAACATTGGGTTTACCTTATTACATTTAATAACTACCAAATGGGAATAGGTAAACAGTTCATGTTTGGTGTCCTTGGAATTATAATGAAAAATCCTATTTTATGGTAAAGTCTGATTTAAAATTACAATTTTTAAAATGCCACTTTTAGAAACGTTGCCATTTTTCTGCCTCAGCCATTTACTGCCTGCAGCCTGTCACTGGGTCACATGACTGGGTGCAGTTGGGCTTTGTTTATTCCTCCTAGACAGCCATACACAATTTAGGGTTTAGGTGTGCCTGAATGGGTTATCCCTAGCTGGATGGGAGGGCGGAGCTGGTCAATGCCCTACTTAAAACTGAATGGGCTGGGTTCTGCCTCCACATAAAGAGCTGCATACTCACTGTAGTTAGTCTGGAGCAATTGCAGGAGAGGCATGAAACGTATGCACTTCAAAGGGAATCCTCTAGAAGCTTCTCTAAGTTCAAAAAGGCACCAGGTATTAATATTAGACCTCAGAAACAAACTCTTCAGATCAGTTCTGGAGCTGTGGCCTCTGCCAGGAAGAAGGACTGCCCAGCTCAAATTCCCGACTTTTGGAAACAAGCCACCGCCTCAGGAGATTGCAGCATTCTGAATTGAACTGTTGCAACGAGGCATCAACGAAATTTGCTCTAACCTCACAAGGGATGTAAATTGAACATTGAACTGTAAATAAAAACTCTTGCTTAAAAGAAGATAACCTAGGCCTGAGTGGATGAAGAATACAAGTAGGGATTTTCCGTAGAACAAGAAAGAGGGCTAGGGAAGTCTTTCAGGCTGTGTAAATATTGTGCCCCAGACTGAAAAAAAGATTTCCAAGACCTAAAAAAAAAACTGCTCAAAGACTTTGGGGCCGATTCCGATCTCGGTCGGAGGCGCACCCAATACCATTCGGTCGGGAAAAAAGCCATGCGAAAGCCTGTTTCCCGACCGAACCGTACGCGGGTCCGGCCGAGCGAGTACGATGCGACTTCGCCGACCGACTCGTCCGGGCGACCCGACCGCTCCGACCGACTCGTACCCGGATCGTACCGCTCCGACCGACTCGCCGGACCCGATTCCGCACCGCGCAATGGAGACGTCTTCCGGCCGGGTAAGTACGATGCGCACCTCGACCGCTCCGACCGACTCGCGCCGGTCCGACTCGAACTCGCTGTCGGAGCCGTACTTTGGGGGTCCGTGTCGGACCCCCTGTACGCGTACCCGTGCGAGGCGCACACAGGGGGGACCCATGGGTCCCCCTACCTGTGCGTGTACGCCGCGGGCGCTCGCGGCGTACTCGCTGTAGGGGGCGCCCTTGTCCGCCTCGCACCCATTGAGGCAATGGGAGCCCGCGCACGCGTTGTACGACCGGCTCCCATTGAGTTCAATGGGAGTCCGACCGACTCGTGTCCGATAACATACGGACGCATCGGACTCGTTCGGTCGGACTGCACGGGTCCGATTCGGTCGGAAATCTCTCCGGGTCCGGCTCGGTCGGAGAAATTTCCGGCCCGAATCGGAATCGACCCCTTTGTTGTAGAGAAATAAGAGGTGAAAGAAAGAGACATTGTGTTGATCCTCTTACAATTACAATCAATTTGAAAATGGAGTCTGGAAATCCGAACCATAGGCGCAAATGTATAATAGGTACACTTATTGTAGGAGTAATTATAGTGATAGCTGTAGTCATTATTATGTCCATTATAAGCTGACACGAAGCTGAGGTTAAGGGAGTGGGAGTACATGGGACGTCTACACCTACCGCTTCTAGCACAAAAGAGGGTACACTAGGCTTAATAGAGCAAACCAGTCGCCTATTGCACATAGATTTGTCTAAAGGTGATTATACACTGAATGCTTATGTGAAATTGTTGTATGAGTATGTGGATACTATGGGTATGAGAGATTGCTATGTGTGAACGCAATTGCCTGCGTCGGTTGAAGAGGGCATAAGGTACCATCACCTGCCCTTGACGTATGGCATTAGTTGTAGTCTGCTTCTTAGTATGTTTTATGGAAATGGTCACTACGAGTACTATTTCTCGAATTATGATTTGGTGCTTTCAGAAGTTCCAGTTTACAAACATCTGAATAAATATGATTACTATAAGCAAGAAGAGAGAATGGGAAAGTATTTTGTACCTACAATTCTGTTAGACACAGCTTATGCGCATAGACACAACTTAACTTGTACATTAACAGATAAGTTTGTGGATCAAGTAGAAGATAGGCATAGGGAACCAACAGTTAAATTAGATAGTAGGGAGG
This sequence comes from Calotriton arnoldi, assembly GCA_963921515.1. Classification (NCBI taxonomy): domain Eukaryota; kingdom Metazoa; phylum Chordata; class Amphibia; order Caudata; family Salamandridae; genus Calotriton; species Calotriton arnoldi. Next base: position 326,480 of record CAWUFW010013805.1, on the reverse strand, counting down.
AAGTTTTTCAATGGTCCAAGGAGGAATTATCTTACAAGGCTAAGGGAAATTATGGTCTCATATCCCTATATTGGGAACAATGAGGCAAGCTTTGCATTCGACAAGTGCAGACCCGTTATGACACCATTTTTGTAGGACAGAGTGCGTGCAAACACACATTTCTGATTGATGCTTCTTTGAAGAAATTCTTGCAAGAGGCTGTTTAAGTGATGCTAAGTGTAGCATTTGTAGGTGGGGGAAATGCATATGTTTGGCTTCTGAACAAATGGTACGGTACCTGTTATGTTTCCAGAGATATACCAAGTAGAGGATTTGAAGAGTTTGGAATCATCACATACAGAGAAACGTGGAACGAGTGCAGGGGAAATTGTGGGCAGACATATTTGGAGAGATGATACCTAGTTTGGGAGTAGTTTTGAATGATGTCAAGATTAGGAGGTTGGCAACTATAGTGGATAAGTTGTCAGTTAATACAGCTCAGTAGTTATTGCTTGTAAACGGAGATATGGTTTCGATAAGAGCTATGGTAATGCAAAACTGTCTTGCTATAGATGTGTTACTAGCAAAAGAGGGTGGAGTCTGTAAAATGTTGAAGGTCCAACAGTGTTGCACCTACATTCCAAATAGCAGTAAGGACCTGAGGAAGTATTTAAGTAACATTACTGATATACAGTCAGTCAAAGATCTTTATTTCGGCCACAAGGGCCATTAAAGCACAAGTAAAATAAGCACAATACATTACATACAAATTGCTGGCAGTATCCTATAGGCTATGTAGGACCAGATAGTGGTTTGAAGAAAGAAATATGCGTTTCCTATCTGAGATTTTGGGTTGGCGAGGTCAACTCCTCTTGTCGCCAGCCTAGAAAGGATTGTACAATATACACACAGCGTATGGCCTTTTCTTTAGCCGCAAAGTAAAAATCAATAAAGTGCATGGCATGAACAATGGGGTGGTTTTAAGAAAAAGATCAATTTCATACAGATATAGTCTCTTACAGAGAAGCAAAAAGAATGCCTTTGGGTAACAAGGTATCAAATTGTGATGTATAAAAAGACAATTTCATTAAAAAAGACAATAACAATGTCAGGATAAAAATATGGGCATAAAAACTTAAGTAAAATCCATTAAATCCAGGAGTCAGCCGCCTTGTATTGCAATTCCTGAGAGCGAAGAGATGCACATGCAGAGTTTCATCTATAATAAGATTGTAGCTTGCAATTAGGACCATGCATGCTAGACATGACTCAGGTGGGACAGGGGCTGGTGCGTTTACAAAGAAAAAGGCCTAGACAGTTTACAGCAATTAAAAGAAGAAAGACAAAAAAAAAAACAGCAATTCATAAAACACTAAGGGGCCAATTCCGATCTCGCTGGGAAAGCCCTACGGCCGACTGGCGCCCGTAGAGCTTCCCGACCGATTCGTGCTCCGGGGCTCCGACTGCCCGAGTACGATGCGAACAAGCGCTGACGGACACGGGTCGCTCGGAGCCCCATTGAAGTCAATGGGAGCCCGTTGTACGATGCGTACATAGGCTCCTATTGATGAAAAAGGTACGTTGCGCACAAGGGCGCCCCCTGTAGTGGTGACGCATCTGTGCCACCCGCACCATACATGCATGTGTAGGGGGGACCCTTGGGTCCCCCCCTGTGATTGACTCATAAGGATACGGGTGAAGGGGGGTCCGGCGCGGACCCCCGAAGTCCGCTTCCCGGAGCGGTGACGTGTTGGAGGCTCCAACTCGATCCGGCTGTCCGAATGGTGCATCGTACTGGCTCGGTCGGAAATCGCCTCCATTGCACGGCACGGTTTGCTTACGGACGAGACGTACGGAGCAATTCGGACCCGGAAATGACTCGGTCGGCGATTTCGCTTTTCTTGCGTCGTACTTGCTCGCTCGTACAGCTGTACGCGTCGGTCGGAAAACACGCGTACGGCTCGTACTTTTTCCGCCCAGATCGCGTTCGGAGCCCTTCCGAGCGAGATCGGAATCGGCCCCTTATTAAAATAGTGCTAAACATAGGGAACGACAAATTATTTCATTCATTTTAAGAAGGAAGTACAAGACCCGATTGGCATGATGCGTAGTGGTGGACTGGAGTTGGCCTATGAGCTCTTCTTTAAGATAGCTCTACGAGTACACCACATAGAGTACAAAAAGCGCGAGATGGAAAACACAATGGGCATATCGGTATCGTATGTAAGTAACCTAAACACCTCTTAACAGTGTCTGGACCTCAGATTCCTGCACAACTGTAGCAGCCAATGAGTCTTGACCTCCTATAACCATGGCAGAAGAATAGCACATGAATTTCAGTTTCCTCTGCATTCTCGCATGCTGGGCAAACCAGACTGGGGGCGCCCGCCCACTTGTTGGTAAATGATCGGAGCGGGAGCACCCCATGTCTGAATTGGAGGAATAGTTTCTTCGCAAGGAGCGGCTGAATATTGTCTAACACCGATTCTAGCCTGTATTGGGCTTTTACTTCCAGAAACCTAAGGGTTAGATGACCAGGCGTAGACCCCCTTCATAGCTGGGCTAGTTTATATTCTCTATATGTCTCTAAGAGTACCTTTCTAGGGGTCACGGGGCAGGTTTCTTCTGCGGTATTCCACAAGTTGCCCCTCCCCAGAGCCTGGCAGGTGTTTCTAATATATGCCAACCATGCGAGTTTTCCTGCACCTTGAAGGTCCATGACTTCTCTCAGCTCGTCCCTGTACGGAACCAGTTCGGGAGTGCTCCAAAGGCGTCGCCAAAATAGATGAGGTCTGAGAGCTACTTCGTCTGCAATAGGACTAATCCCGAGGTACATTCTGAGGGGTGTTAGAGGGGAGCTAGAGGGGAGACTCAAGAGTTGCCTAGCAAAGGAGTTCTCTATGTGAAATAGGGAGCAGGTTGAACAATGACCCCATATTTCTGCTCCGTACAGCGCGGCACCCCTAGCCTGTACCTTAAAGAGTTCTGCCGCAGGGCCTACCGCTTTATGGGTGCAGCTCTTGTATGCCTTTGAGATACCCCCCGCTGACTGAGCCAGCTTCAGGCTTGCTTTCTTTATTTGTGCTCCCCAATCCATTTTCTCAGTAAGCGTGATCCCCAAGTACTCAAAAATAGATACCCTCTCAAGAGCCCTTCCTTCTAAACAGGAGTTTGGGCAAGTGCTGTTATTTGCATTAAAGACCATATACTTTGTTTTTTGAAGGTTGATCTCCAAACCCCTGTTTCTACAAAAGACACTAAAGGTATCAAGTGCCCTTTGTATGCCCATAGGAGATTTCGAGAGCAGGAGGGTATCGTCTGCGAACATCATGGCAGGTATTTTACGGTTCGCTAGCCTAGGGGCATCAATATCCTTTCCAGCTGCCAATGACTCGATTAGGCCATTAATAAAAAGGGAGAAAAGGGTCGGAGCCAAGACGCAGCCTTGACATACACCTATCTCTACTGGGAAAGGGGCTGAGAGTTCTCCATTTTTGCCATACCTAATTTGTGCAAAATTACCTTGCTGTAGGCGTTTCATCTGGTGGCAAAGGTACTCGGGGGCTCCCATGTCCGATAATATTGCCCAAAGTTTGTCCCTCTGGACGAGATCAAATGCAGATTTAAGGTCCACGAATATAAGATAGAGGCTGCCACCCTCTATGGTCACAGTTTTCCAGAATAGGAGCTGTAATCTGAAAGTTTTATCAATTGTGGAGATCTTAGCCCTAAACCCGGCTTGGAGAGGGGTGAGCACATTGTGCTCTTCTATCCAGGACTGCAATCGTCCCAGGAGTACACGTGCAAATATTTTCTGGCTTACATCTAGGAGGCTGATGGGGTAGTTGGCGGGAATGAGCGGTGAACCATTTTTAAATATTGGAATGATTTCAGCCCCAGCCCAGGTGGTAGGAATTACCATACCCTGAAGGATGGCATTGAACAGAGACCACAAATAGGGGGCCCAGACAGAAGGCTCGGTGCGGAAGGGATCCAATAGGGGGCCCAGACTGAAGGCTCGGAGCGGAAGAGATCTAGCAAAAGAGGGCGGAGTCTGTAAAATGTTGAAGGTCCAACAGTGTTGCACCTACATACCAAACAGCAGTAAAGACATGAGGAAGTATTTCAGTAACATTACTGATATACATCATGAGATACATGATCTGGCACTGAGGGAATTTGGGACAAGATTGGGAAAGGTTTTGGAAAGGTTGAAAGTTGGTTTGCGAATCTTGAAAGAGGAATTCTTGGGTACATCCTGAAATCAATAGTGATTGTTGTGGTTTGTGTCATTGTTTTGTTGGGCATAATGAGGGCCTACAAGTGGCATAAGTCTAGCCAATTGGAGAATTCTATTAGAGAGAAAGAAGAAGAATGGAGAGACTGCAGGACAGTCACTATGAGAATCTTAAGTGCTTTGAGGAGTTCAGACAGGGGAGACTAGCTACGACATCTGTTTCGATCGGTCTACTCTAAAGGGAATTGTGATGCTGTGATGACACATGTCATCAGAGGGGGGGCTGATGTAGCGCAAAATCCATTTTTCATTGGAGGGGTGCATTAAGTTTCAAGTTAATTTGATTTGATTTAGTTCTCGGCTGAGAACAACAAATATTTAATACATAAAATTTTCCTTTAAAGTTTGGCAACAAGATGATAAAAATTGTCGTTCTAATACAAAGTTAAAAAGATTTTAAAAATTTAAATAAATTGTAACATACGAATTCATTTGGCGGTACCTTACAAAGCGAGATCAAGTTCTGAACTGAATTAATTTTACATTTTGTGCGAATTGGTTGTATAAACCTTTTTCTTGCTTCTACAACTGACACATTTGGGCAAGCAAATAACATGTGTTCCAGATCTTGCTCCCCGCCGTTACATAAGTTGCAGTAACTGCTAGTTTTTTCTTTTGGGAGCCATTTGTAGGTAAAAGATTTTAGAGGAAGTATCCCAAGCCGGAGTAATATAATCGATCGCCTGACACTGTGCTTTAAGTTAAAATAGATATACTGCTGTATTTTCTTATAAGCAATTTTTATGGCATATTTTTTATACAGTGTCAGTTTGGAACATTGCTGAATGGCAAGTTCAAAGCTTAACCTTGGTGTGAGATTTTTTAGAAAGAGCTTAAACTGGGCAGCAGTCCAAGATTGCAACAAATTAATATTAATATTTGATATTTTAAAAGCAATTAAGACATTCCTCCAAAATACATAATTCGGCGAACCTTGTTCAAATGTCTCTATTTTTAATAAGGATCCTTGTTCCGCATGGATGAGGTTATATGCCCATCTAATAATATTACTAATTCCTCTGGCATAAGAGCTAACTAGTGAAAGTTCGAGGCGGAGAGCTTGTAACGGTACAGCTTGTGACATCTTAGTGAGTTTCCGGAGGACTTTCCCTTCTTTTTGATCCAGATGTTTCCATTGACTTAATGGGATGTATTCTAGAGCGTATGTTAGTACTGATGGGATCTTAGCACTATATACCTGAAGAAGAGAGGAAAAATGCCTTTGACCGGTCGAGGCATATAATCGTAAAAGTGCCCCCACATGGACGTCGACTTTCTGGTTCAGATTCTGTATATGAAGCAAGTTTTGCAGGGATTTAGAAAAAATTCTCCCTAAGTAGGTATATTCGTTTGCCACTTCCAGCAGTTTTCCCCCTAGAGTCCAATTATAGTTAACACACCGTTTCCTTCCAGAGAATGGAACTATTTTTGTTTTTGTGATGTTCGGTATTAAGTAATTTTCTTCCGTGTATTTAAAGAGTGCTTGCAGATTCCTTTGCAGGCCAAATGGTGTTAGATCTAGGATGACTACATCGTCTGCATACATCATGGTGTGGATTTTATGAGGGGTGCATTATAATCACACGTGTAGACTGCATCCGCATATAATCTTTTGTTGTGTTAACTTAAGTGTTAGGATCTTGTAACGTGATAACATGAACGCAATGTGTTTAGGCCAAAATGTAGAATACGTGAAGAAATAACATGAAAAATGAATGTAAGTAGCAGAGAATATTAACTGAAACGCACGTGTTGTGCTATAGACAATTATTTCATTATTGAATGAGCTTATTAATCGTGTCATTTTATATGTAGGTGAAATTATTAATTGTACATGATCCAATTTCTATATAGCTTCATAAAGTTCATGTTCCATTTCTCTTATGTTAGCTGAATTTTGTAGGCCTAAAATGCTTTTTCCTGGAAGCTCTTGTATTAGAATTAATTATTGTATTTCATGTGCATGCTGGATTTTGTTCTTTCTCACGTTTATGTTGCAGGTGGAAAAAGCATCCTTTTTAGCTAAAATAATGTCTTTGCTTTAGGAGTTATGCAGGGAGAGAAGGGGATACATTGAGCGTTGATACTGATATGGAGAACTGTTGTACTTTCTCACAGAAGAGAGCCTGGGAATCAAGGTCTTCTCACCACCGCTCTGGAGCATCGCTGTCCAGTTGAAAAGTACCTATGAGCATGTGGCCTGACCAGAAAGCGTGAACCGTAAAGGATCTTGGAAAGTCACCTGTAAGATTGATGTATTTTCACTAGGGAAAGAGCCCCGGCAATTCTTCTCTGCCGAGAGAGAGAGAGAGAGAGAGAGAGAGAGAGAGAGAGAGCATCTTAGAACAAGCTTTGTCTTAGTAGCTTCTTGCTGCTTGACCCAACTAATGTGGGAAGACTTCTGAGGAAGACTCCAGACGCTGACACCTAAACTGATCCTGCCCCGCAAAACGCTTAACTAGGGATGTCACGTTAGTGTTAGTGTAGGGACAGAATAGTGCTTTATGTCCACGAACCTTCGATGCAGGGGAACATGGACATTTTTTCCTTAATCTTTTGTATCCTGATTCTTGAACTAATTATCTTGTGCATGTGGCATCGCCTTAATTTCATTCGTAGATTTGGCTTTGTTTTAGTCCCATTGTATTTCTACACCCTCATCTTGAGGTGTTTGTATGTTCAGTTATTTTTAGCTTTGTAATAAACCAACTAACCCCATTTAGTAGTCTGTAATTCTTAAGGGTCCTGGCGAATCGCAATAGAAATAATTGACTGGCTAACAATTTCTCTCCCCCCCCCTATGCTCTCATGCTGAGAAAAAGTACCATCGACTCGAGGTTCCAGAGAAGATCTAAAACAGAAAATTCGGCTCCATCAAGGTTGAACCTGTTGGTTTCTTTTTGAAGTGGTTGTGTTCATTGCGTGGGCGTTATTCAAAAATGTATTATAATAACAAACATTTCCAACATATTACTTTACCGGCCCTTTATTTCCTCATAAAGAATGAGTAGGTATTATATTAGGAGGAGTATGAAGCAGTTTTTGTTTTTTACTTGTGACATTTTTTGAGCAGTTTAAGTAGCTTGCGAACTCTTGGGGTGCTTAGTCGTATAAGGGTCTTTTTGGGTTTCAGACAAATATTTTTATTTGTATTTTAAGTGCAGAACTACATTGAAAAACGGAGCTCTCTGTATGACTGTTGGTAAATTATCTTCTATTATGTGCTAATAACTCAACTTAAAAAAATAAAAAATAAAAAGTAAACCAACAAATGAATACAAGAGCCAAATGTCCCCACTCCCTCACACCAAGAGGGAGATATCGACTGCACAGGCAGCATATCTCCCATGTGTATCTTATCATTCTGTACATCTGCAGTCGAAGCAAGGGACAGTTGTTTTATCGGGCAAACAACCATCTAAATAAGTCGAAAATCTCAATGGGATCAGTCAAGGTCGATAGGTCCATTTTCACTCATTTATCCCCCAACTCCTGGTGCCCCAATTTATTTCAGAAAGGGTAGCCATATGGTCGGGAAGTCATTTTTTTAGTCAAATGAGGCACTGCTATTATTTCCCAAACCCTCCAGCACCATGCATACCAGGTTGGGACAGAACAGTCTTTCCAGAGGGGTGTTATGCTTATTCTATCTACAAGAAGCAACTACTAAATTAGTTTAGACGTTCTGCCAGTGATCTCTTCCTAGTCTACCAGATGTAGGCCTAGTATAGTAGTTGCAGGCTCGACATCTTTTGAAAACCCATAATAACTTTAATAGATGACAACACCTTCTACCTGTAGCTCCTTAGAGGGAAGTCAATATATATGTAGCTGTGCAACTACTCTTCCACATCCTCTCCAACATCTATTTAACACCATGAAACACTTTTTTTTCGGGGCTGGTGTTAGCTTCAATGTGACAAATCGACAAGATATTGCTATTTATAGCCCTCAGTAATGTCTCCCATTCATTCCCTGGATCTACAGACCATGTGACTTCCCCCTTGACCCATTTGCTAAAACATTCATATATACATTTTAACTTCCACTTTTAGTAGTTGTGATGGATCTATAGGGCCGGTATTTCGTGTGACCATTCCCCGGTTTGGGTATGACTACTATTGTACTATTGTGTCATTTACCATGAAAGCGGCACCCTCTGCATTTACAAAAAAGGGTGGAATACTTCTTTTCTGTTTCGGGTGAGCCTTGCTGAGCAGCTTCTATTGAAGTGACCTATTTCTTGCAGACACTCCAAATTGGGCATGTTATATTCTACTTTTGGCAAATGCTATTGCCAGGGGGGAACCAGTTCCTGGGTCTTGGAAGGGTGCAGAGGTCGTCCCGATTTATAAAAAAGGAGCCAGAGATGACCCCTCAAACTACAGGCCCATTAGTCTGATAGATGCCCTGCAGAAGGTCTTCAGTAGAGTTCTTCTGCAGAGGATACAGCTATGGGCAGGCGATGATGCTATCCTTTCACAGTACCAGGCCGGCTTTAGGGCTAGGACAGGAACAATCGACTAGGTGTTTCGGTTACTACTTATCTATTGGAACGTAGTGGTGATCGGCAAAGGCAGTCTTTATCTTGCGTTTATCGATTTAAAGACTGCCTTTGACCTAGTCCCTAGGAGCAAATTGTGGCTGTCACTTAAAGATATGGGCATTCCACTATTTATTCTCAACCTGCTGGTCCTGCTGCACGAAGAGAACTATGCCCAGGCTAGATGGGGGGCGCAAGGACAACTGACAGAGCTTATCCCTGTCAATAGGAGAATCCCGCAGGGTTGTGTTTTAGCTCCCACCCTATTCTCTCTCTATATGAATGGGATGGTCTGCTTTCTGCAAGAAGACCCAGCCGACGCACCGACCCTGGGGGGTGATAAGGTACCAACACTCTTGTTCGCAGATGACACCCTGCTGGTGTCCAAGACCCCAGCAGGGTTGCAGCGACTACTCAACAGGTTCCAGCTCGTCTGCGACAACCGGGGGCTGGTTATTAACACCTTAAAAAACAAATGTATGGCATTCAATCCTCACAAGTCCTATAAAGGCAACCCTTTGCTAGGTGGGACATCTTTGGAAAGAGTCAGCACTTTTGACTATCTTGCTGTCCGACTCTCTGACAAAATGTCATGGAAGCCCCACCTAGCAAAGATGCTGATGGGGCACAGGTGAGCAACGGGAGCACTTGGGAGGGAACACCGTTCCTCACATAGCAGACCGGTAGCCCCAGCCCTCCAGGTTTATGATGCCAAAGCAGTCAGCACAGCACTGTACGGAGCAGAGCTATGGGGATTCGATAAGGCTCATGATCTCTGTAGATCTGAGTATACATTTTTTAGGGATTTAGTGATGTTGCCCCAAAGCATCCCCCTAACCCCCCTAATGCTTGATATGGGTAGGCGATCAATTGGCGACATAGCAAGGTTGCGCCCGTTGCTTTATTGGGCTCACATCAGGCGGACCCCAGAGCTCCTTCCTTACGCTGAAGCTCTCACGGAGGTCATACGGATAGACACTGGCAATAAAATAGGTTGGATCGCCAACGTTAGGAAAAAGATGTCAGTATTGGGGCTCCAAGCGCATTGGGACAAGCAGGACCCACCGAGGAAAAAAGAGCTCAAACGTTTGTATTGGGAATGGGTGAAACAACAAGAAACCTGTAAACCAATTGTGGGCAGATTGACAGTAGAATTTTATCTCCATAAACAGACCAGATACTTAGAGCCCTTTTTAGATATAATTCAGGTCCCTTGGGACATGATGTTATACATCCATTTTAGGTTCAGCACGCTTCCTGTCTGCGAGACAACTGCAAAATGGCATTCATGTAATCAAACACCAAAGGACTGCCCATGCTGCAGTGCCCCGATAGAAAGTGTTGCCCATGTTATGTTTGCTTGCACGGCATACAACACTCCGAGGGCCAAGTGGCTAAAACCGATCTGCCGGCAACTGGGCACACAAGACTATCGGGTCGCCCTGCGCATCCTTAGGTCAGATCCCAGACCCCTCTTTGCGTGTTGTGTGGCAAAGTATCTTAGTCATGCATGGCTTATTAGACGGAAGACCCTGACAGGAATGTCATTGCATTCAGCCGAATGATGCTGGCACATAATTGTTGTAGGGCTCAAAGGCTGGTTATTCCAGCTCTAAACATATATGTTATGCACGTGCACTTTCTCCTCTTAACCTTTCCATGATGTTACATTAATGAGGGATGGAAAATTTTAAATTGGTCTGCAGGGGCCCGCAACCTGAGCCCAACACAAGGGATTTTATTAAAAAGAATTGTTATGCTGCTTTTTCCCTTTTATTTTTATTGTATCAAATGTATGTTTTTATCGACAGATGTGTACTAACTTTTTAACTACTGATCCCGGTAACTGCACCTCATATCGAGGGTGCAGTTGTGCACCTGGATGGATTGCTTGAATATATTACTTTTAGTATGATGTTGTATGAAATGTTTATCTTGTATTTCTTTTGTAAAATACCTTTTCAATAGCTTTTATGACACCTGCTTTCGAAATAAAGCTTACACAACAACAACTATTGAATTATCTGCTTTAATGTTGTGAGTCACTGATATTCAGTCGCTTGAATTTGTGCGCAGACTTTCTCAACTTGGATGTCCACTAGCTACCTAAAAAGTAACCATACCAAGCCAGTCTGGCTGTTAAGTTGTAATGTCTGCCAAATTTAGGTCCTAGGTTGGCTTATCAATACGCCGCTGATGGCATCTTCAGCCACTTTTGACCTTGCATCAAATCCATCTACACTCATATAATGATGCTACACTTGTTCAAGGAACACATAAAGAAGAAAATCTGGACATAATGGTTCATTTTTAAACTACTATAAATCAGCCTTTTCCTCTTCTAAACATCTTCTCACCCATACGCCTAACTGTTGTCCCATTGCGTATTACCAAAGGCAACTACCTGCTATCTTGCCTTCCAGGCCCTCACCCTACGCCACTGAAGACCATGATGTCCAGACTCTAACCACTATTCAGCGGAAAATTTAGCATACATGAGAAGCACATGACAACAGGTCTACCTCTGATATGCTCCAAGGCTCTGGAATTAATAAACTCTCACTGCACCTCAAACTTGGCCCATCCCTTCAGTGTTCCTGGAAAGACTACAGGGTCCACTGCTTTATGTAATGTAAAGTAATTACCATTTGACACCCTCTTAATCCCACCTCACCTAAATATAGTCTGCACTCTAACTTTCTTGTTATCATTCATATATGCCAATGTAATTTAACTTGGGGCACTAATGTCTGAATATGTTATCTGCTAAATGGTCCTTTTATTGATGGACTCGGCCCTGAGGTTCTCAGATAACTCCATTTGCATAAATATTGTATTTCACAGATATTAGACTAGTAAAAGCAACAAGTATTTTGTGTAGCTTGAGAAAATATGTTTTCATCTTTTGAAAATATACCATGGAAAAAATATGCAACGTGAATTCAAATTTTGAGAGTTTATACTAATTTATTTTTAGATTACAAAAAAGTTATATTGGGGGCACAGTGAATGAGATAGAATACACTGTAATTTCCCTCTATAGAAGAAGACACGAATTGTAGATCTGTAGATTCAATGGGGCATATTCTCAAGGCGATATCGCCGCGTTAGCGGCACTTTTCTGCCGCTAAAGCGGCGATATTTTTATCGCCTTATTCTCAAGCTGTTGCTAACAGCCGTTAGCGACATATTTCTTGCGATAGTGGACGCTCACAACATCGCCAACGATGTCAGCGACCACTACCGCTAATCATATGCAATGTAGGTGTTCCCGTGCTAAAACGCACGCAAACCCCACTACGCAATATTCTCAACGATTGCCCGGACCGACGATGCAATACAAAAACACACGCTAAGGCCGTTAGCTGCGGGAACGTAAGACCAGACAAAAGGAGGTCTTAAAAATGGTGAAAAGTGGCAGCATATAAGGAAGACTACCCTAGAGCCCCATCTGATGATCCACTGATGCCATGGAGGTACTAATCATGCAGCTTGGATCACCAAGAAGGCCACAACAACCACCGCCAATGCCACCAGGACCACCACCGAGGCTGGGCCAAATAAGGCAGCGGGTCTATCGCCGACGCACCATCCTCACAGACCTAACGCCACAGGATGTCATTGCCCACTACAGGCTCAAAAGGACATCCATCCTCCACATCCTGACACAGATAGCCCACAGGCTAACGGCACCAACACAGCGGATACCCAACATCCCTCCACAAACAAAGCTGCTGACTGTGTTGCACATGTTGGCCTCAGGTACATTCCAACCAACAACTGCCAGAGTTGGAGGAGTCTCACAGCCAGCCCTATCAAAGTTCCTCACAACAGTTTTGGATGCCATAATCAGCCTGATACCCCAGCACCTTCACTTCCCCAACACTGCGCAGGAACAGCTGGAGACCAAGCAAGGCTTCTACGCCATAGCTGGCTTCCCGCATGTGTTGGGGCAATTGACTGCACACATGTCCTACTTGTCCCACCCGCGGACACTGCCTACATATACCGCAACAGAAAGCACACACATTCCATCAATGTGCAGGCAATAGTGGACCACCGGGGCCTGTTCCCCAATGTCGTAGCCAAGTTCCCAGGCAGTGTGCATGATTCCTACATTTTCCGCCAGTCCATCATCAATCAGCGCTTTGAGGATGGCACATATGGAAACGCACTGCTCGTTGGTAAGTATTAACTGAACACAACACACACCTCATCTCCACAATCATGGAACACACAACTGTGAGAATGCACACGTTACAAACTCACATTCAACATGCCCATCCACATGCCCACCTACCAGACACGACAACACAAGTAACTGTGGTAACTGGGGTCAGCCATGTAGATAAACCATCACCAAAGGCATAGACCCTCTGCCACACATTTGCAAATGTGGGGAGAGGTGGCAACCAAGTATGTGCGATGGAGGTACTTGACCTACGAAGAAAGAATGTACACAAGGCTGAGTGTGGCGGTGGTGTGCTGGACAGTCTTGAGTGTGCAGAGCACAGACATGTCCATGTGGGCATATAGTGCATTTCCGTTGTCCAGCCTGATGGCAATGACAGCGTTGTTGACTGTCCTACCTGACGGGGGTGGGAACCATGTGAAGGCAGCATGTAGGATGCAGAGCCTGTCAAAGCAGCTGATGGCCACTGCGTAGACCTGTATGTACATGGAGAGGGAGGAGTCGAGTACGATGCCTAGGTATCTAGAGTTGTTGTGTGTTGGGCTGGCAAAGGCGGAGGCCCACCAGGTGTTGCCACATGCTGATGGTGTGGTCAGGACCATGAGGACCAATGTCCCCCCTATGTAGAGCCCCCCCAGCTGTTGACCATCCATGTTGCAACTTGCTGCAATCCTCCCTGGAACCCCAGTCTGGTGTGTGGGGGTGCCATGTTGAGGGAGAGTATGAGCTACGTGTCCGTGTAGCTGGTGATGTCCAATGTTTCCCTTCATGTAGCTCAAGTCCTACTCCAGGCATCTGCAGATGCATCTGTCATCTTTTTATTTTTTATTTTAAATATGTTTATTGAGCAGCTTGTGAATATTACAATCATATTTCCCTGGTAACAGGGGCAGCAGATCTTTCTGTGACAGTACATCTTGAACAAACTTTTTTATCAATAAGAAACAACATCCTGAATAGAAGAGAGAAAAAAAAAAAAAAAAGAACGAAAACTAACCGTTTCCCCCCCACAACCCCCTTCCCATCCAGCACTTGTATGTACATTCATGGTTTTGGTGGCAATACTTATGGTTTATGACGTTCTAAATGGCAGTCCCATAACGTTCGGCTGGCATGCACTGTTCACCTGTGTAGCAAATCATGCCAGATCCGGATTGGTGAGGAGATATCCAGTAAGAGGAGCCCAGAAGTCCTTTGGGCGAGATGCCTCGGGCAGCTCATCTGCGTATAGTGTCAATTGATCCCTGCAATATAGTAGATCCTGGAGCCACCTCCCGACCGTAGGTACAGCCCGTGCCCCCCAGCATCTTGCCACGGCCCTCTTTGCAAATAGGGTTGCTATGGCCACTAGTCACCTATTGCAAGGCTTAAGGTTCTGTACCCATCCCAGCAGACATACCTCAGGTACACATCCAACATGCTCCAGAATGATAGCAGATAACACCTGTGTGACACGTGTCCAAAATTGTAAAATGTTGGCGCAAAACCAAGCTACGTGTATAAAATCCACGTCAGCCTGGCCACACCGCACACAGCATGCATTTTCACGCAACCCAAATCTGTGCAACTGAATCGGTGTGTAGTAGAGTTGGTGCAAATATTTAAAATGAATGATGCGGAGGTTACAATTTGCCGTTAGGCGCCCCGTTAAGGCACAGCAAGTCTTCCAAGCCTCCAACGACAGTGGAGAGGACAGGATGCCATTCCACCTCAAATATGAGGGGGAATCACTCATCTCACGTTCCCGGAGAGATGCATTGTATAATTTGGTAATGAGGCCTCGTCTGTTTTCTCCTCCTAACATCGCGCGTAAGGCTAGTAGCGTTCGTGGTTCAGTGGGGAACTCTGGATAGACATCCCGTATTGCCTGTCGCACCCGTATATATGTGAAGCCCAACATCATTCCAGCGGTCTGACCCGCCTGCAGGTCAGCCAAAGTGCGGAACCGACCTTGTGTATATAAATCGCCAATATTTGTGATTCCCACCTTACTCAATGTTTTCAGGGCTGCCAGATCCCTAGCGGCCGATATATCAGGGTGTGCAGCAAGCGGTAGATTTGGTGTGTACAAATAATCTATCTGTGCCCTATTTGCGAGAGACTTCCACGCCCAGGCAGTACAGTGAACCGGGCTAATTTCCGAGCGAGGACCCCCACTCCCACCCATCAGTGCCGCTGCCCTCAGAGGCATAGGTAGAATAGAGTCCGCCTCAATTGCAACATGTGGTTGAAATTTCTGCGGAAAGAACCAGAAGTGTGCGAACTGCGCCTGGGCGCATAAATAGTACAAGCGCAGGTCTGGGGCCTCGAAGCCTCCACGGTCAAAGGGCTGAGTTAGGACATTCCAGCTGCAGCGGGGCTTCCCACCGCCCCAGACGAACGCTAATAGGGTCGACTGCAGAGCAGCAAACAGAGCTTTATTCAGTCGAAGAGGAATGTTGACGAATAAGTAAAGTAGCTTAGGTAAGAAAGACATTTTTATGACAGCAATGCGGTCCGCAAGCGAGAGCGGGAGTTTGGTCCAGCGCGCTGCCTGGTCTGTGATCTTATCAATGGCTCGGCCATAGTTAGTCGATATAACTACGTCAGGGTCTCTATGCAGCCATATGCCTAAATATTTTACTGGGTCAACCGACCATGTCAGGGGATAGTCCAACTCAAATTCTGCGGTGCCCGCCGTCAGCGGAAATACAGTGGACTTCGTCCAATTGATGCCTAATCCCGAGTACCGCTCAAATTTGACATATTCACGGAGGAGCGCAGGCAAGTGGGTGGCTGGTTCTCAGACATATAGTATCATGTCATCGGCATATAATGACATTACCAAAGGCCTCTGTCGAAACCGCAGCGACGCCTGGGCATGAAGTTGCCGCAGCTTGCACGCCAAGGGCTCCAGAGCCAGGGCAAATAGCATAGGGGACAGGGGGCAACCCTGTCTCGTGCCGCGCTTGATAGCGAAGGAGTCGGAGATCCAACCATTCACGCGGACCCGTGCTACTGGTGCTGTGTACAATAGATGTATCCAGTTTAAAAAGAACGGTGGTAGGCCCATCCGCAGCAAAACGGTAAACATAAACTCCCATTTAAGGGAGTCGAAGGACTTCGCCGCATCGAGTAACACGGCTACGGCTTGGAAGTCCTGTTCGAAGTAATGGAGGGTCGAGAAGATTGTGCGGAGATTGTGCATTGTGGAGCGCGAGGGCACAAACCCCGATTGGTCCGGCAGGACCAGCTTGGGGACCAGCGGTTGAAGCCTGGTTGCAATCATCTTGGCCAATATCTTGGCGTCAATGTTTAAAATGGAGAGGGGCCTGTAGGAATCGCAGACATTAGCCACCTTATCAGGTTTCAGAAGCATGATGAGTAGAGCCTCCCGCAAGGAAGGGGGAAGGTCACCCGATTCATACGCCTCAGCAAATACTGCTAATAGGCGTGGCACCAAAGCATCCGCATATGCCTTGTAAAATTCACTAGGAAGCCCGTCCAGTCCAGCCGCCTTGCAGGTCGGAAGGGACATTATGGCCTGCCTCACATCTTCCACTCCGAACGGTTGCGTAAGATAGTCTCTATAGTTAGGGGGAAGCCAGCATAGTGCCTCATCTTCCAAATAGGTGTTAATGTCACCCACCTCCGTCTGTTCCCGCTCTCCATAAAGCTCCGAATAATAGTCACGCACCACGTTGCTAATTTCAGTTGTGCCAAAGTGCTTTACGCCCTCCTCGTCCAAAATTTTGGTAATTTGGGTCTGGCTTCGTGGTGCCGCCAGTTTTTGTGCCAGAGAGCGACTTGGTCGTCCTCCTTCTCCATAATAACGAGCGGTGCACCTACGAGATCTGTGCGCCATTTCCTGATCCACGGTCTCATTGTGCTCCGACACGAGGTCACGGATCGCAGCCAGCTTCTCAGGGGCCGGAGCAGACTCATATGTGCGCTCCAGTATTGCAATTTCACCCGCCAGCCTGTGGATCCGGCGGCGTAGGTCCTTAAGGACTCCTGCCTGGGCGCCAATGCACACTCCCCGAATGGTAACCTTAAAGGCCTCCCACAAAACCCCCTGCTTGTCGACAGTCCCCTCGTTTTCCCGGAAAAAATTATGTATGGCCTCACCGACTGTATGTCTGAAAACCTGGTCCGTCAGGGATGACGACTGCAGTCTCCAAGTGAATGGGGGCCGTTCGTATCCCGGGACCTCCAGTTCCAGAAGCACCGGGGAGTGGTCAGACAGTGTTTTCGCTAGGTGGTTCACATCCACAACCCAGGTACACGCTTCCTCAGATAGCAGCCAATAGTCCAGCCTGGACCAAGTACCATGCACCGCAGAAACAAACGTGCTCTCCCTCGCCTCCGGGTGCCTCATACGCCACACATCTTGCAAGCCCCCAGCCTCCAGTATACCCAAAAGCGAGGTAGTGGATAGTCTATGTCGCGTTGCCCCCACTCCCACTCTGTCTGCGGTAATATCCAAGCAGGTATTAAAATCCCCTCCCCAGACAATTTCAGCCATGGGGAGAGCAGTGATATGCCGCCATACATCCGCAAAAAAGGGGTGATCATCCACATTGGGACCATATACATTCGCCAAGATCACACTCGTGCCCCCAAGCGTCCCGTGCACTATGGCCAGCCGACCCTGATCATCTGTATCTGTGCCATGCACCTGAAATGGAACCCCTTTTTTGACCAGAATCATCACCCCCCGGGAGTATGAGGAGTAGGAGGAGGTGATCCGCACTCCCGCCCACCTTAACCCCACGTTACGTTCAGAGAGGTGAGTGAGATGAGCCTCTTGCAACATGGCCACGTGGACATTCAGCCTGTCTAGGCATGCCATCACTGCTCGTATCTTTTTTGGGCTGTTGAGACCCCGCACATTCCATGTTAAAAATCTAAAGCTACCGCTCATAGGGCCTGTACATAGTGAGATTATTGATATACATTTGGAACACAGTGGTGACCAGTGCAGTAGAGATCGACAGCGCCAAAACCGCTGGAAACATTGGGAGCCACATGAGTACCAAATCTAGAAATCTAAGAACCACAGCACATGCCTGCATCAATCTACAAACCACTACGCTCAATATTTCGTGCCAGATAGTAAACTCGTGCCATTCAGGTCCATACCCCCTCTCCCCCCCCACAGACCCCCACCCACTTCGGCCGCCCTCAACTTGCCAAAGCCATCCCTATCAAAACTATTCAAACCCAAATAAACACAACAATTAAATAGCAATATGTGGGGAATTCCCATGTAGAGGGCGTCAGAGGGCTACTATCCTCCCACAAAGTAGGAGGTGGCTGATCAGGTAATTGACCTGTGTTACAATCAATAGGCAAATACTTATGAGAGAACATCCAAACTGTCATGTACATGACATAGCATCATCCGACTTGTGCTCATTAGTAAGAGTCAGGGAGCAGTTAGTCCGGCCCCTAGAAAAACAACCATGGAGCGCAGCCATACAAGGGCCCATGCAGAACCCCCCCACCGCACATTCCTTGAGCATTGTCAGTCCTCCTCTCCTCTCCCTGATCAGATTCAGTCTCTCGCCGTTGCCTCTTTAGTTGCTTTGCGTGCTCCATCGCTGCCTTAGGGGTAGAGAAGATTTTGAAGTTCCCCTCCGCCCCCACGCGGAGGCGCGCGGGGTACAGCATGGCGTAAGGTATATTTTCGGACTGGAGGAGTTTTTTGACTGCCCCAAACTCACGTCGCACAGCCTGGACTGTGAATGTAAAGTCGGGGAAGAAGGCCAATGTGTTTCCCTGATGACATATGGTGCCCTTCTCCCTGGCAAGCCGCAGGATGGCATCCCGGTCCCGGTAATTCAGCAGCCGGGCTATGATTGGTCGAGGAGGAGCACCTGGGACCGGTCGCGCCGCCAGGGAGCGGTGGGCTCGTTCCACCACAAACATCGAGGACAGTTGCTCAGAACCAAATATTTCCTGAATAAGAGATTCATAAAATGCTCCATTTTGCCAGTATTCGTGGATTCTGGAAGGCCCGTAAGGCGGATGTTGTTCCTTCTGGACCTGGCCTCCAAATCCTCGTTCTTGGCCTGTATGAGAGCCAATACCTTCTCCATATTGAGGGTCTTGCTAGTGATGTCGTTTAGGCCATCCTCTGTATTAGAGACCCCCTGCTCAACCTCCCCCATTCTTGTAGTTTGCTTTTCGAGCTGCGAAGACATGTGATCCAGTCTATGATTTATAGTTGACATGCTACCCTCAATGGCCTGGAGGCTCTTCTGCATCGCCATCAGTGTCGACTCTAGGCTAGGCGGGCCTTCCCCCTGTCCATCTACCTCTGAGTCGGAAGCCGCCTTCTGGGGACCCCTGCTTGATTTTCGCGCCTCAAACGTGAGGCGGGGCTGTGTTTTGTCCGGTTTCCCCATGATTAGCGACGCAGACGGCAGGCACTAGGCAGCCCTCACAGCTATAGCACAGCTTCCGCAGACCCAGCACCCAGTAATGTGGGCGATGCAAATATCAAAAAAACAATACAGCAATCGTTCCTTGTAAAGCGGCGAGCAATGTCCTCCAGATACGTGTCTCGCAGAACCAAGCCAGTGCCAACAGTGGATATAGTAAATGAGGGTCACATCGCCAGCCGAACAATATCTGACCTGGTGGCGCTCCTGTCAGAGGGTCAGCCCCCCCTGGGACCCCAGTGGCTTAAGTCACCAGACGATAAGGGCGTTGGTAGCGTGGGACTAGTTGGTGCTTACAACAGCATGCTGGCAGTTCCACCCCAAAGATGAAGCCAGGCCAAGACTAATCTTCAGGCTATGAGCGCTGGGGCATCAAGGCGGGCCCCGGAGCCTTATCCCATACCCCACTATAGGCCGCCGATACTGGACTGATCCCTCCTCCGGCAGCCGCAGCGATGTGAGGTCGAGCCTCCGTAGCTCCGGTTGATCCAGGGGCCCCAATGTCAGTAGCTCCAGAGCGAGCCCCACACGGCTCTGTCACGATGCAGGGGAGCGACCCAGGGGGCAGAGGGCCAATCCGCACCACCGGGAGTCAGCGAGTTGTAGTGCCCCGCCACTCACTCATACAGTGCCAGCAATGTGGACTGGGCAGCCAATGCTGCAAGCGCCGCGCACACAAACCACAGCAGGCGGGCCACGACCCGCGGCCCAGTCCCGCTCCCACCTCCACAGTCGCGGGCCAAAGCCTGGACCGCCCCCCACCTACCGCAGCCCGCGGCGGGCGTTGCTGAAGTTCCACCGCTGTCAGCTAGATCCACCGGTGCGTCCCGCAGTCACTATCCGATTCCCTGCAATGCTCCGCCACACCGCCACCGGTCTGGCGGCTGCCGGTGTGCAGCAGATGTGTGCCAAGTCGGACAATCTCCGGGGGCTCGCAGGGGAGGTAAGTGCTCGCAGCCGCTGGCCTCTCAGGAGCAGGAAGGTAGAGGCCGTCGCTCGTCGCACGCTCGCTGTTGCAGCGCCCCTGCCTGCGTTCAGTTCTCGCTCGCCGCAGCGGCGTCCACCATCTTGTCCTCGAGGCGATCAGAACAGCCTCCGCCAAAGCACCACTATATGGAGCACCCCCAGCCGCTTTGACGGCCCCCGCGACAGCAGGGGATATCCCACAAGGCAGGGCAACGATGCAGGTGCTTGGATGCCTCAATTTTCAGCGGATTCTGGGCGGATAGTTAATCAGCCAGGCCGAGCTGCACTAAAGTGCGGCCATCTTGCCGGCTCTCTCTAGCGCCCCCCGCATCTGTCATCTTTGATGTTGTATGTGAACGTTGTGGCATTCATAGCACGCTGTATGTTGGAGTTGCATATTGGGACAAGTGTGTATGTGCAGTTGGAGATACATGGTTGAAAAATCTGGCCTGCACTGTTGGCGTTGCCTGCAGCGATGTGGGTGTTGCTGTTGATGGTGGAATATACCAGATCCTCGTTGACTCAGCTCCTGTAAGTCTGTATGGCACCTGCTGTGTGTTTGTGTGTCATGGGGTTTCATGACGAGGAACTGTACGCTGTGCTGGTCACACCATGGGCGTTGAGTGGTGTTGTTGAAGTGGATGCAGTTTCCACATGTGAAGATGGGGTTAAAGGTGGGCCCTGACTTGTGGATCAGTGTCGAGAAGAGTTGGCTCAGTTCGATGTTAGCAAGCACCTGCCAGAGGGTAATGGATTTGGAGTACTTGTGGTATGTGAAGTGGAGTCCCTGATCATGGCTGAGTACGTAGCCCATGGAGTAGATGACGTGGTGTGTGATGACGTTGATGGTGAATGCTAAGTGTTCCCGCCCTCTGTGGGCCCTGCAGCTGAGGGTGCCGCTGACTGTTGCCTTGTGGCAGGTCTGGACCAGAAACTGCAGGTGTTGGGCAGTGGGGAATGTCTAGCGGCAGTTGAACAGAATGTGAGCCGTGTCTGTTGTGGCCCATTGGTACCTAAACGTTATCCTGGCGTTGACTGTGAGTAGTGCGGATGGGTGGCAGCATTAGTCGTTATGAGAGCCAGGGACCCTGCTTGTGTAGGTGTCAGGCTTGCGGACATGTGCAGACAGGCCTGACATTGGTGCACTGTTGGAGTGCTAGTAATACAACAGCGCAGCACACACAAGTGAATATGCTGTGGGGAGGTACGAGCATCTGTGAGCCAATGTAATTTGCATTGATGCTGGTCAATTGTCCAGAAGCTACACATGGCAAATATTATTCACAAAGTAGCACCAATGACACACCAAAAAACCATTAACAGTGCCCACACAGCATGCATAACTACTAATGAACACATCTCTCCATTACATGTTACAGGTGAGCAAGGATATGCACTCACCCCATGGATGATGACACCCCTGCGAGCCACCAACACCCAGGCCCAGAGGCAGTATAATTCTGCCCATGTACGCACCAGGGGCATTGTGGAGCGCATATTTGGCATGCTAAAGTCACGTTTCCAGTGCCTTGACATCACAGGTGGAAGACTGTTGTACAGCCCAGAAATAGTGTGCAAGATGATCATAGCATGGTGTGTATTGCACAATATATGTGTACACACCAATGCCCCATGGATCCAAGTGCCAGATGCACCGGACGATGCTCCGGATGATGAGGAAGATGAGGCAGGTGGAGCACTCCCCACAGCTTCTGCAGCAGGCACAGCACGAAGGAGCAGAATCATAGACAATTTCTTCACATGAGCACGTCACATCGTGACTGTCCCTACCAATCATATATCTGTTCCAAATGATCCCAAGCACAGTATACATTAAATAAAAAACTCTACACACATACCCTGTGTGCATGTTAACATCTGCATGAGTACATCACTCTGAGACGTGTAAGTGTAACATTAAGTGGTCACAATATCTCAATTAGAAAATGATGGTGGATCTGTCACCTCTGAACAGAGATGCTGTTTAGTGTGACATCAGTTCTAAACTAGACATGTTAGGGTGTCAAATGTGTTTTGAAAATCTACTGTTCAGCGTGTCATATGTGGATTCCAATCACATATAGGATGTCAATAGTGGTCAACTATGAATATCAGGGTGTCATTTGGGGTAAACTATGAAATATAGGGTGTCATTTGGGGCAAATTATGAAATGTAGGGTGTCAATTGGGGTAAATTATGAAATATAGGGTGCCAATTGGGGTAAATTATGAAATTTAGGGTGTCAATTGGGGTAAATTATGAAATATAGGGTGTCATTTGGGGTAAATTATGAAATATAGGGTGTCAATTGGGATAAATTATGAAATTTAGGGTGTCAATTGGGGCAAATTATGAAATATAGGATGTCAATTGGGGTAAATTATGAAATATAGGGTGTCAATTGGGGTAAATTATGAAATTTAGGGTGTCAATTGGGGTAAATTATGAAATATAGGGTGTCAATTGGGGTACATTATGAAATTTAGGGTGTCAATTGGGGTAAACTATGAAATATAGGTTGTCAATTGGGGTAAATTATGAAATATAGGGTGTCAATTGGGGTACATTATGAAATTTAGGGTGTCAATTGGGGCAAATTAAGAAATATAGGGTGTCAATTGGGGTAAATTATGAAATTTAGGGTGTCATTTGGGGTAAATTATTAAATTTAGGGTGTCAATTGGGGTAAATTATGACATTTACGGAGTCATTTGGGGTCCAATCAAAATTAACATGGTGTAATCTTTGTAAAATGATGCATCTTCATTAAATAAGGTTCATCAGTGTAAGAAGTTGCACTTAGAGTGCAAAACTGCACGCTTTTCCGAAAATGCGATGTATTTTTCATATTAGCGATGGGAAATACATCGCTGAACACATTGATATATACGAAATGTCACCCCAAAGCCTTTTTTTGCGTGCAGATTTTCATCGCTAAGTCAAAAAATGGGGCGCATTCACACAAGAAGTGATGTCAGCATGCTTCCTGTGTCCTGGAGGAGTGCTGTGCACTTTCAGTTTCTCTTTTGAGCACATTGCTGGTGATTGTGGAGAGTGTTGGAGGTGTTTGGTGGTGTGTGCTGCAGATTTGAGAGTTTGAGAGTGTTGCTGTGTCCTGTGTCCTGTCGAGTGTGTTACTGTGAAGTGTGGTGTCCTTGCATTTACGTGTTTTATTGTCTCCTGTCCTCAATCTTGTCGGGTGTTTGTCTTGGGCAGTAGCGGCCCGTGGTGGGAGTGCTGCCGGGCCCTGACGTGGGGCGGGGGAGGGGCAGGGTGGGGGGTAGTAAACTACGGATTATGGCCGATCAGAGGTAAGTAAACATATAAATAAATAAAACACATTTCGTTGCGCGCGCTGCATCACATTTGCATCGTAAGTTTGCCTATCCCCAGTCAGTGATACACATGGGAATAAGGTCTATGGATTCTGTCACCACAGTACATGCATGTGGATTACAGAGCGCACTGATAGGAGAGGAGACATGTAAGTGGTGTTGCCGATGAGTATCATCAGACGTGGAATGCATGTACATCCTTGACTGAGAAGACTGTGCAAGTGTGCCCTATCATGCACAAGGAGGCAGTGGTTTTCAGGCCGTGCGTGCTCAGACACAGGCCTGCACTGTGCTTTCGTAGGTATGCTGCATACCAGCTTCACAGGAGTGGCAGTGCATAGCTGTGAGCCAAGCATATCAATAGCATGTTCCACAAACACCGAGCAAAGATGGCCCTATGAATCTCATTGGCATGTTTGTCCACTGCAATGGAGTTGTCAAGCTGTCTCCTTGGGGTCATTCCCAGGCCGACTCAGGATCAGGTGTACGAGCTCCTCTGTCACAATTTTTGACATTACTCTGCATGCATTTACCCCACATGCTTTAGCTCCCCATTTATTGCTGTGCCATATTTTCAAAATGCAGGCCTCTAGAACGCTATCTGTGAGAAAGGATTACCCATGACAACACTATAACCATCATGACTCCAGGGTGCCGTCACAATGGTGAATGCATTGTAACAGTCTGCGTTGTGAAGGCCTGCATATTTGGATTTACTACGGAGTGATATTAGTGGATCCAAGACATGCATGAGTGACAATTTAGAGGAAAGGATGTTTCCCCCTTTCTAGCTGCAACGCGTCACCAATTGTGAAGTAGTGGTGGAGAGAGGGACGGCGCCTCATGTACAAGTCAGTGTTCAGCCACCCAACCTGTTTACATGTGTGCTGCGTTATGCAGCACAGATGAAAGTGTGAGTAGGGCTGTCCCAGGATTGCTCCTGTGCAGGTAGGGCAACCTTCCTACTCATCAACAAGCCCCCCTAAACACAGACACACTTGCACTCTTGTGCAAGAGTGCCTGTGTTACCACTGACTAGATGACCTGCACACCGTTGCTGTGGGACACACAGGGCTGCACATGAGCATTGCACATATGATGCAGCACTGTGTCACAGGAGAGGATGAGGGTGGTGCTACACGCTGGGGGCTAATGCCTCCCCCCTCCGATTCCTAGTACATGTCACCCTCAGTCAGGGAATGTCATGGCAACATCATTGGACACTGTCAGTACAATTTGGTTGTGACAGAACGTGCCCCATGCCATGCACTGTCATGTCAGTCTCCACAGCATGTAGTCAGTGATCAAGGATTCAACATCTAGTTGTCCACGTCACTCTCTAACTTCACATAGTTACGCTAGAGTGTGGGCTCCCATGTTGAAGTGATCTTGTATTATGGATTTGAATGGAGAACATTGACATAGTCTAAAGGACTCACAATTTCCAATTGTTCACATTTTACAGACAACATGATGCCAGCTGAGTCACATGCCTTCCAGGTGAGGAAGGAGCGGTACCAGCATATCAAGAAGGTTGCCAAAGGGTACCGCAACATGGCGCGGAGGTACCAGGAGAACCGTGCGGCTGGCAAGTGGAAATCTGTGGCCGATGTGGCAACACGTGGAAAAGGCAGTGGCACACAGGCCACCCCAGGCCCCTCTGACGTCAGTGGTGGGTCCCAACATGGTCAGTCAGTGTCCCATCCCCCTACAAAAAACCCCACCCAAGGGACAATCCCACCTGGCCGTGCGGATCAGATCATTCCATTTACTGTCTGGCACAGCAGGCTCATAATGGACAACAACGTGCTGCTGGCTGAGATGAGGCAGGAAATGGCCGAGCAGACAAGGCACCTTGAGGACATTAAAAAACACCTGGGACTGCCATGATGTCTGGACATGTTGTGCCCCATCCCCCTCTTCTCCCTTCCACCAATGTTTGAACTAGTATTTTAGGTAGTGTTAGGTAAGTTTATTTAGTGTTAGGTAGTGTAGTTTTAGTGTAGGTATAGTTAGTGTTAGATTTTAAGGTAGTTTTAGTATTTTTATATTGTATAGTATTTGGGGATAAGTTTCCTTTTCCTTTGTGTGGGGGGTTGATGTCTTTTTTGAATAAAAAAACAAAAACATAACAAAAAAATATATCTTTGTGTAGGTTAAATGTGTAGTTAGTTCATGTATAGCTTAGATGTCTTTGTCCTGTCTCGTGATGTGCCTTAAGGGTGGGAGGGGGTTTGATGTCTTAGATATGTTTTGCGTATTTAGGATTAGTTAGGGTAGATAGTTTAGGTACTTGTTGTCTTAATTCTAGTTAGTTTATTTTAGATTAGTAGTAGTAATGATTATAGTTGGTGTAGGATAGGTACATTTTTAAATTTCATAATAAATGGTTAATAGTTTGGATTTCGGCTTGCACTTATGTCAGGGGTGATGTGGTGGAGTGTGTATTTTTACCTTGTATGCAGCTCATATCATCAATGGACTCTCCGTTGAACGTGTAAGTGTGGTCATGACATGTCACTTAGCAGGATGGATTGTGTAAGGATACCTTAGATGTGAGCACCGAACACTTGCATGGTTGACAGGGTGGCAAGTAAGATTTACAGCCCAGTCTAGGGGCAGTCGATTTGGGAAGTTGTACATCTTAAGTGTGACTCACAGAGTTGCCCAGCACATTGTTGTGCATTTACAACACAAGGTAGGGACATGGCATTGAGAGGATATTGTATGAGCTACTGTTATCCATCATGGAGATGGATGTATGCGCCGGGTACCACAGATTGCATCATAGCCCTGCATCTCACATGCTCCTTGCGCAGAGTCCATCTACATTGCACAGACCTTGGCACACTTGCTGTGTCGTGCAAGTGAGTCAGATTCTTCAGAAGTAGATGTTCCTGTGCATGGAGGCAGAACCTCCGTGCCATGCAAGTAGTAGTCTTTCTGTGTGTCCATTGGGAAATGCATATGGCAGAACAGTGGTCCTGATTCACAAATAAGTCATCTGAAAGTAAGTCATGAGTTTAAGTTTTCCGGTATTCACAACAGGCATTTAGGAGTAGTACAGTTAGATGTACTGACTTCACTTCTCCTATATGCCTCTTGGGAATCAATGGAGTTGTGAAGTCATGATTTTGTCACCTTTAACGTTTTGGGCCATGCACACAGTTCTGCTGCCCACAAAAGGTAATATGTTGCAGTGCTCCCTCTTGTGCCAGTGTCATGGCATATTCTCACAGCTGTTACCTTTTGGCTCATAGTGATGCCACCCTTGTAATGGTGGCACTGCTTCTGACTTCATGGTCAGTGCAGTGCACCACGCATCCCTTGTCACATTGCCCTACCCGCTCACAGTGGTCACACCATGTGAGGGTTCCATAGTCAGTTAGCATTGGTCGTACACAGGAAGGGGCTGACTGATGCCTTACACTTTGGGGTGAGTCACTATTGCCAACTCTACTTCACTGAGGCCGACATTGTGGTTAAATTAGTGGCTGGTAGACATGTGCCCTTACGTATCTTCATCAATGTGTATATGGTGTGCACCATCTTGGGATGTGAAATGCAATGTGCACCTTCACAACAGGCTCCGTCCAGCCTGTAGGGTGTGAGTAGATATGCCCGGAGATATTCTTCCTGCAATTGTAAAGGGTGACACTACTTGTGGCCTGCAACAGACTTTGGCTTTTGTCAGACATTCCTATTTCCTCCATGGATGTGGGGCTAATTTGTGATACTGCCAGATTGGTGTATTAGAGCAATGGGGGCAGAGCTGGTCCACACATGGCCGGTCCTCTCACTGCCTATCAGGATCACAGTAAAACATTGACATTTGTATTATTTACCTGGATGTACCTTTTGGTGGATTCACTGCTCCTACATTTAGCGAGACAGCTATACTGGATTGTTCATGGACAACAGACATCTGTGTGATTGAAAGATATTTATTCACATGTCTGTTGACATAGTTGGAGACTGGACCAGTAATTGGCCATGCAATCCCCACATTACATTGATGCCCAGTGGAGGGCCAGCCAGAGTCCTTTAGGGTTGACAAGTCCAAAAGATGAGGAAGAGTTCAGTCAGCAGTCTGATTGCTGTGTCATTGGTAACCAAACGAGATATGGCAGTCCATGTTGAGGTCCAAGGTGAGTGTCACAGAGTGTATTGGGGGACAGTGGAAGGTGATATTCCGTGGCATGATGCTCAGCCCAGAACCAAGTTGAAACTGGCCATTTGGCCTAGATGAATGCTACTGCTTCCTTCTTTGCAACAAGGCAGATTCATCCTCATCTTCGTCCTCTGATGTGTCATGTGCCTCACATGTGGGTGGTGGTAGATTGGCTGCAGCACTGTGAGGCACTGACACATCAGGGGGCGGAGATGTGGCTGTAGAAGCAGCAGCAGCAGCATTCATCTGCGCCAGACCTTGCTGCAACAATGCAGTGATGATGATCTGCAGGGCATGGAAGATTCCAGCTTCATCTCGCTGGTGTGCAGCCATGGCAGCCATTTGTTCCGCCTGCATCCGCTCCATGTTCTCCATTATACTCCGCATGTGGCCCAACTCCTGGCTTCCATCGCTGGAGCCAACCTGACTGGACAGTTGTTCCTGTCTCTGAGTCATGACTCCAGCGATGGCAGCCAAGGAGTGTTGGAGAGCATTGAGTGGACTGTGGGTGTCCGTGATGTTTAGTACGTGGTCCCGGATGGAACTCAGACACCCACAAACAGAATCAAGTTTGGCCGCCAGGCTGTCAAACCCCACCCGCACCTGATGAGCCATCTCCTGCTGGACCTCTAACACACGGCGTTGGAATTCAAGATTTGGGTCCGGGAGGTCCTGGGAGACAGCCGTGGTGGTAGGTGCTTGCTGCTGTGTGGTTTGTGCAGGGAGTGGGGTTAGCACGATGCAGCTGGGTTGCCCTGCTCCTGGAGGTGGGGTGCTGATGGAGTCTAGCAGCTGTTGGTGGGTGTCCGTGTTGATGGTTGAGAATTCCTCCTCTTCATCAGTGAAGATTGGGACAGGCTGCTGTTCAGGAGGTGATGTTTGTCCCTCTGCAATTTAAAGGGGAGAAGCATTTTAACTGTGGGTTTCATGGATGATCATGCATTGGATGAGTTTACAAGCAGATTGCATGACAATGTACATTGTGACTGTTTGTGATTGGGCTGCCTATTTCTTGCTGGATGTTGCCTTTTTCGACTACATCACGGGTATGAGGTTGTACTTGTACATTGTCATCTCACAATTTCACACAGGCGGCACCAGTTGTGTCCTCTGTTCAGTTGTGAAGGTGATGCAGTTTGTCCAACATTGTAGTCAATGTGGTTGAACTCAAATTTTTATGTGTGTGCACTGCATTGTGGAATACTCGCCCATGCAGCTTTTGTTTTTCTGACCATTATCCCTTTCAGGCAATGGGCCTCCACATATGTTCATTTCCAATGCAGAGATTTTGCAAGCTGGGCTAAATATGTGTCATGGTCAGAGTTGGGACACTTGTGCATTGTTTACGAGCAGAGGTCTTGGTTACGTCAGGGGTTGCATGTACACGTGGATGTGTCAGAGTGTGACCTGCTCCTTTAGAATGTGGTCCACACTCAGACACCTCTGTGACGTGGCCTGCACCGTGTGGAGATGTTTGGGGTGCAGGTGATGGAGCAAGGTCTCGTAAGAAAGAGACTTGCTCGGAGGCAATCCTCTCGTTTAACTCATTAACAGAATTACTAACCATGTTTTGTGAATAATTAATACGCACCACATAAACACGTGGGTTAGTGAAGCTTGCTTATGTGTGTACTAATGCGGATAACAATGAAAACGGACTAATACCGCTTTAAACAGGGAAACTGTTGTGCGCATGTGTCAACTGCATCAACGCAATATGACCAGCTAACGCTTGGAGGGAAATTCTAGCGCATGAGCAGAAGACACTAAAATGGAGTCTTGAAGAATCGCGTGCATGGCATCTGCTTAGCTGAAATGAAAACAGGCTATTTTACTAATGCTAATGCGGGGAAAATATTAATAAGAGAACGGGAATAGAGTAGAGTTGGGAGGTATACAGTGAGATCATTTATTTTGTGAAAATAACATCTGTCTTTTGACTTTATTATTAGTGCACATTTGGGCCTTTCTCGTATGACCGGACTAGATGAAATGACGCAACGCTTGCGCATGCCTACTGAGTGAAGCTATGAAGGTCAATGACGAAGCACTTGAATAGAGGCCAAATTGGAGCGACATGTCCTGGGAACGGATGGTGAAAAGTTCAGCGATGTGATGTTCTATTCTTCGTAGTGTCATTAATGTTGCAAGTTTGATACATGTAGTGATGGGAATAAAATTTTGAATAAAAATTAAGGGGATGGGTTTGCAAACAATGGTTTAATAGAATATAGTGACATGTAAGCATGGTGTGATGATCATCCGCCCTTGTCTGACCAATTAGATTTCGTATTTTTATGATATTGTAACTTTAGTGGGTGGAACATGAGGAAACGAAGGTATAATTAAGGTAGCTTTAGTTAATTAGTTAGAAGAGAGATTCGCAGAGCTCGGGATGTTGTCTGGGAGTCGGGGATGCTGTTGCTGGAGAGATGCTGTTAAGGTGCTGATGAAGACTCGAATGCAGACGCTGAAGAAGAACTTTCTATCCTAACTTAATTGGGTTAGATCAGAAGATCGCGGAAGAATCTCGAGGAGGAAGAGAGTGTCAGAGAGGGGTGCGGTGCAATTCGTCGGTACTCTAGAGAGGTCATCCATCCTGTTCTGAATCCTGTCCTGAAGTCTTTGTCTCCTGACCTATCCTGGGGACCCTTACCAGCCCTTTGGCCAGGGGGTTGGTCTTTCACACCATTCTTGGTAAATATAATTTCACGTTATTTGCAAATGTTCTTTTCTCTCTGTCCTCTCCCTTTCTGAGCATTAATTATTGTATGAGTCTGAAGTATATGTTTTGATGTTTAATCAATTGAACTTCTCTCCAAAGAATGAGGGTGACTACACTGTATTTTTGAAATGGTTCACATGCATTTAATTTAGATAAAGATTTAAAACTTTCCTGAGTCTGTGATTATTTTCGTAAAACCAAGAATAGTTAAGGGTTAAGTTAATTATCACCATCAACTAGTTCAACTAATGGTCCATCGACCAGAGGAAAGAACTTTTTGATCAGTGAGAGGTTAGTTAGAGGAGAATTAAATAACTAAACCTGAACATTGTGAAGTACAAATATAAGACTTTAACCACTCCAGCGGTTTACTCAATGTGTGTGTTTTATGGGCCCAGGTGAGTATATGGTAGTGGAGTATCTGTTGTTGGTTTACCACTGGATCAGTTTTCTGGTAGCAGAGCTATGGTTATTAATGATTAGTTTGGTGATAAATATTGATTATTGATTATTGATTTATGTTTAACAAAAGAGTTAGCGTTTTGTTTTATGTTGTCCAGAATCCCAGGAAATGAATAGCGGGTGGTGACAGAAGCCACACTGCAGTGAGGTTACTCGTCTGTTGGAATAATACTGAGAAGCTACGCAGGGCTGGCAGTATTAAACTAGGGACTATTTTGTATAAAAGTAGAGTGCGGATGATAGCGAAAGGGGTTCGCTGGTGAAACTTTGGTCTCATTTCCCAATACGGTGACACTGGAGAAGTAACAAGCTCTCCTGAGCTTGAATGAAGAGTAAATAGGGGTTTTACTCGCAGTAGAAGAAGAGTAATTTCTGAAACCCAAGAATAAATTGAAATCTATCCTTTTGTTTAGTGGAACAGACAGAGTAGCGAATGTTTTTATGTTGTTATTAACGAAGAATTTTAATGAAAAGTATTAAGAAATAAGTTTTTGTATTACCTTGTGAAGGGAGGGTCAGTCGCCGGAGTTATACTGACATCACAGAGAGCCGCGCTGGGTTTGGTTGAAACAGCGGGCATGAAACAGAAGCAGATTGTAAAGGAGGGGTCAGTACTGAGGAGTAATACTGACATCACAAAAGGCCGTGCTGGAATTGGTCAGACTACGAGCGTGAGCCTGAGTCTGATTGGTTGATAGATAGAAGTCGCGCTAGGATTTGTCAGAAAAGAATTGTATGTTGACTCCTGATTTGACTGCGGGTGTGAGTCGTGCTGACATAGGACGCGACGTAGGTAATAGAGCTAGAAGATATACGGAAGACTCTTTCCTATATCGAACCTCTGAAATGTTCGGAAGACCAAAGAAAATGACATTAATGAAGAAAATTAAAAATTTCTTTAAGAAAGACAAGCCGGTAATAACTAGAGAGGGAATTCCTATTCCGCCACCCAAAACACCTGCTTCCTTTATGATGATGGAGAAAGGATATCACATGTGTGTATGGTTGGAGAATTGGGTGGAATATACTAAAGGTGATGGTGTTTTGGCTTTTCCGGAGCATGGTACTTTTAATTTAAAAATACTTCAGAATTTGAGAGATCGAATGAATATGCTAGAACCGAATCCTAGAATGACACAGTATGAAGCTTTGGAAGAATGGGAAATTGAGGCATTTGATCGTGGAAAGTACAGAAGTGGTTGGAGATTTAGAGGATTTTTACCTAGATATCTGTATGAGTCAAGTGGAGAACAAATGAAGCGTTGGAGGAGAGCTGTGGTGACCGAGGGTTTATATCCAGTATTAATGGCTGAAGAACAGTTAGGAGGAAAATGTAAAGAAAAAACGAAACACATGAATACGACAGGTTATTATGAATCAGATGATGAGCTGTTAGAGGATATTTTGATTAAAAACCCTCCACCGTATCAAGAAGTACCTAGTAAGGTTACCCCAAGTGCACCAGTGATAGGAATGCCTTTAACCCCACAAATCTTACATGATGTATCACTTAATAGAGTGTTGCAGGATAATGATAGAGAAGCTTTAAATAAAACTAGAGAAGAATTAGTTCAAAAAGTAAGCCAATTAAATTTAAATGATGAAGCTTTGACTGTACCAGTGACTATTGGTCCTGTAATCCCATTATATGGAGATAAAAAGACTTGCCAGAAACTTCAAACTGTGACAATTCCGTTAACAAGTCCCAGAAAAGAAGTAATAATTATGGATGATCAGACTAGTGAGAGTGAATCAGTTATTTCATTAATGGATCTCCCGAATGTAGAACCTTCAACTGAAACTCCGAAGAGAATTATACCTGCAAATTTGAGAGAAAAGAGATCTCTGGTTCCCATAGGGACTGGAAGTTCAACAGTAGTTACCCCTGAAGATATAGAGAGATGGGCACAGGAAATAGACAATTGAAACCCACAACCAAAGATTCTAGATATCAGTAAATTGAAAGTAGAGTTGGAAGAAATTATAACTGGCAATGTGAGCATAGAAAGATTAAATGTTTACAATGATGAGAAGTTATTATTTTTATGTAAGAGTATAACTAGAAGAGCAAGAGTATTTCATGAGAAATTAACGGAAGTTGCCTCAGAGATTGGAATAGATATAGGGAAATCGAAACTGTTGCAGAAACCATATCGAGTGGATTTCATTGACAAAGATTTAGAGAGTGTAAATGCTTCTGGTAAGAGACTACAGATAAAAGAGTTGATGAATATTTTACGAAACTGGGGAGACATTGACAAATGGAGAATTAGGTGGATAAGAAAGAAAGAGGAAGTACAAGCAAGAGAAGCATCATCTGCATTTCCAGTGAGAGAATCAGATAAGGTTGAGAAATTGTGTCCAATGAGAGAAGTTCCTGGTGGTGGATATGTTCATCTCCCCTGGAGTAGACAAAATATTTTGTCATTTTCGAATGATTTTCCCAGGTTGAGAGAAAAGCCAGTTGAATGGTATAAACAAGTAGAAAGATTTGTGAAGGTTTCAAAGGTTTTGTTGAAGGATCTGGATGGATTATTTGATCTTGTAGTACCTGCTGATTTGTGGACAGAGTGTAAGATCACAGTTGATTGGCCAAGTGAGGAGTATGCTAGAGATGCGAAGACAGGAGCACCCTCAGAAGAGGGGATGAAGAAATATCACCAAGTAATTACTTACCTGAAAGGGAAAATCCCTCCTAAAGAGACAGATTGGGTAAAGATAGAAAGAAAAACTCAAGAGCCAAATGAGTCCGTTCATGCATATTATGAGCGGTTGTTACAGGTGTTTAAACAGTATAGTGGTTTTGAGAACATTGGTGATAAGGATATGGGACATTTTGTGTATCGGTTTGTGTATGGTCTGAAACCGGAGAATTAGTCAGATGATTCAACAGCACATGTTGTGCTGGCAGAGTAAGTCGATTGACGAAATTCTGAAATATGCAAAGTATTGTGGCGATGATATTGAGGCAAGGCGTAGAAAGCTAAAAGAGAAAATGATGTGGGCACAAGTAAAATTGGCAGAACAGCAGGAGAATAAAGTAAATACCCAGACTAAAAATCAGATAAAAGAGCAAAGTCAGAATGATCAAGCGGCGAATGGTGGTAAATTAAGAGGACGAATGAATATAGAGGAAGCGAAGAAGAAGTTTCCTTGTCATGCGTGCGGAAAGCTTGGACATTGGAAGAACGAGTGTAAGAGTATTCAGAATAATAATGGGCCAAATCAAAATTTAATTCCACAGATGCAGAATGAAGTACTTATGAGTCAGCCGCAGCAGGTAGTTACTCCACAGTATCAGGTGCCACCAGCTCCTATGCCAAACTTTCTGAGTCCTCAAAAATACAGTGCGAACACCGGATTTCACGGAGAAAGTGGTAAGAATAACAGAGTGGTTACACAATATTTTTTGCAGAATGATGAAGAAAATTCGGACTGCATGCAATGACGGGGCCTGAGGGGGGAGGAAGAGGAGTGCGTGGTTGGCGCATCCTTGCGGTAGATCAGTCAGGTCCATTTGTTGATGGGAAAGTGGAAGGTAAAGACATCACTTTTCTATTGGATACTGGTGCTACCCAATCTACTGTGAGAACAGCAGACATCCCAAACCTACCCCTCTCGGGAGAAACCATCCAAGTTGTAGGAGTGTCAAATCAACAGATTAGAACCCCAATTACAAAACCAATGGAGGTACATATCAGAAATTTTAAAGAAATGCATCGGTTTGTAGTTTGTGATTCCAGTCCCGTAAATCTGTTGGGAAGAGATCTACTGTGCAAGATGAATTGCACGATATATTGTACACCGGATGGTGTCGCTTTCCAAACCCCTGACGAAGATGTCATGTACAAAATGATGTTAGCTAAGCAAGGTACAGAAGTAGGCGAGATGTTTTCATTGATAATTGAGAGTGAATTGCCTGAAGAGTTAAGAACCACCTTAAAACCAGAAGTGTGGGATTTTACAGGAAATGATATTGGGCTAATGTCAAATGTAGATCCTGTTAAAGTAACGGTGAAAGAAGGTGCAGTTTATCCAAACACACGACAGTACAAAATGAGTCCAGAAGTGAAAGCAGGAATCGCCCCAGAAATTGACCGAATGATTAAACAGGGCATTTTAAAAGAACTAATGAGTAGTCCTTGTAACTCACCAATCATGGGACTTAAAAAGCCTAGCGGAAAATACAGGATAGTGCAGGATTTGAGAAAAATTAACAAAATTGTAGTGCCTTGTTGCACAATAGTGCCAAACCCAGCGGTGATCCTTTATCAGATACCCTGGAATGCAGGTTGGTTTACAGTAATTGATTTATGCCAAGCATTCTTTTCTATTCCTTTGCACCCAGACAGCCAGTATCTTTTCGCCTTCCGGTTTGAGGATCGTACTTTGGCATGGTGCCGAGTTCCTCAAGGGTACACAGAGAGTCCCTCAGTTTTCATGGTATTCATCATGCACTGGCACTTGCATTGTCAGTGTGGCTCACAGACCTGCACCTTTTCTGTGTACTGCACATGTGCATCGGTTGATTGCAAGATTAGTTGTGTGTGAGGAGGGCCCCCTTTAGGCACATTGGCTACTAAGGCTTACTTGCTGTTTCAATGTGTGCTGCACTATGCTCTATACATGTGCATCCAGGTAGCTTTGTCTATTGTGGCTTGTATTGTATGCATTGCTTGCTGCCCTCCTGTTGGCTTACCCGTTGAGAGTATGGTGCTGAGTGAGTTTATGTTGTTGTTGCTGGCTGTACAGACAGTGTCAACAACAATGGCCCTTTACGTTAACCCCACGTGTGATGTTTAAGTGGCCCGGGTTTAGATGGATGTGGAATTCCAATGCATATTTGTGGTGCTCAGGCCTTGTCACCACCACCCTGCCAACAGAATCAATTGGCAGGGTGATGTGTGTTTGTGTATGTGACACGCAGCTGGTCACATGAATGATACATGCTGTCCTGGTTATGGATATTCAATGCATGGATTTACGTGTGGGTGATAACGACCATGACTGCATATTTGGTCACTGACACAGTTGACTTAACAAACAGCTATGTTTACATGCACATAATGGTGTCATGGGCAACTGACACCAGGACTGATGTGGAATGGTGTTTTCTTTATGGCAGATGTGTACACTTGGAAGTGGAGGTGTGCAATTCAACCTAAGGGGTGTGTGTGCCATTTTGCTACTTGTCATTCTTTGTTGCTACTTTGCTATCCTTGCTTGTTGTCATGCTTTGGTTGTCTTACATCTCTGCAGGGACATTGTAGTTCTGTGAGTCTGGCACACAGACAAGTCATGCAGTACAGATTTGGTTGCCACATTCCTGATATGCATTGTCCCCGCCCTGTGGTGTTGTGGGAATAGCCCCCCTGCTCATTGTATTACATCACCTTTTGAGTGGAGTCTGCTGTTTGGGTGCATTGTGGGATATGCACGTTTGTGCCATTTGGCTGCATGGTCAGTTTATTGTGACATTGCGGGGCATATTCACAGGCCCCTATCGCCACCACAACGTCATTTTCTGTGACTGTGTGGTGGCGATAGGGGCCTCGCCTTATTCACAAGGCAGTGTTAAGCCACTTGACGTGGATTAACACTGCCTTGTGATTGGGCCCACTGTCACGCTGTGTTTAGCGTGAAAGGGGCATGCAGTGGGTGTTGTGGTGGGCTTTCCCCCTCCACACACATTGATATTTACACTGCCCCATGATCACAAGGGCAGCCTAAATAGGAGTCAGCGCAAAACTTGAGACCAGGAAAACCCTTGCCTCAAGTTGGCGATATGAGGACTGCTTTATTTCTCGTCGTTTTTGCATTGTCCATGTGTGCTGCCTTGTGCAGCACACATGGGAAAAGCAAAATGCCATGTTTTGTTTATGTACAGGAAGGGACAGCTTCCTGTACATAAAGGTAACCTCCCTGCTTGCAGACACCCTTGCACTCTGGGGCAAGGGTGCCTGCGTTGGCGCTAAGTTGTAAGACTTAGCGCCATCGCAGGGGGAGAGGCAAGGTTGCACCATGTCCTTGTGGATATGGTGCAGCCTTGCTTTTACAAGGTGGCGGAGGGAGGCGTTAAGCCAAGAAGGCTAACGCCTCTCTCCGCAACTTCCTTGTGTATATCACCCTGCATGTGTTTCTGGTATGCAGACTCACTAGATGGTTTCTCACTTGGTGAACACACAGTGACGGCTCGCAGTGGGAGTTCTGCAGGGCGGTGGTGCGGGGGGCTGTTGCAGGGCAGGTGAGGGGCAGGAGAGGGGGTAGTGGAGTTGGGGACACAGCATGCTTGAGTTAGGGAAGTAATTGATGAATCCTACTATTTGACTTGCACTTGCTGCACCGCCGAGTTAGCTATGCAGTAAGCGCGAGATAATTGTTTGGATTTATTTATTTCCTTGCCTAATTCCAGCACGTCGTTTCTCCAACTCCACTACCCCTATCCTGCCCCTCCCCCACCCAGCACAACCGCCATGCACCATCGCCCCACAGGGCTCACGCTGCGAGCTGTCAATGTGTACACAGGACTGCATCTCATGTACATGCAGGGGGACACATTTACTGGAGATGTGGCAGGATGTCTACATGGCCCCCTTGCCTCAACATCATACATTTCCTAATCGTCTGCACAGGGCCCTATCTCTCTGATACTTGACAAGTGGATACACTGTGTGTGTGACTGAGCATGTGCATGAGTGTGCATGCCACCACCAATGTCATCAGACATGTGGCATTGTGCCCATGTGTCTGCGTTGAGTGCAAGATTGTGTATGTGCAGTTGTGTCACCCTTGCTGCACATGCACATTCTTGCACACAACTCCGACATACGGGCACATGCATATGCGTGGGGTTGAGGCATGGGGGCCATTTTGACAGCCTGCCGCATCTCCAATCAATGTGGGCCTTTGCTCTTTCATGTAGCCCTTCTCTTGTGGTCTGATATGATACTTGGACTATATTTGTTTGACTTTTCTGTGCACATTTCCATGTCTGTGTGCCCATCAATATGTGTCTTGCAATGTATTGGTTGAGTAGGGTGATATGTGTCTATGCCAACAGGGCCAAGGGGATCAGGGACATGATCCACAGTCATTGTGGGTGTGCACTGCAATATATTTGATTGTGCATGAGTGCCATTGGGCCCATCTCCCCCCGTCCCCCCAGTCCCTGGTTGGTACTCACCTTGTTGCTGTTGTGTCTGGTCGTGTTGAGCAGTAACCTGTCCCGGGACTCCGACCACTGTCTCTTCACTGATGACTTGGGACACCTGTTCCTCCAACGGATCCAGCTCCTCCTGTGGCGCTGGACTCCCACCTCCAGTCTGCATTGCTGCTTTCAGGATGGCTGCGAGTTTAAGCTTGGTCTTGCGCTTCACATCATGCCAGCACTTCTTGCAGTCGTCCACTGTCCTCCTCACCTCTCCGACAGCATTCACCTTGGCCACGATGGACTTCCATATTGCATTTCTGGTTGCCAATGACACAGTGGAAGTGACAAAAAGTTGTTGTTGGTGTTCTGTCACCTCCGCAATCAGGACCTGGTTTTCCTGCTGACTGGACCGCGTCTTCCTCTTCCTCTTCTGCTTGCCCCCCTGGGGCTCTGGCTGGTCCTCCTGGGTGTTTGTGGGGTTGTTGTTGGCCTCTGTGCTGGGTTCAGCCTCCTCCATGGTTCTTGTCATAGGTTTCCTTCTTCTTTTTTATTTTTTGAGCCGCTTGGCGGGCGTTTTATAGTGGTTTTTCCCGCCGAACGTGCAAAAAGGTGCGCTGACGCTGATTAGCGTGCCGTTCCTGGTCGCTAATTGGCCCATCGCCACTTTTTTCACGTTAGCGTTACGGATTTTATCGCCGTGACGCTAACCTTATCGCCTGACTTTTGACCCGGTAGGGGAAATAATCGCCTGTTAGCGGCATGTTGTGAATACGCCGCTAACACGGTGATAATTTCCCGCGGTACACAGCGATAACTAAACGCACGCTAACTGAGGTTAGCGTTAGTTATCGCCGAATCTTGTGAATATCCCCCAATGTGTGCAGTATCAGGGTTGCCCCTGCACGAAATCATATTGCTATAAATGGAGGGCAGCATAAACAATAATGCCGGTCCCACTGGAAAATTTGCAGCATGACTGGTAAAGGCATCGGCCAAATTAACAAGTGGTCACTCTCTGGTTCAAATTAAATTAAAACTAGGGGTGTACCGAATTTGCTGTAGTGTGATGTGTCATTACAGTAAAATTACCTAGAAATTTTACGAGATGCATCTCGCACTCAAATTACCTAAAGGTTCCCTTTTAGTAAAAATTCAATTCGAGCATATCATTTCTAGATCATTTCCGGTTGCTTGTGTTCATAACACTGCAGCTAGCGTTTGTAGTTTTGGACTCAAAAATTACCTGAATTATCAGCTCAGGTAACAAAATCTATTTGAAATGTTACTCGTGTTCAAAAAATTACCCGAATGGTACCACTTGGGTTAAAATTTCTCTGATATTATGCGATAAGACGGCATGGCATAGTTTTACGTACATTCTGTTAGGCTACGTTTCCAAAATTACGGCACAGTAATTAAAATTGCCTGTAGCCCTAATAAAAAAAAATATAGCACTGATAAATATTTACCCTTTGAAATCTTGGCACTTAACAGTTCAATGCTTCAAATTATAATAGGTAAAATATTGGCGAAAAATGTAAAGTATTATTTTAAAAAGTGATATGACAAATACGTGTGGTTGCTTGTGCCGAAGAGACACATTTTATGTTCACTTTGAAGACCGAGTTGCATGGGCAAAATAAGTATTGATAAGGCCGCAAGCACTTGGGTGAGTCAGCTGTTTAATATATATGGACATGCATTTATCGAGACATCTGAACTTTTAGTGGAAACTGAAAGCTCTCTTGAAAATCACTTAATTAGGTGAA
Source organism: Calotriton arnoldi (assembly GCA_963921515.1). Classification (NCBI taxonomy): domain Eukaryota; kingdom Metazoa; phylum Chordata; class Amphibia; order Caudata; family Salamandridae; genus Calotriton; species Calotriton arnoldi. The sequence goes on along the minus strand of CAWUFW010013805.1, from coordinate 286,465 downwards.
AAAATATTAATTGGAAAATTAGGGGACATAATCAAAATATTTCATGCCAAATTGATCTAAAAATGATTTCTGCCTGCAGAGACATTAAAGATTGCATTTAAAACTGCTGAATTGCATGAGCATGTTGTACATTATTGAATAGAGATGTACTTTATAGCTGCTGAAGTCGTACTGAATGGTACAAACAGGAGATGACATGTTTTAATTAATTTATTTCCCGGCAAACCTGTCCCTTTGAGACACAGTTTTGTTTTTGGTTGGAAATCAGTCTTCACAAAGACATCGGCAATAAAATTTCTTAGTATCTACCTTCGGTGTTGTGAGCTACGTGGAGAACTACATGTTAGCATTTCCTCTTTCACTTCACAACTGCAAGATCGGTGAAATGGATGGAATCCAGTTTGTTTAAACTCTAACTCATGTTGATTTACTTATAAAAAGGGTGAACCTACTCATCTGAATGTGCATGCCTAGTTGGTTGTATGAGATGACATCGATGGCAACATAATTCAGTGCTTAATTTGTAAACATTTAGTGCCAGGGCCCTTCTTGGACGGCTACTGCAGCCTACACCACCCATGCCCTGCAAGTGCTGACATTGACAATACCAATATATCACCTAAGGATCACCATCCTACAAGTTTGACAATTCAGACGATTTCCGGCCACACAAAGCTATAATAATGGCATAAGAGGCCAGCCGTGGTCCGTGCAGGTAACAGCGGTGGGGCGGCGGGGCCGGGTAAGGGGGGATTTTGAGGGACGATGCCGAGGGAAAATTAAATAAATAATTAATTTTCCCTCAGCATCGTCCCTACTCGACCCCACCGCCCCACCGCTGTTACCTGCACGGACCGCGGCTGTAAGAGGCTTGTATTATTAGTTTTCAGTGTATATTGACTCAATAAACACGGTTGCTGTTATCATCTCAAAATTAAAAAAGACAACTCCACCATGTGGTGGGCTGTCACTATAGCCGGTGCTAACAATTAACAACTGAGGGGCCTATTATGATGGCGGGCGGATCGCCACCGCCCGGCCGGCGGTGGCGATCCGCCCGCCATCACAGCACAATTCACCCCCTGCCATATTACTATGGCGGGGGGTACCGCGGCGGACGGAAAGTCCGTCCGCCGCATTTCCGCCGGTTGGCAATCATCACGATTGCCGGCCGGGCGGAAAAAGACAACAATATGGTGCCGGCGCCTTGCAGGCACCGCCATCCATATTACGATGACAGCGGAAAAATGCCTTTCCATGGCGGAGACTCCGCCATGGAAAGGCATACAGTAATTCACTTTGGGGGCCCGTTGCGGGCCCCTGGGGTGTGGGGGGGTGGGGTGCTGCACTTGGGGGGTACCTATGGTACCCCCGACATTGTAATGCCCAAGGTGGCAGGCACTGCGCGGTGCCTGCCACGTTGTGCATCGCAATGCAATACACAGGTTTTTAACATTGCGCACGGTGCTGCAGCCAGCAGCACCGTCCGCAATGTTAAACTGCCAGGATGCGCCCGCCAGTGTGGTGGCGCATCCTAATACGACGGGCGGGACCGGCGCACCTATGACGGACGGTCCCAGCTCCGTAGGGATGGCGGGCGGACGTAAGTCCGCCCGCCATCCTAATGAGGCCCTAAGTGCTGGTGCTGAGCACCGGAAACCACAGGCACAAACTAAGCACTGCAGTATATGGAGGGGCAGATTTATCACTGTTTTGCGTCACCGTTGCACAACGCAGGGCAAAGTGAGGAGGCGCAAAACCTAGAATCAGATTTACCTAGTCACACAAGGCCACTCTGTGTGGCGTGGTAAATCTGGTGAAACACAAGGCAGTGCAAGTTGTTCCCTTGCGTTACACTGCATGGTGGTGGTGTTACATGGGTGGAGCATGGGTGTTCCCACACACCCACCCATGCACTCCCAGATTTACCAACACTGGAAGACCTGGACATGCATCCTACTTGTGTGCTTTTCCTCCAGAGGCACAACAAGGAGAAATATCTTTATTCTCCTTGTTGTTTCCTCTTTCTAAGTGTACTGCAGTCTGCAACACACTTAGAAAGAGGGAATTGCCTCTAAGTATTGTTTTGTGCAGGAAGGTGTCCCTTTGCGCAAAAACAATCCTGCCTGCAATGCAGGCATCCTTGCAGCATGATGCAAGGGTGCCTGCATTGGTGCTAGGCAGCACTTGGGTGCGCCAACACAAAAAGAGGACAGGAATGCGCCATATAATGGTAAATGTGGTGCATTCCTGGCCTCGCCCTTTCATGAAGCCCAGCAAGTTGTATTGCTGTGTTGCTCCAAAAAATATTAATATGGGCAGTTTATATACTGCAGGCTCTACATCTGGAGTAGCTACTTCTGTTGTGGCATTGCAGTGCAGATGTGTGTGCAAATGTAAGAATATGTTTATTGAGATACCCATAACCCCATACCAAAAAGTGTGTGATCTAACCTATTACCTTTAGATCCTTAACCCTCAGCACTGTAACTAACAATTCTGAGCCTACACTTTGTGCAACTGACGCTTTACTCTTTGCCTTGTACCTTACACACACACGTGTGTCTGTGTATATATGTATACATGCATTTGTTATTGTTCATCAGATCTAACACAAACTATGTAATGGTCTGCAATGTTGTGATCTCTGACATGGGTCTGCAATGCTTATTGTAGTAATCAGTAGTTGAACGTTCTGCTTCACAAATTTTTTATGATATTTGAAAGGATATGGAATAAAGTACTCCCAACCATTCAACATAAGTATATAGCCAGTCGCATAGAAGGTCCTGGCTGTACAGAAACTGTGGATGCAGGCCAAATGCATTAATGAGGGGGGTGGCATTTTATTCTTTGTAATGTATGGTTCATCAGCTAACCTGAAAGTTGTGTTTGTGCTGTTCCTGACTCCTATAACTGCTGAGCTGTCCATAACAAGCATTCGCAAGGCAATAGGTCTCGCATTACTGAAAGTTTGAGCTATTGGCATTGCTAATATTAATGCACCGCCAATTGCTCAAACTTTCAGTAATGCGAGAGCTATTAACTCTTTGGGAAATGGTGCGGTTGGAATGAGAAGGGACGGGAGATGACGGCAGCCGCCCCAGGGCTCGCCAGCTGCTAATTTTGGCTCCTTATCCTGCGCCCTCTAACAGCCCGACCTGTAACTGCAAAATCTGGCCAGATTAAACGGATAGGCTAGCCGAACAAAGACAAACAAGAAGACCTATTCTAGGTTACCTTTAAACGGTGGGAAAGCACAGTGTTTAATGAAAACTGCAACTTCAGATAGATCATCGAGTAAAACCAATCAGACACTTGGTGTAATTGCACGATTAAGATTTGGGTGCATGATTTATATTTTTGGATGCCACTTTTTATATCCGCTGATGCGCAAGGAGCCCTTCAATTTATTCTTGAATTAGCAAATGTGTATCTCCTAATCCAGTAGCAGTCCGTGCAGGGCGGGCTTGCCGGGCGGTGATGTGGGGCGGGGAGGGGCAGGGTGGGGGTAGTAAACACCGGAATACGGATGAATGCAGGTAAGTAGACAATTAAATTACTAAAACGAATTTCGTTGCGCGCTGCATCGCCAAATGCGATGCAGCGCGTGCAACTGAATTCGTTTTGTAATTTAATTGTCTACTTACCTGCATTCATCCGTATTCGGTGTTTACTACCCCCACCCTGCCCTCCCCGCCCACGTCATCGCTCGGCAAGCATGCCCGGCACGGACCGCTACTGTCCTAATCTATTTGCCAAGCAAATATTGTTGATGTTATGTCTTATGCAGCGCATGTTCCCAGGCAAACTGCCTGCTGCCTTTTCCTTGAGGGATGCAGACACCATGGCACTCGCGTAGCCTTTCTCTTGGGCATGTTTGCAGCTGGCTGTAATCTCTTTCGTAGAACTTGTTTAAAGACCTTTATTGCAAACAGTAAAATACAGCAGCAGCACGCAACCAAACTACATGAATGGGCAGCGCAAAGTGAAGTGGGGCCCAGTTTTAAAGGGGTTGGCGTCCCAGTACCCAATCGGTTATCAGTAGGGTTGAACAGTGCGGGGTAAGTAGGGGATGAGATTGGATTCGCCCAATAGGGTGGCTAAAAGGGCTGGTCCCACTTTTTTCCCCTCCTTTCGTCCTCCTCTGCAGCCGGGAGAAGATGGAATTGGACTACATAGATGGAGAAGAGGGACACCCTTATAAGCAGCAGAGGAACCGCTACCGGTTCTACGCAAGCGCAGCGGGCATTTCAGATTGGAATTTTTTTTTTTCTAATTAAACGACTGCATTATGTTGTGCTATTTAAAAAAATAACGAGCCGTTTTTGGAATTTCACATAGAAACATCGAACTTGTTATGTAATCAAATACATACATTTTGAAATGCGCGTCAAATGCACGTGCAAAGGAACGTTTAATTCACTACATTGTATTTTGTAAAAATACTAACTTTTCTTTTCAAGTCCCCTATCCTAGCTTGTCAAGATGGCCACTAAATTAAAAAAAATATGCATTTCAGCCTCGAGCACTATTTTCTTAAATGGTTTTCTCCTGCATGCTGTTGTAGGCAGGAGAAAACCATTTAAGAAAATAGTGCTCCGAGGCTGTAATTAAAACATACAGAGTTACAACACATGTAACAGTAAGCGTCTTCATGGGAGGATACAAGAAGAGAAATAGCGGTACTAAGGAGGGACTACTAAGCCTGTTGACCCATGAAAAGCCACGATTTACAAAAGACAGTGACAGGGGCCAATTAAAAAGTGCGCGGAAAGTGGGCAGAGCTTCACACCCATATCATTAATACAGCATGTCTCGAAGAGACAGCGCAAGCGCTGCCTAGGCGAGTCCTAAAAAATGAAGCATCGCTACGAGAGGGATCTTGATATTTCTAAAGCTGCCATTTTGTTATTTTTAAATGTTATTGCCAAGCTAATGGCTTAGTGCTCACTCTTAATACTAGTGAAGACTTTTTCAGGTGGGGTCTAAAGTCATCCATGTGTTATTGGGACTGATTTGTATCAACTGAAGTTGTTTCGCACTGATGTTCTTGTGTCCCCATATGATTGTCACCCAAAGTGAGATCCAACCACACACCTTCAGCACTTGACTATCGATAGTGCAATCCAGGGAGCTCTCTCACACAAGTGGTTGGTGGGGATAACAATTAATACCCTTCCCAAAGGAGCCTCGTTGACAGTTGTTCAAATACCCTATGATAAAGATTTATCACACAGGAGAATACCATAAAACTAGCCTGCTGGCCTCCTCTGCAAGGTACCTAGTGACAAATTGCGCACCTACAGGCCCCAATATAGAAAACCACAATATCCCTAACTAGGACTACTGCAGTATCATGGCCAGGCTTTGACAATGTAATCATAATCAATAAGGAAGGTCTACTGCTTTTGGCAATGCATTCATGTTTGTCAAACCACATTTATAAGGTTTACCACTACCAAAATATTAACGCAAGGCGTCCTCTTAAAGAGACCTAAAACATTATGTATTTAACCATAAGAAGTCCCTCAACAAAGAGACAAACAATAAATTAAAGTTGGCCTGATGTGAGGAAATCAATGTTAACATTTAATAATGGCTTCTCAACCAAGAGCTAAGTAAAATACTAGCCAGGCTCAATTTTTTCATATGGGAGCCACGGTTCCTATCTGACATATAATTTGTATACCTAAATTGCCTAGAAACCCTCAGGACTCTGTATCCTCCGCCAGGGTCAGAGACTCCAGGGCCTAAAGTTAGATCCGGGAAGGCTGCCCGAGAAGTAGTACATACTTGATCCTGGGCACCTTAGTTTTCTTACTAGGGCTGAGCTCAAGCCACAGCACCATCTTCCAAAGTCGTCTTCACAATCAGAATTTGGCTGATCTTTCTTTTTCCTTCCTGAACAGCTTGCCTGTCCTTTTCTAACATCTTCCTCCTGCAGAGCACTCTTCCATCACTCCTTTCCTCAGTTAATTGGTCTTTTTAACCAAGAAAGATTCCGTTTCTGCTGTATAGTTTGGAACGAAATCCATTGTGCAGCTACTTAGCCACCAGGCAGCTGACCTGATGATTACATAAGGCAGACTTTTCCTCTGAGGGATTTAGTCCTGCTATCCCCTTTCTCCAGCAGGAAGTTCCTAATTTTCTCCAGGCTGTCTGAAGTTGACCTAACATGGATCTTAACCAGGTTGTCCACCAATAGAACGAAGCTAGCAATCGAAGATCCTGGTTCTGGCACTCAACAAAGTTACATTTTCATGCCAGGGAGGCCTATTATTGCTCTATGAGATACTAGCACACTGACCAGAGTTTCTACCCAGAATTCTATCTGAGTGTTGAGACCTGAATGTGTATGCCTCTGGTCCACCTTTAGCACGAGTTTTAAGCAACAAGTGACATTTTGGGTTACCTCCCCTCAGGTCACAGGCTTTGCCAACTACTGTCTGCAAGAAGGAGTGGAGGGGTTGAGAGATCCCGGTCAGGGAGAGTCAAGACTATGTATGACACAATCGAGGCTTCCAATTTGTTTACCTCTCAACTTGTTGTGGTTAACACCTCTAGCTAAGAATGAGGCACAAAGGCGGGAGGTATTTTCCCTGCACTTAAAAGGAGCATATATTTTCCTCCTTCCTTTCACAGGCGTGTGAGTGACATCACAGGGCCCCAGAAATATTCTACAGTCTATATCTCATTCTGGCGGGTTACCTCTGTCCTCCACACACACAGGATCCAAAATAAAATCCTGCCTAACAAATTAAAGCACTACAGATATACTCCATGCTCACTATGATGCACACAAGCTACATGTACAATGCACATACATTCTCCTTACATGTCCCTGGCATCGCAACTGGGGCCCATTGCCCAAGATGTTCACAAAGTAGCTGGCCTTGTGTTAAAAAACTGAGCACTGCAGGCTACAGCTCATAACCGAATTTAACCAGAGTGTGCAGTGTGTGAGACTTAATTGGGTGGGCTCACCTAACAGCAAAAATTAGATTCAAATATAGATCAGAAAGCACAAAAGCTTGGAATTTTAATGGTACAGAACCCATATTCATAACCGCCTTCAACAATTTTAAATACTGCATTTTCATTAATGCTTGACAACTAATAATGCCAAGCATCCTTTTAGAAAGCTTTCTCTAAGCGCTGCCACCAACATTTTCATTATTTTTGGATACAGTGATGGCATAATGCTTAGCCACAATAGCCTCAAATAGGCAAAGTACACTGAATGCTGATGTCTGTACCTACAGTTCATATCTCTCTGTTGTAGCTTTCACTGTATATATTGTTGAATCACCAAATACCATGTAAAGTGGAAATGAGATCACACAATATTGAACATCAATGAAATCATGGGGTTGATCTTAATTCCTTTTTTACTTCTTAATCCTCTTATATTGTGTTCCCTGGCTATGGGGTAAGGAAGAAGCACAAGCCACAAACAGTATATGGACCTCTTGGTGACCTACCACCACATCCTGCTCAGCCTTAAAATCCCCTGAGGCCAATCGTAGCAAGAGCAGTGTTGTAGTTATCAAATGGTAAGACTGGGTTAGCTGATGCTACCTTTGGCCACCCCCAGTTGATGTCCATGCTTTAATCTGTGTAACTGAAGAGCTCTTCATTTAGGGCCCCATTATGAGTCTGGTGGTCCGAGGACCGCCAGAATCATTGTGGCCCCACGGTAGCGGTCCTTTATGACTTGGGCGGTCGGACCGCCATGGGACTGCCGCCAGGGAACCGGCATTCCCTGGAGGTGGTGCAGCAGTCCTGAGGCCACAATATGCTTGACGGGACTGATCCAGCGGTGTACTAGCAACAGATACTCCACTACCATATACTCACCTGGGCCCATATAACCTTTTTCCACTAATACCAAGTAGACCGCTGGAGCTTGTAGTTTATAGATTTCATGTTTTCAGGAATAGCTATATTTCTGTTCTAACTAAACCTTTCACTGATCAAAAAGTTCTTTCCTCTGGTCGATGGACCATTAGTTGGAACTAATTGATGGTGATAATTAACTTAACTTATTAAACATTCTGTAAAATAAAATAATCACAGACTCGGGAAGTTTTAAAATCTTTATCTAAATTAATTGCATGTGAACCATCTCAAAGTTTCAGTACAAACACCCTCATTCTCAAGAGTGTCAACCCAATCAATAATCAATAAGTAAATTAATTCAGAGTCACACAATAACTGCTTCAGAAAGGAGAGGACAGAGAGAGAAGAACATCTATCAATACGATATATTTATAGTTACCTAGAATGGTGTGAAGACCACCCCTCTGGCCAAAGGGCTGGTAAGGGTCCCCCGGTATAGATCAGGAGACAAAGACTTCAGGACAGGAATCATGACTGGATACTTCACCTCTCTATATACCGACGACTGCGTCGCACCCCTCTCTGACACTCTCTTCCTCCTCGTGGTTCTTCCGCGATCTTCTTTCTAACCCAATTAAGTTAAAATAGATGGTTCTCTGCATTCAGTTTCTTCATCAGCATCTCACAGCATCAGCACCACCCCAGCACCGACAGCATCCCGAGCTCTCGATTTCCAGCATCGATGACTCTCGCTTCTGCTCCCGTGTCTGCTCTCTAACTAACTAAAAACTACCTCAATTATACTTTTCAGTATTCATGTACCACCAATTAATGTTTCAATATCATAAAATGCTAACTCTGATTGGTCAGGCGAGGGGGGATGATCGTCACACCATGCTTACATTTCACTTATTTTCATTGAATCATTGTCTTTTAAACCCATCCCCTCAAACTTTATTAAATCATTTCCTTTCCCATACATCTCCAAACTTTATTAATACAAAATGTTTCAACTTCATGAATAAGTCTTCTTCAAATGAACTCTTCACCCTCATGTTCCCAGGGCACATCTTCTCTGGCCTTGGACGCGTGACAAATCCTTACTCATCCTTCCTTATTCTTTCCCATCTGCGCATGTGTGGGGTCAAGTCAGTCAGCTCAATTCAGACAAATGTGGTAGGCCCAAATGCACACTAATAATAAAGTCAAAAGAAGAAATGTTATTCTCAAAAATAAATGGTTTCACTGTATACCACCAACCTCTACTCTAACCCACTTTAATTATTATTACCCCTTTCTGCATTTGCGTTAGTATAAAACTTATTTTCTATTTAGCTAAGCAGGTGCCATGCATGTGAGCTTTCAACCAGCCATTTTAATGCCTTTTGCGCAAGCGCAAGATTTTCCCTCCAAGCATTAAGACGTCATACTACGTAGATGCAGTAGACGCATGCGCAGTAAAGATCCCTGGTTAGAGTGCGTTTTAGTCCTTCGTTCATTTTGGTAAAGTTAGTAAACACATATGCAAGCTTCTTTGTCCCGCGTGTCTTTCGAAAATGCGAATTATTAATTACAATTACATAGTTAGTAATTCGTTAATAAGTTAAAACGAAAGGATTGCTTCCGAGCAAGTCTCATTTACGAGTCCTTGCTCCATCAATCCCCTCTCTGATGGCATTTTAAGCCATCACAAAATTACCCATCCCATCCCAGATGCCAACTTTAGCACATCTCAGTTTTCTATTTCTCCTCTCAATTTTCCATCAATCAACTCGTTTCCTTCTAAGTCCTTCATTTTCTTATATAACTTGCCTTTCATTTCTTCCAACTGTATTTCATCATATTTTCTTTTTCATTTCTTTCCCTTTCCTTCCAAAATGTATTTTTCCTCTCCTTCCTTTTCTACAACACTTATATGTAATCATTATTATCATCACTACGGTTATTATCATAACTAATGGTATTATTATTTGACCTAGGAAACTGTTCCCAAAATCAGCAAACCATTTCCCTATTGACGTTATACTTTTTGTTAGTCTTCCCCACACACTGTCAACCTCCAGTTGGTTCAAGTCTTTATGCATTCTCGTAATGTTTTCAATATATCCTCTAATTTCTCTGCTCTTGTCTGGAATGTAAGTGCAACAATGTTGAATTTTCAACATGCCACAAACTCCACCTTCTTTTGCTAACAATACATCAAGAGCAAGACGGTTCTGTAAAACCATAGACCTGATTGCAACCATCTCTGTGTTAATCATCAAGAATCCTCCTGCAGTGTCTGTAGAAAGACGATCAACTATGGTTGATAACTTACAAATTTTCTGTGAATTAAGAATGACTTCAACTGAGGGTATCAATGCACTAAAAATATCTCCTACAATTTCAGAAAAACTAGCCCTTCTTCTACGTGTTAGTCCATTAAAATTTCCATTGGTTCCACTGATTCTGTCCACATGATAACATTTTGGAAAAACTATTCCAAAGTAACAGCTTCCGTACCATCTTGCAGGTAACCTATAATATGCATTATTCCCACAAACATAATAAACTCCTGGAAATACAGGATCAGTTCCCCCTTTTAGTCCCCATCCTCCTAAAATTTGGAAGTTGTGTTCACATTCACTGGAACCAATGTAATTATTGTTATAATCTGTCTTTAATCTATGGAGGCAGAATTTTCCCCTTTTCACAAAATCCAGGGACATCGCGGCATGAGCCGCGCCATTTGCATAGATTCCCTCTTTCCCAGCCCATGGAGGTACATGGGTTTTCTGTTCAGTCGCTTCCTTTATTAAATCCTGTCTCCTTTCTTCTAGTAAATCCAAAAAATCTTTTTCTTCTTTTCTCAATGTACATGTTAGATTATCTTTATGTGCCTGAACTAAATCTATTGAACTCATTGTTAAGAAAAATTCACCCATAAACTGTGCATTTTTATTACTAACTACTGGATTCATATTCTTTCTAATAGGTAAATCAGAAAATACTACATCTAGATTTGAATAAAAATACTGAAGTCTCCCTGTAGCATAAAATAGACTTGATAAAATACTACATGACACACCATATGTTAAAGGTATATGGTGATATGTCACTCCTTCTGATACTGATGAGGGTAACTTCATACACACATAGCAATTATTAATCTCCATAGTACTAACATATTGAAATAACAATTTAATAAACACATTAGAGAACGTATTATAGTCTGATTCATTATGATAATTTGCTTCATCTTCTACCTCTATTTCTATTTTAGTTCCTTTTATTCTATCTATCTTATCATTAGTATCTGTATTATTCTTGTCACCTGTTCTCATTAACAAAGGTACTCCTACTGTTAGGAATAACAATACTAATGCTACTAAAAAAATACTACAAAAACAAAATCTAAAACATTTTCTTTTCCATCCACGTTTTGGTCTTTCGGTAACTTCAATTTCTGCCATTTTACTTCTGAGAAAATTCCGTTTCTCTTATCCTTTCTTTGTCAATTTGACTTTCTTTTCGTTCTTAAGGAGGCCTCAATTTGTTTTCATCAATCTGTGCAACATTAAATTCTTCTGTTTCATCACTCAGATCTAGGGATTCAAATTCTTCGAGTATTACATAGGTCCATTCAGGAGCCATGTATCTTCTGTTTAAATTTCTCAATCTTGGACTTCTTCAAGTTATTTTCGCTAAGGTTTGTTTAGATCGTGTTTGACTTGTGGTTTCATTTACTTGTTCTGGTTTCTTTTCTGATTTTCTTAAATGATATCTTAATTTCTTTACTCCAGTAGGCCAATTGTCTCCTTTTCTGATTCTTTTGATCTGTACTGCACTTTCACCTTCTCCCTTTAAAGTTCTTTTAATTTCACTTAATCTAGGCACAATCTGTTCTCGTTCTCTGTTTTCTGTGTTTGAACTTTCTTTTGCTTCCACCTGCTCAGGTCTTATCGTACTTTGTTCTTCTTCTTCCTGAGCTTGTTCTTCTAATTTTATCTGATCCTGTTCAGGTCTTATTTCAATCTTTTCTTCTTCTGCCTGAACGTGTTCTTCTAATATTCCCTCCTCAGGTTCCTGAAAGTCTTTTTCTATTTCCACCTGAGTGTGTTCTTCTTTCCCTGTCTTTTCCTGACTACTTTCTTGTCTTTTCAACTCTGTTCTTCTTCTTGTTTCAATAGCATCATCAATTACTTCAATCACTGGTATCCACTCTTCCTGACTTGGACTTGGCTGTTTGTCATATGGTTGTCTTTCAGAATCTATTACTCTAGATTCTTCAATTTCACAGCTTACAACACCTGACGCTTCAGCCTGTTCAGTCAGTGGTTGCTCTTGTTGTTCTGATGGGCTCGGAACTCTTCTGGTATGACTGGCATGAATCCAATTGGGCAAACCTGCACACTTCACTGCTGTGGTAGTGACCAGTATGACTTGACGCGGTTTATCCCACCTTGGCGCTAGGCACGACTTTCTTGCGTGTTTCTTCACTAGCACCCAATCTCCAGGATTCAAATCATGTGCTTGGTCTGGCTGTCTTTCAACTGCGTCTTCTCCAACCTGGTGAGAGACAGAACACACCATTTCAGCCAATCCTTTGGAATAGTCCAATACCAGATCATCAGTTATATTCATTAATTTATTTCCAGGAATAAATGCTTGTCTCATTGCTCTTCCCATGAGAACTTCATGTGGGCTCATTCCTGTTTTTCTGTCTGGAATACTTCTGAGACCCATCAATACAAGAGGTAATGCATCTGGCCATTTCAGCATTGTGGATGAACACACCTTGCCTAGTCTCAACTTGATTGTGCCATTTAGCTGCTCAACTATTCCAGAAGCTTCTGGACGATAAGCACAGTGCAGTTTTTGTTCGATGTTAAATGCAGCACAGATTAATCGAATTATTTCATTATTAAAATGAGGGCCTCTATCTGATTCCAAAGTGACTGGAAAACCAAAACGTGGTATTAACTAAGGGTGGGCGGAATTTGCGGAATTGCGTTCTGCGAAATTCCGCGAAACGGCAAAAAATCTCCGCGAGCACGCGGAATTTCGCGTGCTCGCGGAGATTTTGCTGCGCCCCTTTATATCTGTAAGTGCTTCCTGTTGAGGTTTAATTTTTGTGACAGGAGCATCGTGCCAGCCCAGAATGAATCCTGCCCTGCATATTTATCCAAGAAGATGAGTCCGTTTTGTGCAATACCTCTACTCAACTGGAGTACTTTCTACTGGCTAATCAGTAAGTGCTACCTCGTTGGGAAAATGTATAGTGCCTTTCCTACACTACAGCTGCAAAGGACCAGAAGAATTGTCTCCAGTGACCTGTGTGTCTAACTTTGCCACGGCGCCGAAAGCGCCGGGGTCCTTTGATTAAGCTGTCCATCATAGTGGGGAAAGGGCGGGAAGACGTTGCATACCGCTAGTGTATGTGGGGCGAGGCCAAACGGGCGGGGCTTCTAGGCCCGTTCACATGCCTCTTGTTTATAAAGGGTCAGAGCAGGATCTCAGCGGCAGACGAGGAGAAGGAACCTCCTGGTCACAGGAACTACACGAGGATTGCGCTCGAGAAAATCAAGGATGCAAAGACCTCCATCAAGGATTACAGCTAGCTTTTCAGGGTGGCAATGGAGAGAAGGCACATCTGCTTAATCACGCTCACGAATTCTACACGAGAATTGCGCTCGAGAAAATCAAGGATGCAAAGACCTCCATCAAGGATTACAGCTAGCTTTTCAGGGTGGCAATGGAGAGAAGGCACATCTGCTTAACCACGCTCACGAATTCTACACGAGGATTGCGCTCGAGAAAATCAAGGATGCAAAGACCTCCATCAAGGATTACAGCTAACTTTTCATGGTGGCAATGGAGAGAAGGCACATCTGCTTAATCACGCTCACGAATTCTACACGAGAATTGCGCTCGAGAAAATCAAGGATGCAAAGACCTCCATCAAGGATTACAGCTAACTTTTCAGGGTGGCAATGGAGAGAAGGCACATCTGCTTAATCACGCTCACAAATTCTACACGAGAATTGCGCTCGAGAAAATCAAGGATGCAAAGACCTCCATCAAGGATTACAGCTAACTTTTCACGTTGGAAATGGAGAGAAGGCACATCTGCTTAACCATGCTCACGAATTCTGCACACCTACCCTGCATATTTATCCAAGAAGATGCCTCCGTTTTGTGCAATACCTCTACTCAGCTGGAGTACTTTCTACTGGCTAATCAGTAAGTGCTACCTCGTTGGGTAAATGTATAGTGCCTTTCGTACACTACACTACAGCTGCGTAAAGGACCTGAAGAATTTTCCCCAGTGACCTGTGTGTCTGTAACTTTGCCACCGCGCCGAAAGCACCGGGGTCCTTTGATTAAGCTGTCCATCATAGTGGGGAAAGGGCGGGAAGACGGTGCATACCACTAGTGTATGTGGGGCGGGGCCAAACGGGCGGGGCTTCTAGTACGTTCACATGCCTCTTGTTTATAAAGGGTCAGAGCAGGATCTCAGCGGCAGACAAGGAGAAGGAACCTACTGGTCACGGGAACTACACGAGGATTGCGCTCGAGAAAATCAAGGATGCAAAGACCTCCATCAAGGATTACAGCTAACTTTTCAGGGTGGCAATGGAGAGAAGGCACATCTGCTTAACCACGCTCACGAATTCTACACGAGGATTGCGCTCGAGAAAATCAAGGATGCAAAGACCTCCATCAAGGATTACAGCTAGCTTTTCAGGGTGGCAATGGAGAGAAGGCACATCTGCTTAGCCACAACCTCGCTCACAGAATTTGAGCTTCAACTCGGGCACCTGCTTTATTTATACCCGAATTCCGTTCTGCTCGCGGATCGCGGAAGTTTTGACATTTCCGCGTTCCGCGCGGAACGCGGAAATGCCGAAATTTCGCAAGTTCCGCGAGCGGAACGGAATTTGCCGCCCAGGGTTAGTATTAACTCCCTCAACAACAATTTAGCAACTGTAAGACTGTCATTTCTTTGAGTGGGATACGCTTCCACCCATCTTGAGAAAAGGCATACTATGACAAGTATATATTTCAGTCCATTGCTAGGGGGCAACTCAATGAAATCCAACTGTAATCTGGTGAAGGGTCCTTCTGCCTTTCCAATCTTTCCCCATCTAAACACTGTCTTCCTACCTGGATTTTTCTGCTGACAGGTTAGGCATCTTTGGCAAAGGCTCTCTGCGACTACCCTGAATCTCGGATTGTACCAACTCTGTCTGAATAGTCTGATCATTGAGTCTCTCCCTATGTGTGTTGCTCCATGATACACTCTTGCCATTTTTGAAAGCAAACAATCTGGCATGACTGGTCTTCCATCTAAATACACCCATACCTCATTGTGTGGTCTCTTTGTACAAGCTGCCCTTATCCAAATTTCCTTTTCCTTTTCCTCAACTTCTTCCTGCAATTCTCTAATCTCATCCCATGTTTCTGGTACTGAGAAAAACATAAGTTGGCATCTGGTTTCACCCGTGTAAATTTTTCTGTTTATGGCCACTGTATTTTTGGCACAGTATTGAGCCACTTGGTCAGCATATCTATTGCCAGCAGTCACATAGTCATTTCCTGACTGATGTGCAGCGCATTTTACAACTGCTATCTCTTTTGGCAATTGTAATGCTTCCAGTAAATCCTTTACATTTTTGCTGTTTCTAATAGGAGATCCTGAAGAAGTCAGAAATCCCCTCTGCATCCAGAGCTGGCCAAAGTCGTGCACAACCCCGAACCCATATTGACTGTCCGTAAATATGGTTACTCTCCAATTTTTCCCCTTTTTGCATGCCACAGTTAGGGCTACCAATTCGGCTACTTGTGCAGATTTGACTCCCGGTAAACAGGATGCTTCAATTACAAACAGCATATGCAGCACTTAATCCTCCTTCTTGTGTCCTGAGGCAGGACCCATCTACAAATAACTCATGGTCAGCCTCTCAAAGGTGACTCCTTTATGTCTGGACGGGGCTTGGTACATAATTCAGTTACGTCCAAACAATCATGATCACTTTCATCTCTCACTTCTTCATTGCATGGGTCTGGCAGTAGGGTAGCTGGGTTCATAATCGTACACCTTATCACTGTCACATTCTCAGCTCCCAAAATCACTCTTTCATACTTAGTCAATCGACTAGGGGTGAGATGTTGTGTTCTTGTTCTTGTCAAAAGGATCTCAACTGAGTGTGGAACATAAACCTTTACCGGATGTCCCATTACTATCGACTCACTTTGCTCCAGACTCATACAAGTAGCAGCTACTGCTTTTAAGCAGCCAGGTAATGCTGAAGCCACTGGATCCAATGTAGCTGAAAAATATGCTACTGGTCGTCGACTTAATCCATGTCTCTGTGTTAAGACTGAAAGTGCACAATTTTCTCTCTCATAACAAAACAATGCAAAATCTTTTGAATAATCAGGCATGCCCAAGGCAGGTGCCTCACACAAACAATTTTGCAATTTCACAAATGCCTCTATGCAGTCATCATTCCAATCAATCGGATCTTTTGCTCTTTTTCGGGTCATTTGTATTAATGGTTTCGCTAACATAGAACAACAATTAATCCTTTGCCTACAGTACCCAACCACTCCCAGGAACATTCTCATTTCTCTCTGAGTCTGTGGCAATTGCATTTCTTTGATTATTTTTATTCTTTCCTGTGTCACTTTTCTAACTCCTCTTTCTATTTTATGCCCTAAATATCTAACTTCTTGTTGACAAAACTGTAACTTTTCTGGAGACACCTTGTGTCCTCCTTCAGCCAAAATGGTTCAGTAATGCAATTGTGTCTGTGACACAGTCTTCCAGTGTTTTTGATGCCACCAGTAGGTCATCAATATACTGGATCAGAACAGATTTTCCAGGCATAATCAATGATTCTAGACACCTTTTCAAAATCTGATTAAAAATTGAGGGGCTCTCTGTGTACCCTTGAGGAACTCGACACCATGCGTAAATACGATCCTCAAACTTAAACGTAAAAAGATACTGGCTGTCTGGTGCAAAGGGATAGAAAAGAACGCTTGGCATAAATCAATTACTGTAAACCAACCTGCATTCCAAGGTATCTGATAAAGGATCACTGCTGGATTTGGCACTATTGGACAGCATGGCCCTACAATTTTATTTATTTTTTGTAAATCCTGCACTATTCTGTACTTTCCGCTAGGCTTTTTCAATCCCATTATTGGCGAATTACAAGGACTACCCATCACTTCTTTTAAAATACCTTGTTTAACCATTCGTTCAATTTCTGGAATAATTCCTGCTTTTACTTCTGGGCTCATCTTGTGCTGTCGGGTGTTTGGATACACTGCACCTTCTTTCACTGTCACTTTAACTGGGTCTATATTTGTCATTAACCCAATGTCTTTTCCTGTAAAATCCCACACTTCTGGATTATCTGTTGCTCTCAACTCTTCTGGTAATTCATTTTCCGTCATTAGTGAAAACATTTCATCTACTTCCGTTCCCTGTTTGGCTAACATCATCTTGTATACAACGTCTTCATCAGGGGTTTGGAAAGCGACACCATCAGGTGTACAATAGATTGTGCAGTTCATATTGCACAATAGATCTCTTCCCAACAGATTTACAGGACTGGAATCGCAAACTACAAACCGGTGCATTTCTTTAAAACTTCCAATGTGCACCTCCATTTTTGTGATTGGGGTTCTAATCTGTTGGTTAGACACGCCTACAACTTGGATTGATTCTCCTGAGAGGGGTAGGTTTGGGATGTCTGCTGTTCTTACAGTAGACCTGGTAGCACCAGTATCCAATAGGAAAGTAATGTCTTTACCTTCTACTTTCCCATCAACAAATGGACCTGACTGATCTACCGGCAAGGATGCGCCAAGCACGCAATCCTCTTCCTCCCCCCTCAGGCACCGTCATTGTGTGAAATCCGAATTTTCCTCATCATTCTGCTACAAATATTGTGTAATTGTTCTATTATTCTTGCCACTTTCTCCTTGAAATCCGCTGTTTGCACTGAAACTTTGATGATTCACAAAATTTGGCATAGGAGCTGGTGGCACCTGATATTGTGGAGTAACTACCTGCTGCTGGTGATTCACAAGTACTTCATTCTGCATCTGTGGGATTCAATTTTGATTCGGCCCATTATTACTTTTATTATTCTGAGTACTCTTACACTCGTTCTTCCAATGTCCAAGCTTACCACACGCATGACAAGGAAACTTCTTTTCGCTTCTTCTCTGTCCATTCGTCCCCTATATTTATTACCATTCGCTCCTTGATCATTCTGACTCTTCTCTTTCGCTTGATTATTATCTTGGGCATTTGTTTTCTCTTCTTGCTGTTCTGCCAATTTTACTTGTGCCCACATCATTTTCTCTTTTAGCTTCCTACGCCTAGCCTCAATATCATCTCCGCAATATTTTGCGTACTTTAAAATCTCATCCACTGTCTTGCTTTGCCAACACAACATGTGCTGCTGTATCATCTGACTAATCTCTGGTTTCAAACCATATACAAACCGATACACAAAATGTCCCATATCCTTGTCACCGATATTCTCAAAACCACTATACTCCTTAAACACCTGTAGTAACCTCTCATAATATGCATGTACAGATTCATTTAGTTCTTGAGTTGTTCTATATATTTTTACCCAATCTGTTTCTTTAGGAGGAATTTTCCCTTTCAAATACGTAATCACTTGGTGATACTTTTTCATCACCTCCTCCGAGGGTGCTCCTGTCTTTGCGTCTCTAGCATACTCCTCATTAGGCCAGTCAATTGTAATTTTACATTCCGTCCATAAATCAGCAGGTACCACTATATCAAATAGACCATCCAAATCCTTCAATAAAACCTTTGAAACCTTCACAAATCTCTCTACCTCTTTATACCATTCAACTGGTTTTTCTCTGTTTTGGAAAATCATTTGTAAATGACAAAATATCTTGTCTACTCCAAGGAACATGAACATATCCTCCTCCGGGAACCTCTCTCATCGGACACAATTTTTCCATTTTGCTTGATTCTCTTACTGGAAATGCAGCTGCTGCTTCTCTCGCTTGTACTTCCTCTTTCTTTCTTATCCATCTAATTCTCCATTTATCAATGTCTCCTCATTTTCGCAAAATGCTCATTAATTCCTTTATCTGTAATCTCTTTCCAGAAGCATTTACACTTTCTAAATCTTTATCAGTAAAGTCAACTCGATATGGTTTCTGTAACAACTTTGATTTCCCTATGTCTATTCCAATCTCTGAAGCAACTTCAGTCAATTTCTCATGAAATACCCTTGCTCTCCTGGTTATGCTCTTACATAAAAAAAAAATCTTCTTCATTGTAAGAATTCAATCTTTTTGGGCCCACACATCCTGTCATCATCTTTTCCAATTCCACTTTCAATCTGCTGATGTCTAAAATCCTTGATGTTGGGTTCTGATTATCTCTTTCCTGTGCCCATCTTTCTATTTCTTCAGAGGTAACTACTGTGGCGCCTTCAGTTCCTGTATGAAGCAAAGGTCTTCTTTCTCTCAAATTCATAGGCGTAACTCTTTTTGGAGTTTCAGTCAAAGGTCATTAGGGAGATCCATTAATGAAATAATTGACTCACTTTCACTAACCTGATCATCTGTAATTATTATCTCTTTCCTAGGACTATTTAATGGAATTGTCACAGGTTGTGGTTTCTGGCAAATCTTTTTATCTCCATACAATGGGATTACTGGTCCAATGGTCACTGGTACTGTCAAAGCTTCAGTATTCAGATTTAATTGACTTATCTTTTTAACTTATTCTTCTCTAGTTTTGTTTAAAACATCTCTTTCATTATCCTGCAATACTCTGTTATATGGCGTATCATGTCAAATCTGTGGGGTCAATGGCATTCCCATTACTGGTGCACTTGGGGTAACCTTACTAGTTGCTTCTTGATACAGTGGTGGATCTTTAATTAAAATATCCTCTAACAACTCGTCATCTGATTCACCATATCCTGCTGTATTCATGTGTTTCGTTTTCTCCTTACACTTTCCTCCAGATTGTTCCTCAGCCATTAATACTGGATATAAACCTTCCGATACCATAGCTCTCCTCCATTGTTTCATCTGCCCTTCACGTGACTCATGCAAGTGTCTCGGAAAGAATCCTCTATATCTCCCACCTCTGCATCTCTCTCGTTCATATGACTCAGTCTCTCATTCTTCCAAAGCCTCGTATTGAGTTAACCTAGGTCTAGGTTCTAAATCATTCATTTTCAATCTCAAATTCTGAAGAATCCTCCCATTAAACGTACCATCTTTAGGAAATGCTAGTACTCCATCATCCTTCGTATATTCTATCCAGTTTTCCAACCACACACAAGTATGATATCCTCTTTCCATCATCATGAAGGATGCTGGTGTTTTCGGTGGCGGAATAGGAATTCCCTCTCTGGTCAACACAGGCTTATCTTTCAGAAAGAAATTCTTAATTTTCTTTATAAATGACATCTTTCTTTTCTCTCCATACATCCTTGAAGAACGATGTATAAAATTGTATTCTGCAAACCCTTGAAATCTTCTGCCTGTACGCTTTGCACTAACAGTCAAATCAAAATCCTGCATACAATCTCTCTCTCCACCAATCCTAACGTGGCTTCTAACTAGCTATCCAATTAAATGAGGCTCACACTCGTGATCTGACCAATGCCAGCGCGGCCTTTTTCTGACGTCAGTTCTGCTCCTTACTACTGACCCCTCCTTTACAAGGCTGCTCCTGTCACACGCGCGCTGTTTCTACCAATCCCAGCGCGGCTCACTGTGACGTCAGTAGAACTCCAGCAACTGACCTTCCCTTCACAAGGTAATACGAAAACTTATTTCTCAATATTTTCTTTAAAATTTCTTTGTTATTAACGACATAAAAACATTCGCTACTCTGTCTGTTCCGCTAAATCAAAGGATAGTGTATTTCTTTCCACTGCGAGTAAAATCCTTCTGCTTAACCTTTATTCAAGCTCCAGAGAACCTGCTACTCCTCCGGTGTCACCCGTTTTGGGAAATTTGAGACCAAAGTTTCACCAGCGAACTCCTTTTGCTGTCAATCTAGCTTTTAAGAACCTGCTACTCCTTCAGGGTTACCCTTTCTAGGTGATATAACGCCTAAAGTTTCACTAGCGAACTCTTTGCTATCAATCACTCTCACTTTTACGCAGAAAATAGTCCCTACTTTAACACTGCCAGCCCTACCTAGCTTCTCAGTGTTATTCCAACAGACGAGTAACCTCACTGCAGTGTGGTTTCTATCGCCACCCGCTTTCATTCCCCGGGAATTTTCCAGACAACATAAAACAAGACGCTAACTCTTTTGTTAAAAACATAAATTAATAATCAATAATCTATACTTATCACCAAACTAGTCAATAACTCTGCTACCAGAAAACTGATCCAGCGGTGTACTAGCAACAGATACTCCACTACCATATACTCACCTGGGCCCATATAACCTTTTTCCACTAATACCAAGTAGACCGCTGGAGCTTGTAGTTTATAGATTTCATGTTTTCAGGAATAGTTATATTTCTGTTCTAACTAAACCATTCACTGATCAAAAAGTTCTTTCCTCTGGTCGATGGACCATTAGTTGGAACTAATTGATGGTGATAATTAACTTAACTTATTAAACATGCTTTAAAATTAAATAATCACAGACTCGGGAAGTTTTAAAATCTTTATCTAAATTAATTGCATGTGAACCATCTCAAAGTTTCAGTACAAACACCCTCATTCTCAAGAGTGTCAACCCAATCAATAATCAATAAGTAAATTAATTCAGAGTCACACAATAACTGCTTCAGAAAGGAGAGGACAGAGAGAGAAGAACATCTATCAATACGATATATTTATAGTTACCTAGAATGGTGTGAAGACCACCCCTCTGGCCAAAGGGCTGATAAGGGTACCCCAGTATAGATCAGGAGACAAAGACTTCAGGACAGGATACTTCACCTCTCTATATACCAACGACTGCATCGCAACCCTCTCTGACACTCTCTTCCTCCTCGTGGTTCTTCTGCGATCTTCTTTCTAACCCAATTAAGTTAAAATAGATGGTTCTCTGCATTCAGTTTCTTCATCAGCATCTCACAGCATCAGCACCACCCCAGCACCGACAGCATCCCGAGCTTTCTATTTCCAGCATCGACGACTCTCGCTTCTGCTCCTGTGTCTGCTTTCTAACTAACTAAAAACTACCTCAATTATACTTTTCAGTATTCATGTACCACTCATTAATGTTTCAATATCATAAAATACTAACTCTGATTGGTCAGGCGAGGGGGATGATCTTCACACCATGCTTACATTTCACTTATTTTCATTGGACCATTGTCTTTTAAACTCATCCCCTCAAACTTTATTAAATCATTTCCTTTCCCATACATCTCCAAACTTTATTAATACAAAATGTTTCAACTTCATGAATAAGTCTTCTTCATATGAACTCTTCACCCTCATGTTCCCAGGGCACATCTTCTCTGGCCTTGGACGCGTGACAAATCCTTACTCATCCTTCCTTATTCTTCCCCATCTGTGCATGTGCGGGGTCAAGTCAGTCAGCTCAATTCAGACAAGTGTGGTAGGCCCAAATGCGCACTAATAATAAAGTCAAAAGAAGAAATGTTATTCTCAAAAATAAATGGTTTCACTGTATACCACCAACCTCTACTCTAACCCACTTTAATTATTATTACCCCTTTCTGCATTTGCGTTAGTATAAAACTTATTTTCTATTTAGCTAAGCAGGTGCCATGCATGTGAGCTTTCAAGCAGCCATTTTAATGCCTTTTGCGCAAGCGCAAGATTTTCCCTCCAAGCATTAAGACGTCATACTACGTAGATGCAGTAGACACATGCGCAGTAAAGATCCCTTGTTAGAGTGCGTTTTAGTCCTTCGTTCATTTTGGTAAAGTTAGTGGACACATATGCAAGCTTCGTTGTCCCGCGTGTCTTTCGAAAATGCGAATTATTAATTACAATCACATAGTTAGTAATTCGTTAATGAGTTAAAACGAAAGGATTGCTTCCGAGCAAGTCTCATTTACGAGTCCTTGCTCCATCAGGACTGCTGTGGTCCCACCAAGCATATTACAAGTTTCCTTCCTGCCACGGGTTTCATGGCGGTTCCACCGCCATGAAAACCACTGCGGAGAGGAAACAGTGCCTCACGCCATGTGGATGCATGTTGTGCTCCCTGTGTGCATGCACACCAGTTCCTGCACGGCATGGACTTAGCAGGCCATGCCTTGCAGGAATCTTGTGTGACATTCCCATTGTGGCACCGCTGCCTTTGAAAGAGGCACCACCCGCCCGCCCGCCAGACCACTTTTAAGTTGTAATCTGGTGGGCGGGCAGCTGCGACCCTTGGCGGTGCAGGGGTGCAGCAGTGGCATGCTACACTACCCCGCACCTCCAAAAGTTGTAATTAGGCCCTTTGTCTGTTCTTGCCAAGGCAGGGTTCAAGATACTGTTTTCCTTGAGGGAGCCAGGAAAATATTAAATCCTTTGCCAATTGCCACATGTTCCTGTAAATGGGGAATTTAATGTGAAAAGGGCTGAGAGGTCCTTCCGTCAATTTGTGAGATAAATGACATGCAGGACCTCACTGTTGGCGCGTGGAGAGGTGCTAATGTGGTCAGTGCCCCATCTGTGAATGTCCTTCCCCACCACCAGTGATTGCCAGCAGAAACAGACGCCTCCGTCTTTGCCTGGGAATGACGTTGTTTTTCCTGTTTTACATTTCATGATTTACTTACTCTTGTATTTTGAGGAGTATTAACTTTTTCCAGGATGGTGTGCTTCTGTAGTTTCCATGCAACATACTATTCATGTATAGTGTGCACTGTGAATAGAGTTGTCCCGGTATATCTTTGTGTTAAGTTTGTGGGTGTGACAAAACATCCTACAGTCTACCTTGAGACAGTAGAATTATCCTTCAAGTTGCATTAATTTTTATAGACAACAGTTCTCCTTTTCAATAAAGAGAACCGGAAGATTTAAATCTTTCACAGTGTCTCTAACTGTTTTTGCATAGATTTTACAGCCAAACTGACAGACATGACCGCTATCCAAAGGTAGCCAGGGATTAACAGGGCTATTCCTCATATTAAATTAATTTTGCAGGCTGAAACCACATAATCAGACCTCTTGATATACAGCTCTAACCCACTGTAGTCTTCATACAGCAGAGCTAGCTTTAGGTTATGCTCATTGTACAGCCCCAGATCTCAGACATGAGAGTAATCACATACGTTACGTAGATATTTGAGGTCTAGGGATTAGCAGAGCTATTCCTGAGATTAAATCAGGTTTACGGGTGGAAACAATGGACACATGTAGAATATTAATTTTTTATTAGTGTAACTGTAGCTAGCGTCATCCATATTTTCTGTTCATACTAGCAAATGCCTTAAAGAGGCTTTACACATCAGAGATGAACACTTGTTCACCTCTTGGCACCCAAAGTGTTGGTTAGCTTGCTCATGGCAAAATGTTTACATATGTTTTGCAACTTGAAGGTTGTCCCCTTCCTGCACCATGTTCTCTGTGCAGAGACTCTTCTGTGCTCCTGCTGTTGGAATGTAGCGCATGTCTCAATTTCAAACATGATTGTAGTCTTCTATTAATGTAAGTAAGTAAGTAAGTAAATGTTAATTATTTAGTTAGTTAAAACCGTAACAATATTTCGCATAAAAGACATAATAAAATCTCTACATAATTTAAAACTTTGGGGTTTTTACATTTTTTTCCAAATTGTTGTTAACATTATTAACAATACATTCCTAAATTGATAATTTTGTTGCTTCAATAAAATTCGTAGCCTATACTGAAGATTATTATTGAATTAAAAAGAAAATACGTTTTTGCGTTCTATAATTCATAAATACTAATTCAATTCCTGTGCCTTTTGTTTCTATTAACAGATTTAAAAACTTGCAAGATCTATGGAACAAAATATCTACGTTCTATAATTCGCAATACTTATTCAATTCCTGCGCCTTTTGTTTCTGTTAGCAGATTTTGAAACTCGCAAGATCTATATAATGAAGTTCCGAAGGTTCGTGGTTTTCTCAGTCTGCTTTGACAATGAGATTTCAGTTTTCAGGACCTGTTCGTAAGAGTCCCAAAATGTTATCAATTTACAGTTCATTCAACAGGGGCGTAGCTAGGCCTTAGGCTGCCCGTGGCGGCCCTTGCATTTGCCGCCCTCGGCAAAATGATTGAAGAGCGGGGGGTTGGTGGGGGGGTGGTAGCGGCCGATTCTTGCGGCCGCAACGGCCGCAGGTAAGAGCGGGGGGAAGGGGGGCCGGCCGCCGCCCCAAAACTCGTGCCGCCTGGGGCTGTCCGCCCCCATCACCCCCCCCTAGCTACGCCACTGTCATTCAAGGGTCTGCAGGATCTAGCCCTGTTATTATAGCCGCTCTACATGTCCTTATTCCTCTAAGATTCAAGGCTTTCCTTAGCATTGAAACTCATGCTACGTGTAATTTGGAACATATACAAATTATGTGGATAAAATCCTCTTTATTGCTTCCGCAGAGTCGGCATGTTTTGGGAACGTTATGTATCCGGGATGGCTGGTACGCAATCGTCGGTAGTTTCCCAAGCCGTAAGGCCATCAGTTGTCTTTTTTGGTGAATCGAAAATGTAATGTTTAAGTAGGGTGCCGGGGCCAGTGTTTTGTAGCTGCTTATTACCATCCAGGTGTGTGACCTCGAGCTGAACGTGTTTTTTGTCGAGTGGTAGAGAATTAAATTTAGCTGATTTATTTATCACTTGCTTGAAGGACAGAAATGACAAGTTCTTGTTCCACAGCTCAGCCGTGCAAGTGATTTTTAAGGCGTTATAAAGGTATTGATTATATGGAGATTTTTTATCCTTTTTCATTTCTGACCAGAGGGCCTTGTTGAGTTGAGAGTTAGCCGTGTTCTGTTTCAGCTGATAACATAACTTTATTGTGGTATACATTCTCCCTACCGTTTCAATTAAGAGGCCAAATTCAAGTCGTACCTGGGCTGGGGAGGCTGACTGGTGTATTTGGAAGACCTTTTTGTATGTTGAAACCAATAATTTATTTAAAAGATCAGAAACCTTACCATATAAAGCGATGCTGGCATACGTTACTGTCGGGTGCATTTTGGCTGACATCACTGCGAGCAAAGGTTTATACGATGGGCCCTTCAATTTATTTGCCAGGGTCCTGAAGGCGAATGTTAGTGCACTATTTCTCTGTGTAATATACGTTTTTTGCTCTTGATGGTTTTGTCTGTTGTCCATGTAGAACCCCAGATATTTATAGCTAGTTACCTCCTCTAACTGATTACCATCTAGCCATATGTTCTGTTTGGCAGTTGGATGATTGCTGATGAGCATAGTCTTGGTTTTTAATGTGTTAATTTCCAATTTATTAGTTAAAATATATTCCCTCATTTCCTTGAGAGACCTTCTGAGTCCGGTTTTAGTTAGGCTCATTAGCACCACGTCATCCGCATATCAGAGATGTGATAATGATAGTTTCCCTAGTTGCGGTGGGTGAGAATTGATTTTATTTAGCCTTTGTGCCAGGTCAGACATGAATAGATTAAAGAGGTGCGGCACCAGCACACATCCTTGTTTTAAGCCTTTGTTTGTATTCAGTTTCCTGGATAGTCTTGAGCCGTCGCCCAATTTTATTCTTATCCATGTTGGAGAATAGAGTAATAATATTCCTCTCAAGACTCTCTCAGGTATATTCCAAGATCTCAATTTTTCCCAGAGAAGGTATTGATCAATGCTGTCAAATGCTGCCTTTAGGTCCATAAAGCAAAGATGCAGTTGTTGTTTCCTCCACTTACAAATATTTGCTATTAAAGAATCTGCTAGAATATTGGTAATCCTCCTGATTCCTTTGGTAAAACCTGTTTGGTTAACCGGAATCAGATTGAGTTTGTTTGACCATTACCTTAGATCGTTCAGGATCAATGTGGCGTAGTACTTTGCTTCTACATCCAGTAGGCGATTAGTCTGTAGCTCGACGGGCTAGTTCTATCTCTTCCCTTATAGATCAGTGTCAATATTGATCTTTGCCAACTGGTTGGAATACTGTTTAATTGTTCTATTTACCTGAATAGTGTAAATACGTGGCCACTCCAGAAATGTGGGTCTTTTTTAAAAATAGCTTGGGGAATGCCATTAGGACCTGGGGCACCGTCCCCTCTGCCTTTCCGTATTGTGGCTGTTATTTCCTCTGCCGAATGAAAGGAGTGATCGGTTTCTACTTTGAGATAATAGTTACCCTTTCTTCCTTATGTCCTTGTAGTGCCTTCGAGTGACAAATCTGTCCTTGCTATTAAACTGCGCTGGCTGTCTTCACCCTGTACGGTGTTATCTATTCTCTTGTTTGATGCCACTTGTTCTTGAGAGTATGAGCCATCCTCGTACTTCTGAGGTAGATGTTCGAGATATTGAATCTCCATAAATCTATTTGTTAAAAAGTTGGCCCATTCATGTTCTTGTATATTTGATGTTAGGATGTTCACCGGCCTATTCAGATTATTTATATGTTCCCAAAAGGTGTTTGTGCTAATTTTCCTTGCACTATGCAATAATTTCAGCCAAAATTCTTCATTGATATTCTTTTTGTTTTCCCAAAGTTTTCTTTTGAACACTTTTCTCAACTGCCATACGTTCTCCCATGCAATCTGTTCCTGGTCCGTTGTTTTTAGTCTCCTGATGGCTTTTTTAAATTCTCGTTTCAGGAGAACTACCTCTTTTGATAGTTCCTTGTTGTTATCAGCTTTTGAAGTCTGTGTTTGTTTTCTAGACATTAATGTTGTTAATTTTGTTGTAAAGTGTTCCCAGGATTGAATTTTGTTTAGGGTCACGTTTTCACTTGCTGTTATTAGCCCTTTTAATTTATTTTGGAGCCCCTCTATTGTGTCTTTTGTCCATTTTAGATGTTTTAAGTCAGTTGAATAGATGCTACCTTCTATTATATGGTTGACCTTGCGTTTAGTTAAGTTAAGGTCAAAGTGGATGTGTTGATAAAAATGGTCGCTCCTAGTTGTGTATTCAATCAAAAAGTGAGAGAGGAAAGGCATCAGTGATAGTGAAATTACTGTGTAGTCAAGCTTGGAGCACGTCTTCCCTCCATGAAATGTGTATTTGGGCGGGGTCTCATCCGTCGTTCTACCGTTTATAAATCTAAATCCCAAGAACTCTAGACCTTTTACCAATTTTCGACCTGTTGGGTCTGAAGAAGTTGTATTTGGTTGATATTGAGGTGGAACATTCCAATGTATGTTGTCAGCTGTTAATTTTTCATCTTCATCCGGGGTGCAGATTAAGTTAGAATTAAAGTCTCCTGTCAGCACTATTTCCCAATAGGGGTGCGTAGACCTTATATCCACAATTATTGCCATTAAATGAGCATAATGAGCTTTTTTCGTCCCAGCTGTTGGATGTGCGTATGTATTGATTAATAATAATGTTCTCCATTTTTCAGGAGTGCTGAAGGTAAATTTAATCAATTGCACATTAGATACCGATGAGGCTATCTGTTCGGATTCGAAGTTTAATGCTTTAGAGACGTAAACTGCCAGGCCCCCTATTGACCGGCCATATTTCTTCGTTTTAACTGCAGGCAAAGTATAATGTTTATACCCAACCAGGGGTAAGTCCTCTAATGCCCATGTCTCCTGGAGAGCTATTATATCGCAGTTTTCCCAGTTTTGAGGAGGGCTGCCATCTACCAGCCATTTTTAGCACCGGCTATGTTCTATGAAAGGAGACAAATGTTTCATGTGTTGGGTATATCCATTAACCATACCGTGGGTCAATTGTTCTTAGCTTCATTAAGGATACCTGGCAACCAGTTCCATTGTGCTCGATCCGAGTCTAGGACTACTTCCTGATCTTTAGGCCCTCTGCTTCGCTGATCAGTAGCTGGGCTTCTGCTTTTTGCATTCCGAAGTACTGAATGTACTTGTACTGTCCCTTTTGTGTGTCCTGTTCCATAGCTTGAATTAACGGTAGTGATTTCATTCAAAGGTCCGGGGTAGCGTGGTTTGGTAGGCGCAGTTAAATTAATGCCCCAAGCTACAAAATGTGATTTGAAGTTCATAATAATCTGGACGTGTTCTTCTGATTGCCATGTGGTCAGGGTTTATTCTTTGCTGTTTTGAATCCCTTTGGACCGGAATTCTATGGCCAGAAGATTCATTGAATTATATTAATGTGTACACTTGCTTTGCTATTCTAGCATGTTCTAGACCACTTTGCTAGAGGGCATCCGGGCCAACTGAATATCTGATTAACAGACTTTCAATTTTTCTTCTGATGAACACTTTCATAATTTGAATGGTGTGAGAGCAGATTTTCTTTAACTTACATTGGGGAGAGGATGTAGCCTAACGGCTAGGGTGGTCGATCTCAAATCTGGGGAACCGGGTTCGAGTCTCTGCAATGACGCTCAACATCCTGTGATTCTGGGAAAATCACTTAATCTCCAGGTGCCTAACAAAAATGAATGTGTCCTCTGTAACGCAACTGGTGCTCATGTAAAGCACTCTGATACCGGATACCTTTGGATCAAGTTCGTGCTATATAAAACTCCGGAAAAAAAAAATACTCATCGGAATATACGGGTACAACAGCCCCTGAAAGACTTCAGAGAAGGAAATTAAGGTTTGCATATTTTTTGCAGACTTCCAGCAGCAGCTCCTCCGCTAAGGTGGATGAGCGTCACCCCACACGGAAAATAAAATGATAATAACATAACATTATTATCATCATTTTATTTTTACGGTACTGGACCAATTTTGTTTAAGGGGCGGGGCTGGGCTGGGCTTTTAGCCAGCAGGGGGAGGAGTGGTATGTGCACTTAAGTGCGTATGCCAGCTTGGCCTCTGGTCTCGGGCAGGCCAAACTGTCATGCGCACTTTGCATGATCTCCACCCAGGCTGTATTACAGCCTGGGTGGAGAACATGCCCAGGCTGCCACTCCCTGTCTGAGGACCAAAGCACGACACTCAGACCAATCACAATGCTGCTATCTGCAGCGTCGTAATTGGCTGGGAGAGACTGAGAGCCTGGGTGCTTCCTGTTCCTCCGTCGTCAAGGGAAGAAGAATGGAGGAGAGGCGGCAGCCAGGTAAGTGCAATTTTCTTTATTTTTTTACCCCCTCCCGCCTGCCCCACCTGCCCGCACCCCCACCACGGCCCCCCACCACATCCCCATAGCAGCCGCTACAGCAGATTCCTGTCTCAGAAAAGATAGCTATTCCATGGGTTACTTCTCTTACATACTGCTATGCTCACAGAGACATTTCTCAAATTGCAAGTAACTTGAGAGTGTGAAGGCAAACCGACCCATTGACTTACAGAAACTTAACCTGTTGCATGGTGCCTCAGCCAGCAGAACCATCCTTGCGAATGCTACAGGCCATATGTATCAATATTGGGAAAAGCAATTACCTAATTATGATTATCTATGACTTGCAAATAGGTAATCGCTATTCTAAAGTATGAAACTCATAGAGTTTCACTTGGCGATTCCTAGTGGGCCGCAAATCAGAATAGCTAATAAATATTAATGAGGTAGGTCGCAATTGGGGACCCATTAGGAATCGCTAAAATCATAGGGATAGTGGCCTGCTGGGGTCAGCAGACAGCCATGTCTGTGATTGTTTTTTAAAAAAGCAATCCTTATTTTTTTTTACATACGGTCCGTTTTCCTTAAAAGAAAATGGGTTGGGTTTAAAAAAGATAAACAAAAAGTTTTCTTTTCATTTTTTAAGAGTAGGCAGTGGCCCGGGGACCACTGCCTGCTCTTGAAAAGCGCTTTTACGAACATTCACAAAGGGGAAGGGGTCCCTTCCCATTTGCGAATGGGTTACCACCTGCTTGAAGTAGGTGGTAAAATGCAAATGTTTTGCTTCCACATTTCGGCCGCTAAACGTTCTTACATACCACTGCGCTTCGGTATTAGGAAGGGACGCCCTAAACACACCCCTTCCTAATACCGAATCGATATGCATTCTCAATTCCAAACTGCATTCACTAACATGTTACTGAATCGCAATTTGGGAATGATACTTACCAAAGTGCATTTTTCCAGTCGCAAACGGCCCGATTCTGCGAATCAAGCCGTTTGCGACCAGAAAAAGGCTTGATATATCTGGCATATAGTGCTTACAACCGCATGCCGGATCTCGGTCAACAAATCGCAGAACACTTTGGGCCAGACATACAAAATCGCATGTTTACGATTTCCTAGTCACGAATTTTAGTGATTCGCTATTAGGTAATCGCAAACTACAACGTACAACAGTGTGTTTGACACTGTTAGCGATTCGCAGTGGGTCGCAAATGGATCTGCTTTATCAATATTCATGAGGCAGGTCGCAATTTGCGACCCATTATGAATATCTACAATCCCAGGGATGGTGGCCCCTTTTGGGTCAGCAAACCACCATGTCTGTGATTGCTTTTGCCAATAAAGCAGTATTTTATTGTAATGCAGCCCATTTTCCTTAAAGAAAAATGGGATGCATTTCAAAAATAAAAATGAAAAGCTACCTTTTCATTTTTTGGGAGTAGGCAGTGGTCTGTGGGACCAATGCCTGCCCTTAAGAAATGGTGGCGCCCACATTCACAAAGGTGAATGGGTTACCACCAACTTGAAGTTGGTGGTAGCTGCGAATGTTTTACGACCGCATTCCAGTCACAAAACATTCATACATACCAGTGCTTTTTGGTATTAGGAAAGTGACGCCCTAAACACGCCCCGTCCTAATACGGAATCGCAAAAGCAAAATGCGAATCATAACAATTTACAGAGTCGCATTTTGCCTTCTGTACATGGCAAAATGCATTTTACTGGTCGCAAATGGCCTGATGGGCCGTTTGCGACCGGTAAAATGCTTCGTACATCTAGCCCTAATAAGTTGAATTGTATATTCTCTTTGCCTGTCTCCATACATTTGCTGTACTCTGCTGCAGCGCTTTTGCATTAGGTATTGTATTGCCAAGTGGAAAGTCAACTCCATTTAGATCTTAATTCTTTGCAACGCAGTTAGTGTTCTTCGGAAACATATTTAAGTGCATATTTATTTTCAGAGCAGAGCGAAAGCAAATTGATGTCAGATATTTGAGTTGTTGGCTTGGGATCAAGAAAAGCAAACATACACACTTCTCTCCTTTTAGGGTTGGATACAGCCCTGCCCAGCAAATGGTAATGCTAGATTCTTTATTGTACAACAAACATATTTGCACAATTTAACGGGCAAACCAATAAGGAGGCTAGAACGTGGTATTATGTTAACCTGACAAGTTGACCTTACTAGTGATAAGATGATGCTCTTCACTCACGTCAGCATTTGATAGAGAAAACTCACCCAGTCAGATCATGTAAGGCGGTACAGATACCACAAAGACTGAGAGCCTTGGGATGTATTACGTGCACTTCAGATGTCATCAGGCAAATGTTACGCTTGTCAGCATTTGGCAGTGATGGGCCCTCTTGGTATAGGGGGCTACACAAAGACGTGGGGGGCTACGGTCCGGCCTGTGCACCACAATCTATCTTCTTGCTACACCTAACTTGACATGTTGAGAAAAGAGACCCATCCACTACTGCTCATAGTTAAACTGCAGAGCTCTCCTCAGAGATATACAGATAGGCATATTTTCCCTCATAGCTAAAAAAAAAAAAGCTAAAAGAATGTGGGGCATATTAACTAAAAAGTGCGCTAAACATCGCAAAGCGTGTTTAGCAAGCACTTTTTTATCACCGGCTATCGTCGGAATAATTTGCCATGCTAACGCTGTATTAGCGACATTTAGCGCTATGGCGATAATTATTCCAGCCATAGCGGTGTTTTCCATGAAACGTCGCTGGTTTTCCAGCGATGTTTCATGGAAAACAGCGATAACCTTGCTGATACGACCCTGTGGTCGTATCAGCATAATCCACCCCCCCATGTTAGATATGGCTAACACCTGCTAATTGCAGGTGTTAAATAAATGGCGATGACCCCGGTTAGCGCGACTTTTCACGTTGCTAACTGGGGCCATGGCCACCTTGCTAATAGGCGATAGGCCTGTTAGCGGGTGTTTCCCAGGTTTGTTCGTCGGGAACGCCCACTTTGCATGTCATTAGCAATAAATATCGCTGACATGCAAAGCGGTAAAAATACGGGCGCTAATGCCCGAAAACTGTCTCTAACTGCTGTTAGAGACAGTTTGCTGATAGGGCGATAAGAATATCACTGCTTTAGCGGCAAAAAGTGCCGCTAAAGCGGCGATAGTGCCCTTGCTAATATGCCCCTGTGTTTTATTAATCTCTAGCTGTCTTTGAACCCCATCACCTTCGTTGTTGGTGTCATGGGCTATAGGATCCTTGGCAACCTGTTTTTTAGGTACCACCACGGCTAATCCCTTTTTATTGAAAGGTTCGCAAGTTTCAAATGGGTAACTTCATTTTAAGGGAAGACCTGCTGGAAAGAGAAAGGTAGATATTTTGCCATTTGGAAGGCCCCAGGTTGCCTTTTCCTGCAGCTGGCTCTATCGGGTGGAGCAAGGGAAATTCAAGGAATAGTACGGGGGAAGTTAGGGTTCACATTTTTGATCTCTTGTGACCCCCTTAAATGTTGTCCATACTTCTGGTGCACATTTCCGTAGGTAAAACTCGCTGTAATCTGTGTGTGGAGAAAATAGGCCAGCATCTGAAGCGAACATGTGGGAACCCCTGAAGCAAAAATGTGGAAACCACTGAACCAAAGATTTCCCATTGGTATTCCCTTTTCTAACCATTGCAACTTAACTTTTGGAGGAATTATATAGCCTACTATCCAGGGCTATACCGGTGTTTAAAGGCCCTGAACCAGAGTCATAGAACCGAGCCACAGGAAAGGGCCTATAACAAGGTAGAGAGCCTTAACAATCAGTATAGCCTGAGCCAGAAGGGCTAGAAGACTAGTAGAACATTCCACCCACTGAGGGACGAATGTTGTAAATTAAAAAGGGAGACAGAGAGAGACAGCATTGGAATGCTCGAGCAAAAGGCTTATACCAGTCATTACTTTATCTGGTCTGCAGAGACACTACATTATACACTTATGGGGAGGGCTGCATTAGAGTGCAGCGTTTCTTCCTTTTGGCCTACAAAGTCCAGTGACCCCTGGATCTGGGGCATAACCTGTGTGGGAAAATCAATGTTAAAAGTTCAAAAAATATATTTGTACAGCTTCTGGGTCATTCAGGAATGTCATATTTCTTTGGCCGAGCTCAGGATCAGAGCCCGAGCCTTTTGAAACTCTACTGTGATAAGTTAATTTCATTTCTCTCCAGCAGCAGTAACAAAGACCTCCCTACACAAAGGGAGCAATTAACAGCACTTGACCGGATGAAGGGTCTGCATCAATCAATCAGTCAGCTGTCACACTGTGCCAGGGATGGGCCTGCCCAAGCCCACTAAACAAAGGAGGGAGGCTAGAGCTCTGGAGCCAACACAGGAGGAAGCTCCCTTTGAAGATTTGGCGTGAAAGGACCTGGCAGTGATGTCATCGAGGGTCGGAGCTGAAGCCCTCAGAGCAGATGTGACACTGACAAGTGAATCCTAGGTGACGTCTTTTTGAAATGTCCCAGCAGGCTGTGCAGGAAGGTTGGGACAGGGGCAGAGAGGTGATATGGCATCCCAGGATAGGCCAGAGGTGCCTCACTGCTGGAACCTCCAGCCCCCACTGAAAAGGTCTTGCGCAAGGGCGAGAGCTCTCTCTTGGTTATGTTTTTCTGCTGGACGCTGGGACTGGAGGCAGCCACCATGGACAATTGGAAGGAAGAACCTCCTGATGCCAGCTGGACTAAAGACTCTAACTTCAGGTGCCCCCAGGACCCGTGGCACTCTCCCCAGGACCAGGGACCTGGTCCCCTTCCACCGCTTGAGGACTAGTTGGGGAAAGACAGGCCCAGAGGAAGCCAAGGAGGAAGACTGGTGCAGGGAGCCAGTGAAACCAGCTCCCTGTAAAGTTCATCACCTTTAAGGTCAGGAGGCCTAAGGAAAGTGCTCCAGGTGGCTAGGGCTCACCACCAGAAGTTAAGTGGGCCCAAGATATCAACATGAGAAGGATTCGAACCTTTGACCCGCAATGCGATCCCACAACACTTGGAGTTCTACTGCCCAAACCTTTTCAACACCCCGGTGTGCGCCAGGGCCCGAGGGTCATCACAAGGAGAGGTCCTCATTTGTATGCTGGGAAGGGACGTTTGTGGGGTCCCTTTCCAGCGTTCTGTCAGCCTGGAGACTCTATCCCCATGTCAATTTATTGATCGGGAGTCCTGTGATCCCCAACTACAGGCCCCGGATGAGGTGGGAGAATGTTGTTGCGCTTCCGGAGGCGGGGCCCGGGATCCCAACTCTGGGCTCTGACAGCACCACAGGAGACGGGGGTGTGCCACTGCACTCCCCCATCGGTGGTGGACCTACCCTGCTCCTGTGCCTGGGGGGAGCAGGCAGCCACCACCAGCACCAGCGCCTTGCCCGCAGGAGCAGGCAGGGCAGAAGAGACCGCCCGGCTTGCTTGGCAACACAGAGTTCTGTGCAATTAGGGAGCCGATGGAGCAGCCAAGGGTGGGCACCCTGGGCTGCCCCCATCATGGCCATTGGGAGGGTGCCCAGGTTTGGTTGGGCATCCCCAAAGAAACAAGAAAAGCCTGCATGGAAGAAACAACCAGAAAAGGAAAGGCAGGGGCTGTCCCCGGCGCAGCGGGAGAGTTGCTCATTGATTATTCACTGCTCCCGGAGGAGCACCCCATGATGTCCTGCAGGGCTTTACCATTTGCCACAGTTTTTTCTCTTGTGGTGGCCCCAGGATGGCAGGGCCACCACCAACATGCTGAAAAGGAGTGCAGGGGAGCTGCAGGAGTGGCGCAGCCTTCCCACAAAATATTGAAGGAATACTGGCCCTAAGTTTGGAGGATCTCAAATAGGATGACAACCCAGGATTTTCCCTGAATTTCCAAGCACTACCAAGGTTGGAACATGTGCTCTTCAGCTGGGAATGCAGCGCTCTTTAGGGGCGAAGCTTATGGCTGCAATTATTGTGGCCTAAAGGTGTTGAAAGAGAGTACAGGTTGTACAGCGTCCTCTAGTGGCAAAGTTTAAGGTTACATGTATTGTGATCAATATGTGATGGGCTATTTTTAAAATTGCACTTTTAATACTTCAGATAGTCAAAATGCACACAGACCCATGAGAAATGCATATTTTCTTGTAAATGCTTCATTGAAATAGCTATGTTGACAGCCACTTGTTATCAAAGTACATCTGCTTTATTACCAGTAATGAGTGCAGTCTTCATGGTTATAGCTGATTATTGCATTTATTCCTAAAATGATGAATTATGACATGTGGTTTGGTGAACTTGAGCCTTTTAGGGGGTCAGAGGTGATTACGCAATGTCATCAAAAGGTATTTCCATCACCATTATGTATATTTTTAAATTACCATGAAGTATTGAGTAGTGTCTGTGTAATAAATTTACTTTTCTTTTTACAAAGAAAAAGCACAGATTGGACTATTATTTATTGAGCATTATTATTGCGTTCCAGTGAATGGAGATTACTAGCTTACACCACCTCCATTGAGTAGGCCTTGGACTGCTTTGATCCGCTACGTGGGAGAGCCAAGTGCTACAATGGGGTGTTTGGTTCCCAGTGGAGGGCAAATGTGGACCCATTACTTGTACAGGCCTCACAACTAACGGCCCATTTCCTTACAAGATTTCAGTGTTACGCGTGGGGGGACACTAGGATTACCATAGTATACCCCCCTTCCACACAACTCAGACCCATACCTTGAAGCCTGAGTTAAGTTTGGTCAAAAGCTTTAAGCATCTTGAAAATGTCCAAAGTGGGTAGGCTTGACCCTAGAAACTTTTACTCCATTTGTTAAGGCATGTCCAGGAGTCATTCTGATCCACTGGCTTGTGTCAGGCATAAATGTGGCATCTCCAAGAAACTGCTTCAGAACACACCTGGACCTGAGGAAGATCAGAAGAGTACTGAACCTGCTGTCTGCGACCAGAGAAGAGGCATGAAGGACTGGACCTGCTCTCTTGTACCCAGGGTAAAGAAGTGGACTCCAAAGGTTATAGGGCTGATCTCCTGTGCAAGCTACAGGGATAAAAACCACATGAGGCCTTTCCGGATCATCAGTGGAAACTGGAGCTGGACTTGACCCTACTGCTGACCTCTGCCTGACATTCCTTGAGTCTCGAGGTGCCTTCCCTGAACTCCTGCTGTTCTTTAGAAGTGTGCTCCAGTGGTGGATTGGGACTTAAATTTCAAAGTACAATCTTTGACCTGGATGAATCTGGCTGATGTATCCGACCAGCGCTCCATCAAAATCTGCTTCAAATTGTACCTAGGTCCCCGTGCTTCTTGGTGCTGTTCATACTCAAAACTTTAAAAGATCATACCTCTTGTTCATATTATTATTTTTTTGTTGTTTTGGTGCCATTTTGTTTACTAAGTTTTACTCTATTTTTCTTAGTCAGTCTGGGTTTTTTATTGCTTTGCTTTTTGACTTTACTAGAGCTTTGCAACTGCATAGATACTTTACACATTGACTGAAGTTAGGCCTGTCTGCCCTGTGCATTGGTTGCGGGGGGTTGAGCTCAGGTTAATTTAGTGACTTTGAGAGTTCACCCTGCCAAGGGTTGTAATTATGCCTTGAGGTAGGTAGTCACTTCCCCAATAATAATCCATTTTTTTATCCCTGGAAATGCTGATCCCTTCAATATTAAAATTCAAGGGTGTATGATTCTCACCCACTTGTAATCAGGCACCTGGTATGCAGTACAGGTTACACAAAATAGTGTGGGCTTCGCCAAAATACTTGCAGTAGTGAAAAACAAATTTTAACGTTTTTCACTGCCAGGACATGTAAAAGTTAAAAGTACAGGTCCAACTTTTTAATTACTCGGCACCCTGCCCTATGAGTGGTTTGGGGCCTACCCTAGGGGTGACTTATATGTATCAAAAAGAAAGGTTTAGGGCTGACTAAAGGTTTATTTTCGCCAGAACACTACACTCACAATTCTTAGTTACAGCAAAGTTTGCTTAGTGGAATACTTTTCTAAAATGTCACATTATTGGAAGCAGAATTTCAATGGAACGAATCACACATGTTAAATATGAACTTCAGATTCCATCACCTGGCAACCAGTCCTTACCATTCTAACTACAGATGCTAGTGGTTTGACCTGCCCTACCTGACTGAGTTATAAATGTATTCTTGCAGCTTACTCGCACCGACTTGTAGTGAATAGAAACAAACAGACAATATGTTCTTCTAAAATAAAAATGTGGAATTTATTATCAACATGAATCCACTTTGAAGTGAAAAGGTAGAATGAGGTTGTTGATCAAAATACATTACTGAAAACTATACATTTATGTTAGTCCTGCTTCTCAGTTTCCCCATCTCATTTAGAGGTTGGGGAAAAGCTGTTTTTTTGACAATGGAGTAGTGTCTGGGGCCCACAATTTGAAGCTGCTAATTGGATGGCAGGCCAAAGTGGTGGTTAGCCTGCCCTATCTAGGGACTATTCATTTCAGGCATGGCAGCCAGGGAAGGAAAATCATTGAAAAAATGTTCCTGATGTGCATGGAGAAAATTTCTTTACTAGAAACTCTGAGCCGTCCAAAAGAACTGCCAGACCTCTTGGCATTCAAAACCACTAATACACCGACATCAGACATCCCAGCCGCGCAGGTGTGGATCTCGATCTACTTGGAGGTAGTTGAGAGTTAACCAATGGAGATTGATAGGTCTTCCACCAAATAGTTAACGAGCCCCCAAATGTATGCTTCTGATTCCTGCTTACACCCTACTACTTTTTGATGTATAAATCACATACTTCTATGTTTACATCTCTCTTCGTCCTGACCATATGCAATTTTGCTCTGAGCGAACAGTGACATATTCACAAAAAGGGACTAAGAAATCACTAAGTACAACTCAGAAGGGAAAAAATGCATAATCTGTGTTATTTTAACAAAAATCACATTGACCAAATATTCAAAGAGAAGGAAACCACACAGTAATGACTTGCTGATGGACTGAGGTAGACTCAATAAAAGTTTCTCCACTCGAACTTGAATCCAAGTTCACTCTGCATGCACTCAGGGCTGTCTCTGGAGCACTCACTCAATTCTTTCCCTTGAGATGAACGACGAGCTTCCCAATCTAGTATTTCTATCCCCTGTCGGGTCTCAAACATCAGAGCAAGGAGAAACAGCCCTTATCAATAGCAGCGGTGGCCAGTACAGGTAAGCGCGGTGGTGGGGTGGGGCGGAGTGGGGTGGGGGGAGTTGACAGACAACGGAATAGGTATAATTAAATAAATAAATAATACCTATTCCGTCGACTGTTGGCTTTCCCTCCTGCCGCGCCCTGCCCTGCCTCACCGCCCCTCTGCGCTTACCTGAGCCGGCCGCCGCTGATCACTAGGTGTGCTAGAACTGTCAGCCTTACGGTGGTCTTCCTCCAAGCTTTTTGCCTCACTCCTTTATTTTTGATGATCTTGTTTTGTTGGTCTTAGGACTCTGCACGCTTTACCACTGCTTACCAGCACTAAAGTGCCTGTGTGCTCCTTTTTAAACATGGTAGAATAGGCTTACACCCAACTGGTATATTTAATTGACTTGAAGTCCCAAGGAAAGTGGCACTACCTGTGCACAGGGTCTGTAAATTAAATGCTACTAGTGGGTCTGCATCACTCATTGTGCCACCCACTTAAGTAGCCTTTTAAATATGTCTCATGCCTGCCATTGCAGCCTTTGTGTGCAGTTTTAAACTGCCATTTCAACCGGGCAAAATAAACCTTTTTCCAACCCTAAACCTTTCTTTTTAATACAAATGTCATCCCTAGGGTAGGCCCCAAACCCCTCATAGGCCAGGGTGCAGTGTAATTAAAAAGTTGGACCTGTACTTTTAACTTTTTAATGTTTAAATTTGTTTTTCACTACTGCAAGACCTGCCTCTCCCATAGGATAACATTCGGTTAACATTTAATAAGTGATAACGTTCAATTGGGAGCAGATAGAAATATCGAGTTTGGTGCCTAAAGAATTGTAATGTGAAACCTTCTGTAATGGTAAAGTTGGATTTTAAGTCACAATTCTGAAAATGCCACTTTTTTTAGAAAGTTGGCGTTTTCTTGTTACAACCAATTGGTTCCTGCAGTCTGTTTCCTGGGTCACATGAATAGGGGTACCTGGCAGTTGGTCTTTATCTATTGCTCCCAGCCAGGGAGACAAAGGAGGAATAGGTGTTGGCAGGATGTTCCATCTCCAACTTGATGAGGGGGAGGAGCTGTCACCTTCCACACTTGCACATCATAAAGACTGCCCAACACACTCACAAAGGGTGTTGACACTAGTCTTATGTGTCCCCAGATAAACTGGGGCCAAAGCAGAGAGGCAGAAACTTCCAAGCACTTCTGGGGGGTGGAAACCTCCAGAACCTTCTCCTAATTTAAAGTGGGCCGCAGGTATAAATAGTGGACCCTCAGATGCAACTCTTCAGTGCACCTCTGGACCTGTGGAAGACTCAGAAGGACTGCTGTGCAAGAAGGACTGCTACTCTGTTGCCTAAGTGAAAAGGACTGGACCAGCATCTTGAACGCAGGACACAAGGGTGACTCAAAGGGCTAGTTGGCTGGCCTCCTGATCAGAGCCTCATGGACAGAAAAGGTTCCAACCATCTTAAACCCAGCACCTGGGCTTGGTCTGCTGTGAGTCTTGTCCCCCCAAGTGGTACCACCCCAGTCCAGAACCCTTTGAAGTGGGCCTGAAGGTGCTCTGCCAGCCCAGCTGTGGTCCTGTGAGCAGAACCGATGCAGCATGCCTCATCTCTATGCAGCCATTTCAGAACAGTCGCTGTGTAACGTATCCCCAACGTAGGACTTCTCATTTCAGCACGGGGCATCCTCAGAACCACCACTGCTGTGCGGTGTATCCTCACCACAGGCCTTCTCATTGCTAGCCCCTTATCGATGGCATCCTCGATGATGATGCAGGACTCCGCATTACAGTCCTGCAGCTCCTCAGAACTGCAGCTGGGCAGCGCATCCTCGACACTGGATCTCACAACGCACCACGACCAGGATTACAGTACATCAGCGGGCCTAACTTGGTCCCAGTTTCGAGCCCACGCTCCATTCCGGTCAGCCTCAACTTGAGCTTGTCATGGTCTGGGATGTTGCATATCTCTGGTTCTATTAATTGTATTTTTGTCATTTCGGCTTAAAAAAATATATTATATTATACTCTGTTTCTAAATTGTCATGAGATTTTTCTTGTGTTGTGTTGTCACTTAAAATACCTATAAATACTCTATACATTGCCTCTAAGTTAAGCCTGACTGCTTGTGTCAAGCTGCCAGAGGGTTAACCACAGGTTAATTTGGGATTGTTTGAGACTTCACCCTGACCGAAATTGTGGTTGCTGCTTGAGTAGCGTTTCAACCCCTCAACCAGGAACCCAATTTCCAACAGTGTGCCCTTTGATTCTTAGAGCATTATCTGTTCATCAAAGGTAAGACAAATTCTGGCACCATTTCCAGTTGTGGATCTACTGTAACAAATTATGGAACTGTTAACCTTCTGAATATTAAAATTGTACAAAGGAGTTACACTGCGAAGATGGGTGAATGTCAAAAGGCCCCATAATTAGTTTGTCAGTGCAAGCAGTAACAGCGAGAAGCACTCGTACCTATTGTCCCTTCATTCTCACCATTTCATGTTGGGCTGAAATACTGGCCTTGTTAAGGTCCTGCCTCGGTGCTAATTGTTATTACCTGTTGTAAATTGTGTGTATATAAAACATCTAAATGTTCTAATCTTTTGACCGCGATTTATAAGGTGAGGAGAAGTTATTGTCAGGGAGCGGAGTTAAATATTTATTGTAATTTAGAGCAGACACTACTACATTTCCAGGTACCCTAGCAGTCACATCTCTTCCAGACTGGTGCTCTTCAGAGCTGAGGCCCAATATGAGACCTTTTCCAGGGTAGCGGGGAGGTCGGAGGTCATTGGGCAATAACTGTAAGGATTATTGTCATTTAACACTGGCATCCTGTGTCCACCATAGAGGAGCACTGAAACTGAATGAGCAAGTACTACCTTTTAGCACTTGACTGTGTAGGAGGGTCAGGGGGTCAAGGTTTACTCCAAGGGGGGGTGCATGTTTAGAAACTCCCAAACAATGCGACATGACAAAGGCAATAATTTTAAGGTCAAAAGTTTTTTTTAAACTTTTTATAAGAAACGGACTTTATTTAAATGTGCATGCATATTTTACGTATTACACATGAAACATTGATACATTGCAAACAAGAAGTACCTTCTGGGCAAGTGAACTGACTCTACATTAAGGTGGAGATGGAGTGATCATTTATGGAGCTAATGAACACCCTCCCTTATACACCTGCCTTACTTCTAAGAATTGTCTCCACCTATACACTCACTGACACCATTCCCTTAAGGTTTTTGGACCATCTTCTTGTCATAAGTCAGAGTTTACAGTTTCAGAGAACTGACCCCAAATGTGTTCGTAGGTGCACAGCTAGATGCTAGGTTTTAGTTCAGCAATGTGTCCTGTTGCCAATATTAGCCTTTAGGTGACTGTTTGGTTGCATTCAGGTCTTTTCAGAAGTATTCAGATCCAAGATAATTCAATTTCTTTTTAGAGAAAAGGTTAAAGACTTCCGCCTGTAGTTAGCGGATTTCAGTATGCAGTGATTATGGATCATTGTATTTAAAGGAATGTGCTCAGCAATCCAAAAGGTTAGCTAAAAAATGGCCCCAAACCCACCAGACAAATAATTAAGACCCTTCCTTTAAAAACAAATTTGCTTTTGTGCTTCCTTGGACCATCCTTGTGATATCCAAGGGTGACCTGTTGTCTGGAATGGTACCCTGTTGTGTACCATCAGGCTCACTTTTCTCAATCATGAAGGTGAAGGAGATGGTCCTTAACCCAGTTGTTACTTCATGCTAATTTGTGGTTTCTGGTCAGCTTCAGTCTATGGAGAGATCTTCCATGCATGTCTCTTCAATCAGGAGAGCCTTGGAGGTACTCTGTGAACTATGGGGCATATTAGCAAGACCCACGTTAAAATTATCGCCGTTTTAGCGGCAGGAAACTGCCGCTAAAACGGCGATAATGGGCTTGCTAATATGCGTTATAGAATTCCAATAGAAGCCCAGGTTAGATGTCCTGCACATCTAACCTGGGCTCTATTGGAATTCCATAACGCATATTAGCAAGCTCATTATCGCCGTTTTAGCGGCAGTTTCCTGCCGCTAAAACGGCGATAATTTTAACGTGGGTCTTGCTAATATGCCCCTATGTCACTATGCCCTGACAGGCACACTCCTGCTCCCTATGAAAGTAGGTAAAACTCTTCTTCTTTTCACGGGTCCAGCAGCATGGCAATTCCCAATAGTATGCCTTTACCATCATAGACGCAGCTAGAGAGAAAGTGGTGATGAAAAAACTGTCTTGCTTCTGCATCTTCCATGTAATTCTCTGCTGTGCAGGTGCATAAACCGTCCTAAGAATGGAGTAGAAATTTTGAAAAACATACTGAACAAGAGGACTAGTATTTAATTCACTCTGATGGCCATGACTGGTCTGCCTCATTTCAATTTCAGAGGGCCCCTCTGATCCTGAAGGTTCATGATCTTAATGTGACCTACCCAAGCCCATCGAATGCAACCATGGTGCCCATCCTGAGACTGCTAAAGACCATCTGAGGTGAAGTGTGAATTGCTCCAGCCAGGGAGACCCTCTCCAATGGGGTGCACATCTCAAATAGCAAAAGACAAAGGGGAAGCTTCTCTTTGGAAGGAGAGGAACAACAATGCCAAAAGGATGTGGTTGACTAATTCATCTTGATGGCTGTCCCTGCTCGCAATGAACTTGCCTAATTTCGGCCATGACTGGGGT
The DNA here is from genome assembly GCA_963921515.1 of Calotriton arnoldi. Taxonomy (NCBI): domain Eukaryota; kingdom Metazoa; phylum Chordata; class Amphibia; order Caudata; family Salamandridae; genus Calotriton; species Calotriton arnoldi. Next base: position 242,609 of record CAWUFW010013805.1, on the reverse strand, counting down.
GGGACTTCGTTCCCCAGCATGCCTTGGGGCTGCATCAACTGCAGCACGCTCATAAACGTTGAATGCTCCTGCAACACACGCACGTGCCTAGGCGAAGACCCGGGCACAGACTGGCCATGAGCAGGCCTGCCTGCGCCCATCCGTGACCAGTTGAGACTGGGTTGGGCCACCCCCTAACATCCACTGTCGGCGTGAATAACTCCTTTGTGTTTTAATTCTTTAGAGGTTCACTTGCAAGGTGTTCCTGGGCTTATTAGTATTTTCTCACTTGGATTACCATTAGCTGGAGGATGGGTAAACATAAAGGGGACGCAGTCAATGTGGTGGAAAAACAGTCCAGAACTCAGAACACCATTCTGAATTTCCTGAATAATGCAGTAGGAGCTTTATTGGAGGAAATACAGGTGGAAGATCAGTTGGCCTCTTTCTCTTTGAACATTATTGCTGCTGAGTCTTGTACTGAGGCCTCGTCCCTGATTTTGCCTGCCCAAACCGTCCCTACTGCTCCCTGTGGTAGCATGCCTCTGGAGGTGTTGTCGTTGTCCACGCCAAACCACATGGCTCCTTCCCCCCTGCGTGCTACTCCGTCTGACTTTTTAAAGGTGACTGTCAAGCCATAGAACAAAGCCACTGCACCCTTGTCCCCGACCCCAGTGGGAAAGAAACATGGGAGAAAAAATAGGAAGTCATTTGCTCGGGTGGCAGCTTCTGTGGACTCTAGAAGCCCCCAATCTTTCCTGCAGGACTTTGCTTTAAACATCCTGGACGACGTTGAACCCATTATTGAGCAATTGATTAATCTGGAGGATAGACTGGGGAAAGTAGAAGGGGGTTTAGGTAACATAGTCAGTTTGCTGGAGAAGTTTGAATCTAGAATTGGTGACCTGCCCTCTCCCCTTAGTGCTTCCCTCTCTGCCCCCCACGCTCCCAACCATATGCAGCTAGGACTACCCCATGTTCAAATTACCAGAGCTTCTTCAGTTCTTAAAGATAAGGCTAGTCACCCCTTTGCTCCCCTACAGAGCTCCCAGGAAGGTGTTTGTTGTTCAAATATGTTGCCTATCACAGGGAGTGGGTTTCCTACCCCTAATCATTACATTCTGGCCATGTACCTGATACACTTAGTGCTCCTGAGCCTAATGGAGGAGGAGGAGGTCGGACATATATCCCCATGAGCAACTTTCTAAGGGGCCACACTCCTAATACTACCACCCCAATTGACTTAATCCCATTGAAGGCTGTCCTTCAATTGCCCGCTGCCTCAACACCTTATGTCTGTGTGATGGTCAATATGCCGCCTCTGGGGGGGGGGGGGGCAGGAGAGAGCTTCATTCAGATAAAAAATAAAGTGATTCATTGGCTCTCGAGCCAGCTGGGTCTTTCCCTTCCCTCCTCATTCAAAGATATTATTATGGTGTGTATGGTGGAATGGTTTGGGGACACTCACAAACCAGACTCTGGTGATTGTATCATGATTAAATCCCAGGATGGTGGAGCAGGCTTTATTTAACTATAGTACTTTTAAACAGGAACAGGGGTGGGAGCACACCGCTTCACCTCCCAGCAAGGTTTGCCCCTGGCATTCTGGTAAATGCAGTCTCTTGTTCCTTGCTTTGCTCTAGTATTCAGAGTGTTTCGCCAGAGTTGGCGCAGATAATGCTGATCTCTAGACACGTGTTTCTGGTTCTTTAACCGTCATCAGTAGAGAATACAGACTTCAAATTTGGGGTTTGCTGAGCAGGCTGCCAAACATTTGCATCAGGTCAAGTACCTCTACCTCGGAAAACTTTAGCAAAGCAAGCAACATGAGACAGCATTTACCAGAATGCCAGGGGCGAGCCTTGTTGGGGGGTGAAGCGGTGTGCTCCCACCCCTGTTCCTGTTTATTTAACTATAGACCCAACTCTTCATTGAGGACCGATAGTTTGCTTCATCCCCAGGGCTTGTTTTACCCTCCAAGGACCATTAGTTTTTGCTTTGAGGCTTCGCCTTGTATGCTTCTGTTGGAGGGGCGTTCGATATCTTCTTATACAGGTCCCATTGCCAATATCCAACTTAGTAGTAGATTCGCCCTTTTAGCCCAGCACAATGTGCAAGATTAACTCCCAGCCTATAGCACTCCGCCCACCTTGGAGGCAGATGTACCGCCTGTGACATGTAGTTCATTTGGGATTTTGTGCTGAAATGTAGCGGGGGCTAGAGCCCTCTTGACTGATGTCCATGAGTTGAGTTTGTTAAAATTCTGTGGGATTATTTGTCTCCAAAAGACCAGGGATGTTTCGGGGAACTTGTTCCTGGATGGGTACGTTGCTTTCTATTTCAATGCTACACCCTCGACACAAAGTAGAGCAAAGTTGGGGGTTGGTGACCTTTGTGAGCCTGGGTTTAGGATGTGAAATGGAAACAGTAGCTTATAATTCGCTAAATATTCTAGGCATCCTTCTGACCTTTTCCCATAAGATAGGAGTGTTAGTGGTTAATGTTTATAACTCACTTTCCTCGAGTGAACCTCTCGATGTAGAGCTAAAAACATTTCTGTAAGATTAGTTTCTGGAATGGCCTAACTCACCACTAACTCTGTTACTAGGTGATTTTAACATACATCCTTGTTTGTCGTGTGGCCCTAATGTAGAGAATGATGGCCTCCCTGATGACATTGAGCAGGCACATCTTACCCACTCTCGTCAGGAGACTTCTTAAACAATCTGTTGGCAGAATTTATTCTAACCAATCTGCTGACTTGGGAAGAGTGAAACTCTCCTTCACAAAAGGAGCTATAGAGGGAAATAACGCAGGTCGCCCTCCACTCACAACTCTTTCATCAACAAAACCTGCTTATGTCTCGGGATCAACATCATGAGCATACCCCAAACCCATTCATGGTTAAACTATTTCGGTACTAGCTCAACAATGCTGTACACACTGGGTGCTCCTATCCCTGTTTAAAATTCTCACGTGTCTAGCTCCCCCAGGAATTAAATTGTATGTGTTTATCTAACCCCCCACAATTTTCTCACATCCAACACCAAAAATGTGTGAAAGGTGTGAAGGCACCTCACGGAAACACCAACCAGGGAGCTACTGATAGGTTCTCATCAGTGTGCTCCACTTATCATCATTGGCAGCCTGCACACCAAAAAGAATTTATGTGAAAGGATGTGCACAACTAAATTGAAATGAAAGTGTGAAAAAAGGTAAAATAAGCACCCAGAAATATATTCATGTGCCTATCAACCCTGACCCCTTACTACAAGAGCAATGGAGAGAAATTAAAAGCTAAAAACGAGCTAAACAGTAACTGGCACTGTTTCCAATTTTAATCACTGCTGTGTGTTTGCTCACGTTAAAAACAAGACCTACTGTCGTGCTCCATCAGTTTGATAAGAGAAGCCAACATGTTTCATTGCCTTTTACTGCTTTTCGGCAATTTCTTCAGGGCTAGGGGTCAATCCTCGCCACACTGTAAATTGCAATCAAATACCTAGGGATAATAGACACAAACAATACAACATAAAACACTGAGTTACACAATGCTCACATAGAGATCGCTCCACGCAAAGCGTGTATTTCTTTATATCACTGCTCACAAATACGGAACGTCAGGGATATTTACCCGGTGGTTGCCCCCTTATAGCATACTGGCCGCCACCTTCCCGGGGTTTGTGTACGCGTCCACAATACCCCCGTGTATTTATCCCAGTTGCTCTTCGTCAACCTGGAGATAAAATATGTAAAATATGTATGTACACCTTTAATCGCTATAGTCGCTCTTCGTCAACCTTGAAGGTCAAATATGTAAAATATATATACACCCCTTCATCCTTTTTCGGGAGGGCGCAGCTCGACTAATTAATGCGCGACCCACAGGTCATCTCATTCTGACATGCACCGCTCAAACGGGGACACTCACACCTCTCACCCCCAGCGGTCCGCGTCTATCACACCCCCTTCAAGTGAAGTGCTTCTCGCTATCTTAAATAGAGGCACTTCTGACCTCCTTGTCTAACTCACGCTGCCGCCCATCAAAACTTCTCCCGCTTACCGGTAAATCACCAGCGTTCGGCTTACTCACTCCGCGCTCGTCTGTATTGAGCATTCCCGGAGTATTTGAAAGCCCGGGGGTGGGCGTGTAGACACACCCATAAACTTCCGGTAGAGGCCGATCACCCGGCCTTAACTCCGGGCGCCATCTTTGAATTGTGTACTCCTCCATAAGCCTAATAGCCCCTGATGATTAATGCCTCACATCCGGCATTTATCAAGGCAGCGATAATTAATTCAATCATTTCAGATGTAATAATTTCCAATTTAAAAACTGAAAATTAAAAAATACAAATTAAAAATTGAAAATTTGAAAATTGGAAAATGAGACAGCATGTACTTTGGGCCCAACGTTCACAGGCAACGAATAAATCTTGCTTCAACATCCAAAAGGACCTGGTGTTACCCATTCATTCTCTCATTCCTACTTCGTTTTTTATATATACAATGACAACCCTCCTTTGCTCAATACAGACGAGCGCGGAGTGAGTAAGCCGAACGCTGGTGATTTACCGGTAAGCGGGAGAAGTTTTGATGGGCGGCAGCGTGAGTTAGACAAGGAGGTCAGAAGTGCCTCTATTTAAGATAGCGAGAAGCACTTCACTTGAAGGGGGTGTGATAGATGCGGGCCGCTGGGGGTGAGAGGTGTGAGTGTCCCCGTTTGAGCGGTGCATGTCAGAATGAGATGACCTGTGGGTCGCGCATTAATTAGTCGAGCTGCGGCCTCCCGAAAAAGGATGAAGGGGTGTATATATATTTTACATATTTGACCTTCAAGGTTGACGAAGAGCGACTATAGCGATTAAAGGTGTACATACATATTTTACATATTTTATCTCCATGTTGACGAAGAGCAACTGGGATAAATACACAGGGGTATTGTGGACGCGTACACAAACCCCGGGAAGGTGGCGGCCGGTATGCTATAAGGGGGCAACCACCGGGTAAATATCCCTGACGTTCCGTATTTGTGATCAGTGATATAAAGAAATACACGCTTTGCGTGGAGCGATCTCTATGTGAGCATTGTGTAACTCAGTGTTTTATGTTGTGTTGTTTGTGTCTATTATCCCTAGGTATTTGATTGCAATTTACAGTGTGGCGAGGATTGACCCCTAGCCCTGAAGAAATTGCCGAAAAGCAGTAAAAGGCAATGAAACATGTTGGCTTCTCTTATCAAACTGATGGAGCACGACAGTAGAGTCTTGTTTTTAACGTGAGCAAACACACAGCAGTGATTAAAATTGGAAACAGTGCCAGTGACTGTTTAGCTCGTTTTTATAGTGCAGGAGCTAGAGAAATTTCTCTCCATTGCTCTTGTAGTAAGGGGTCAGGGTTGATAGGCACATGAATATATTTCTGGGTGCTTATTTTACCTTTTTTTACACTTTCATTTCAATTTAGTTGTGCACATCCTTTCACATATATTCTTTTTGGTGTGGAGGCTGCCAATGATGATAAGTGGAACACACTGATGAGAACCTATCAGTAGCTCCCTGGTTGGTGTTTCCGTGAGGTGCCTTCACACCTTTCACAAATTTTTGGTGTTGGATTTGAGAAAATTGTGGGGGTGAGAGAAACACATACAATTTAATTCCTGGGGGAGATAGACACTTTTGAGAATTTTAAACAGGGATAGGAGCACCCAGTGTGTACAGCATTATTGAGCTAGTACCGAAATAGTTTAACCATGAATGGGTTTGGGGTATGCTCATGATGTTGATCCCGAGACATAAGCAGGTTTTGTTGATGAAAGAGTGAAACTCTGCCAATCTAGTACCCGTGTTTAAGAGAAGAGGCCTTCACTCAACTATTGATTCTATTTATGTGTCTGCCTGTATCCTCCTCTTACTTATCTCTTTTAAAATAGTTTGGAACACCCGCAGTGACCACAACCCTCTACCTGCAGAGCTTAGATGGTATGACTTTGGGGGGAAAGAAAACTCTGCTATATAAAGAAACAATTTTAAAATGGAGCAGAGCCATAGAATAAGCTTGGCCAAGGTTAGCCCAGGTGACGTTTGAAGGAATTTGGGGGCATATGTACAACAAAATGTTGGAGCGCGTAGCTGCTCCAAATTTAGCAGCGCCAAGCTCCGACATTTTCAAAAAGCAGGGATTAACCGCATTTACTACAAAACAGCTCAACTCTGTGGTTTCCCTAGCACTGGCGCTAAAATTAGCTGCCTAGCTCCAACGCAGGCACCCTTGCACCATAGTGCAAGGGGGCCTGCGTTGCACGGAATGATTGTCTCTTCCTGCACATAAACAATCCATAATGGCTATTTGTTACTTCTATGTGTGCTGCAAGTAGGAAATCATCATTATTTAATGATTGTTTATGTTCAATGGCTTTTTCCTCTTTCTATGTGTGCTGCAGAGTGCAGCACAAATAGAAAAAGCAAGAACGAGGAGAAATAAAAGCATTTCTCCTCATGCACCGTTCTAACACCTCCTCTTGCATGGTGCTAGTTTTTGGTGCTGCCACAGATTTACACCTCCTTGTAAATCTGGGGCAGCGTCAAAAAGCAGTGGGTGTTGCAGTGGAACACCCACAGCAACACCCATTGCATGCCCCTTTCATGCAGATACCATGTAGCATATTTACAAAGCGGCGTTAAACCACAAAAAGAGGTTCAACGCCACTTTGTAAATATGGTGCTTATCGCCACAGGAGCATCAAAAAAAATGATGCTTCGATGGCGCTAGGGGTTTGTACATATGCCCCTTGGTATTAAATTGCAGTAATGATTTTGAAGCCTGTCTAGAGCTAGATGCCCCCCGAATGAGTCATTTTGGACTTGTTTACTAATATTTGCATAGAAGTACAGGCAGCCCACACTAGGAAGTGGACCAGGCCTGACAGTTCCGGACCTAAATGGTCGACAAGAACTGCTCCAAGGCCCATAAAGCGCTGCTGATGGCCTTACATCAGAAACTGAGATCTAAAATAATGAGGAGGCCAGAACCCTGTACCATACTACCTGCATGACCCGGAAAGACACTCTTAAAAGGGAAGCCTGGGACCAGTTAGTGGCCACCTGTTCTCACAGGGATAGCTCTGCTTTTTTGAAAGTGGTGAACTAGCCCCTCTTTTGTGAGGCAACTTTGCCAGATATGGCCCAAACTATCCTGGCACAGGACTGGGTTTGCCATTTTGAGTCCATTTATTCCACAGAGAGCGCACCCTCATCTAATTTACATCATTTTAGGAGGGAAGAGCTGCAATTTAATTGGGAAGAAGTGACCAAAGCTATAGTGGTCCTTTCATCTGGGAAAGCACCTGGCCCGGATGGAATGCCTGGGGACCTTTCTAAATCTTGTGTAGATCTTTGGGCTCCTTTAATTACCCTACACTTAAATGTGGTGGCGCATGGGTATATCCCCCTGTTACAGTAAAAGTCAGTGATAGTTCAGATTTTATAAAAAGGGATCCGAGCCGACCCAGCTTGTTACCGGCCTATCTCTTTAGTAGATAGAGAAGTGAAAATTATTGGTCCAGTCTTGCTGATTCACTGACAGATTGGGCAGAGAATCATAATATATTGTCAGATATCCAATATGGGTTTATACCAGGTCTGTGGACAATTGAACAGAGTCTGCACCTCTTCTTACTGATCAATAAGTACACATTGTTAAGAGGATATATCCATCTTGCATTCATGGACCTAAGTACGGCCTTTGACACAGTCAAGAGATCAAAGCTCTGGGCTGTACTGTAGTCTATGTGGGCAGAGAGTGCACTTGTCACTTATTTGCATGATTTGCACGCTGGGCTAGAGGTACCTTTAAGATCAGTCCGAATGGGAGTGCTTGCCGCACTTTAAGTTGGGAAGAGGTGTCCCCCGGGGCCGTATACTAGCACCTTTGCTATTTATTAGATATATTAATTAGCTTAAGCAATATTTAGTGGAACGATGTATGGATGTTCTGAAGTTCGGGGATATGTTGGTCCCAGCTCTGCTTTACACGGATGACACAGTCCTTATCATGCGTACAGCCAATGACCATCAACACCTGTTAGATCATTTCTACGAAATTATGGACAGTTTGTGTTTGAAAACCAATTTTGCCAAGCCGGACACTATGGTGTTAGGCCCAAAAAACTAAAAAACTAAAACCCATTCGTTCAATGGGCATCTTATTGACAAAACTGACAAATTATGCTTCCTGGGCATTTTGTTAGACTCTAAATTGAACTGGGACCCCTTGATGAACACCCATGTACAGTCTTTTAACAGAGTAGCCCACAGTCTAGATGCCTTTTCCAGGGGGCTTGGCCGCACCCACATCAGATCCTTCACTTTATAGCCAAATGTATTCGAACAGTGTCCTTTGGTTGTGAGATCTGGTGCTGTAAGGCCTGCATCCCTATTCAGGTTGCTGAAAATAAATTCTGTAGGAGGATTCTGAGGATCCCTCAAAGTGTCTCCTCAGAAACTGTGCACGAGGAACTAGGGGTAGGTTACGTTTTTGACTATGTACAAAGTTACCCCTTGCTACAGTGGTTTTCTGTCTTCCTGGGAGTGAATCTAGAATTTAACAGAAGGATTCTAATTGACTGCCTTGGTTTGGATTATAGTCATTTTATCCCCTAGTTGTATTATATTAAAAGCATTCTGAGTGGCCTTGGTATGCCAGAGCTTTTTTCAGACCCAGATCTTATCTCCAAAGCGAATATCCAGGGGGTCAAACAGGTCTTCTCCGCCAATGCTCATGAAAACAGGACTGAATGTGCGCTAACTAAAAGTTCTTATGTTCATTACTCTATGGTGAAATCCACGTTTAATACAGAACAGTATTTGACACTTGATATGCCCGATCTTCATTGACGACTTCTGACCTACTTTCGTCTGAACTTTTTCCTACCGGCTGATATCTAGTTGGCATAAACCCTCTGAGCCTCTGATTTGCACATGTGAAATTAATGCTGCACTGGACACTTTAGACATTGTTTTTATCTGTCCTAAATTTATTAGTCTATGATATAAGTTCATACGTCCCCCTTCTCTTGCCAATGATTTTTACTCAATCTTATCTACTTTTAATGTCTGTTTTTATTTATCTTGGGTTTTAGCTGGGGTGTTTTACTCTTCCACTTGAAATGTGATCTTTTATATGTATTATTTGTATAGCTTTTAGGTTATATTTCGGAACTGTTTGTATTTGTGCACTTTTATGATTTGCAGTGTTTAAATCGAATAAAGTGATTACTGACTGCCTAATTTCCCTAGTAGAACAGTTTCATCAGGTGTGAGGAGGGAAACTGGAGATGTGTGCCTGTATACTCCAATATATGTGATGGACATTGTCAGCCGAGCACAAGGCAAAGTATTACCTTGTGCAGTGCACATGTAGTCCAGTGGACTCCCCACTCATTTTCCAGGAACACACCACCCCCCACACACACATATGTGTGCAGGGGCATATCATGCATGTCCCATTTGTTGTGAAGGCCTAGGGTCCAAGTTATGGACGACCGAACACAACTTTATATAGAGAAAGAAGGGCATGTCAGAAAAACACACGAGAAGGATGACATAGAATACTAGAGCCACGAAGGGGACTTTGCCTGAGCACATATCCTGTCAACAAACTCTCCAGCTCGAATCCCAGCCTCATCAAGTTCCTGCTACTTTGAAAATTGAGATTTCCTGTAACTGCGCAATTGCCAAAATTCTAAAAATGTAGATGTGGTTTATGGTGTGAAGAGGGGTGATTGTCACAGTGATGATCCATTTGTTCACTGTTAATTCATGACAGTCTGAATTACCCTTACCAGATGCTTCTGGAGTTATCCTCATGCACTTCAGGCTGATGTTCCCAAAAGCCCAAAAATCCAGCAAATGACATGTATGTGAGAAGCTTCTACCCACGGCATGCTTGGTCCTGTTTCGGCCATAGACGGTCATGGACGGTGCTGGTTGACTCACTGGCAAAATCTTTCCATTGTGAAATAAGTTGAGGAGGCCTTACGCAAAGAATGTACTTACAGCAGGGATTGTCTTACCTCTGTAAATGTGCTTTGGAAGAAACATTATGGACGTATTGGAGCTGAATGTAACCAAGGTTAGTAATCCTATTTTGCAATAATAATGCTTTCTTTCTTACAAATTTTGCTGACATGCGCTATCAATATTCTCACACTATCGCACAGAGGGAGATTCTATTATTGTGCATTGTGCATTACCAGCTCCCTCTTTTCTCACCCCAAACTCAAAGGTTTGGAGACCGAAGATGCATTGCACTATATAGAGTGTCTGTTCTACAGCGCGTTATGCTTAGAAAATACATGATTATCTAGATCACATGCAACATTGCATCTTCATTTCAAAGAAACTGTTGAACGATGAGGTAAACCATGTAACAAATACAGTGATGCCTAACAATTGTATGGTCACAGAAAGGATATGCAAGACAAAAGATGCAGGGCAGATTTTATAAAGCCAGATCAAATGGTCAGTGGTTTAACGCAAAATAATTGGGTCCCCCCTGCAGAATGCGAGGAGGTGCCCCTGGGTCTCACATATCTCACAAATGTTTATTGGCATTAGCCTGAATGATCCCCCACATAGGCTGAATCAGACCTCCACATGCACCAGAGGGGGCCTGCGTTACTCCCCTCCCAATGGCTACTATCCTTCCTTTTCACCCTTCAGCATTCTGAGCCTAATGTGCTCTTGAGATACTGAGTACTTTTTTTTTTTTTTTTTAATGTGGAACACTCATGGCTCAGCGTACACACCCTCTGAAACAACTCACAGATCCCCTAATCGGCAAATTTCACATAATTTGTCATTTCAAAAGGACGCACCTGAGAGGCATAATTTTGGCTCCATCCTTCTACGTTTGGTTAGACTACATACATATATATTTACATTTGGCCTTATGTATTCGTGTGACACAATAATAGTAAAGAGATATGGTGCACCAAAGGTGTTGAAGTGCATCTATTGTGCGTTTTGATATATATGTGTGTGTGTGTGTGTGCGCATATTAACGTTTTCCTTTTCAGAGACTGCTGATACTAATCTTCAATAGGTTTAGATTGCGAGGTGGTGCACTAAAAGACATTTAATGCAGGACATTCGCCAGGGATTAGTGAGAACTAATCATATGTGTGTTTAATGCTTCCTTATAAATTGTGAGCAGCTGTCGTTTTTGCTTAATAAAATGTATTGGTATGTTGTGCCACATATAAGAGTACCACATGATATAGCTTGATTTATTATTAAAGATTTCATTTATTGGATTATATGTAGGTTGTAGAACTAATGTGTTTTTTAAAGAGAAATGTTACGTTAGAGTGATTGTGGGCCTTAAGCTTGCAGTCGAGACATTTAACCTTAACATGAAAGTTGTTTTTCTGCATGTTTGTCTCCTTTGCAGGTGCAGACAAAAGGCCTGCGAAGTTAGTAAAAAGCACATTATATTTCAGAGATAGTGAGGCAAGGTAGAGTTGGCAAGGTCAAATGATTTTATTGAAGAACAAAGGGAGTGTTACCGGTTGGTATTATCAGATGAAGGGAGTAACTAAGGATGCTTTGGAAGCGGAGACTGGAATATGGGAGTAGCGTTCAAGGCACCAAGTTGTTTTCGGGGAATGGGAAAACATATTATGATGTGTATAAGGTTATGTTTTTTCAAATGTTCTTTGTGCATTTTAAGTAGTGTACCCTCTTTGGGTTTAGTCAGATTCCCTCTAGACTTGTAAAGGTACAAACCTCTCCTGACATCTGATTGTGTGGCTTCATGCTATACATGATTCTTTACTTATAGACCTTCTGCAGAGGTTCTGGTGCTGACAACTTTCTTGCTACCTTGATTCAATAGGGTTTTCCCTACTCATAGTGTGTAGGGTTTAGTAGATGCTACAAATCTTTTCCATGTATGGGGAGAAGGATCAAATCCATTCGACAAGTCATCAAATCCCTTTCTTATTTTTGGTATTGTGGCTACTGAGATCTTTATATGTTCTTTGCTGTTGAGGACCAATATTGTAAGATGCTTTGGTCTCCCTTTGCTTATTTTATACTTTTATACTATGTTTTTGAGATTGATTTATATCAGTCTGGCTTTGAGTTTGTAATAAACCTTTTTGACTTCAAGTTACTGACTCAGACTTTTATTGTGTGGTTCTACTGATCTAAATTGCCATTAACTCCTCTTCCTCTCAGGCTACTACAAAGGTCTATTGACAAGAGTTGAACTGGAAGAAATGGGCCAGAGCGTTCTCACACCTATTTTCACAAAATCCATAATCAAATTATCTATCATATCTGTAATTTTTGTAAATTGTATTTCACACATTCATGTTTTATATTTATTACCTACATCATATACTTTTCATTGTTCTTTATCAATCCAATCTATATGGTGTGTTTTGCAACTCAATGTTGCTTCCTCAGGGCTTAAAAAGATCATCCATAAAGTACTAAGGGCCAGATGTACGACCTGCCAAATAGCGACTCGCAAATTGCGTCGCTTTTGCGACTCGCAATTTGCGACTTGCTATTTGGCATGTACAACAGTGTCTTGGACACTGTTTGCGATTCCCAATGGGGTCGCACAATGCGAGGCTCATGAATATTAATGAACCACTCGCATTTTGCGACCCCATTTGGAATGGCTGTCCCTTCCAGGGATGGTGGCCTGCTGGGCTCAGCAGACCACCATGTCTGGGACTGCTTTTAAATAAAGAAGCTTTTTTTTTAAAAAATGCAGCCCGTTTTCCTTAAAGGAAAACGGGATGCATTTAAAAAAAAAAAAAATGAAACGTTTTCGTTTCATTTTTTAAGGGCAGGTAGTGGTCCCTGGGACCACTGCCTGCCCTTAAAAAGAATTTTGCATGCATTAGCAAAGAGGAGGGGGTCCCCTGGGGACCCCTTCCCATTTGCGAATGCATTACCACCTACTTGAAGTAGGTGGTAATTTGCGAGTGTTTTGCGACCGCAATTGCGGCCGCAAAACATTTGTACATGGCTATGGAACCGCTATTTGGAAGGGAACGCCCCTTCCAAAATCCGAGTCGCAAAACAGTATTTTGCGAGTCACAATTTATTTGTGACTCGCAAAATACTGTTTGTACATGCGCTCATGGTTTTTAGCGTCTGCAAACGGGTCTAAGACCCGTTTGCGCACGCTAAAAAAGTCGTACATCTGGCCCTAAGTGACTTGCTCCAAGACCGCTGCGATATATTTTAATATATTAAGTGTTACCCCCATAAGACATATTTTTTGTGAGTCAAGGGGAGTAACCCTCACCTCATGCTTGGCTCAGGATATAACTAGATCCTGGGGTAAGCACACGGATACAGCTGCATTCTGAGGGAAGTGCGTGGTTTCTGGAAACATCCCCTGACTAACTGAAAAGATGCTATATTAAGGGCATTCATTTAATATCTAACTATATCACAGTGCTCTTGGAGCAAGTCATTGAGCACTTTATAGATAAACATTATTAGACCCGATATAATTCTGTTCAAACTGCACTCCTCGTATAATGGTTACTTTAAACTTTTCATAATCTATGGAGCCCTCTCCATCCAGTTGCATTGTGGAGGACCTTTTAAGAATTCTTAATCAAGGCAGCTGTTAGATCTAGGTCATAGATAGTAGTGTGGGTTTCAATTAGCGAATGGTATACCCAATCACCAAGGATTCATTGGCCTGTTTAACTCAGTGAGACAAATTAAGTTCATACAATCATCCATGCATTTAAACAGAGTGTCAGATTTTGTACTAGAATTTGCTCTATATCCTAACATTGTAAATGATAAGCTCTCACCATTTTCTTGTTCAGGCCATTCCAATATCACCTTACTTGGTAAAAAGCATATATGCCTCCTGACGTACTACTGGCCGTGGGAAGAAGCCCAGTTTAGTCCTGAGGCCCTCAGGAGGCAAAGGCACCTGTTAGGTTTTAAATTCATGTCCCTGCAATGTATTCCTTTCACGTTATAGTAGGTTAGCAATGTGTGGCTAAATAGATGTCAATTGTATTTACGTTATGCAACCCACTGAATTATCCGTGTAATGTGCAGGCTTCAGTTGGCGAATGCGACTTCATTTTGTTTCTTGCAATCCTTATTAGGCTGCTTAGACTGTGCCCGAGTTAGGCCTCATGGCCCGTTATGCTTGCCTCAGCAGAACACTGTACTTCACTAATGTTTTTTCTTTCTGTCCAAGGCTGTTTCCTGACCTGCTAATGAGGAGACAATTCAGTTCTCACATACCAATCTAAGTGTGTAGTTCTGCTCCCACGTTAGGAGACGCTGAGACCCAGTGCAGTGGCCTTGGGTTTCTGATAACATGTACCCATCTAGCAGGTGGTAGCTCATCTCCCAGTGCCTCCTTTGTTCATGTTCGGCCCCGGCTGGTAGTTTTCCATGGTGGGCGGGGTTGGAGGCTTTTGGGGAAGAATAATTACTCACTGTGGACCGTTGGGAAGTCAGTCCCTCGGCAGACATCTTAGGGTGCAGGTCATGATGGACTCCTCTGCAGAGCATTTCTAATAAAGCATGTAAGTTTGTATTCTCTACTGTCTGACCGACTCTTCATTCTTGGGAAGGCATAGCAGGTGGTTGTGAGAAAACTCAAGTGTCCCTAAAGGGCCACTTCCTTCAATCAATCAATCAATCAATCAATCAATCAATCAATCACGGCATTTATAGAGCGCGCTACTCACCCGGGAGGGTCTCAAGGCGCTGGGGGAGGGGGTAACTTACTGCTCGAACAGCCAGGTCTTGAGCTGCTTCCTGAAGGAGAGATGGTCCTGGGTTCGCCGAAGGTGAGTGGGGAGGGAGTTCCAGGTCTTGGCTGCCAGGTAGGAGAAGGATCTTCCTCCGGCGGTGGCTCTGCGGATGCGTGGTACTGTGGCGAGGGCGTGGCTGGTTGATCGTAGCTGGCGGGTGGGCGTGTAGAAGGTCATGCGGTCGTTGAGGTACTTGGGGCCCAGGTCGTGGAGGGCCTTGTGTGCGTGGGTGAGGAGTCTGAACGTGATTCTCTTGCTGACAGGGAGCCAGTGCAGGTCTTTCAGGTGTCCGGTGATGTGGCTGTGTCGGGGGATGTCCAGGATGAGTCGTGCGGAGGCGTTCTGGATGCGCTGGAGTCTTCACACCTCTACCCTCCACCAGCAGTGAGATGAGCAGCTTCTACAAGCGGATCCTCGTCCCTGCCTTTCATAAACAAAGCTGCTGATCGAGTGCTACTCACCTGGTGGACAACCTTTGGAGCAGAATGTAATACGCGGCCATCCTGCCGCGGAGTGTGCACCACCCCGTAATGTCATGGGGGCTACGTGGGTCAGCAGCAGCAAACAGGATTGAGGACGAGTCCACTTGCAGGGTCCATACAGGACAAGATTTGTGTGCTATCCGGACCACATTTTCCACAATGCACAGTCTCATTCGAGCTTCCCATTGGTGGGTGTGCAATTTGAAAATGGTGAAGTGGGTTCAGCGTTTGCACACACTGTCTCCGTTCAAGCCTCTGAAGAGAAGCATATGGAGCTTCGAAACGCGTCAGGCATTTCCATTACGGAGCAGCTTCTACAAGCGGATCCTCGTCCCTGCCTTTCATAAACAAAGCTGCTGATCGAGTGCTACTCACCTGGTGGACAACCTTTGGAGCAGAATGTAATACGCGGCCGTCCTGCCACGGAGTGTGCACCACCCCGTAATGTCTTGGGGGCTACGTGGGTCAGCAGCCGCAAACAGGATTGAGGACGAGTCCACTTGCAGGGTCCATACAGGACAATATTTGTGTGCTATCCGGACCACATTTCCCACAATGCACAGTCTCATTCGAGCTTCCCATTGGTGGGTGTGCAATATGAAAATGGTGAAGTGGGTTCAGCGTTTGCACACACTGTCTCCGTTCAAGCCTCTGAAGAGAAGCATATGGAGCTTCGAAACGCGTCAGGCATTTCCATTACGGAGCAGCTTCTACAAGCGGATCCTCGTCCTGGCTTTCATAAACAAAGCTGCTGATCGATTGCTACTCACCTGGTGGACAACCTTTGGAGCAGAATGTAATACGCGGCCATCCTGCCACGGAGTGTGCACCACCCCGTAATGTCTTGGGGGCTACGTGGGTCAGCAGCCGCAAACAGGATTGAGGACGAGTCCACTTGCATCGTCCATACAGGACAAGATTTGTGTGCTATCCGGATCACATTTCCCACAATGCACAGTCTCATTCGAGCTTCCCATTGGTGGGTGTGCAATATGAAAATGGTGAAGTGGGTTCAGCGTTTGCACACACTGTCTCCGTTCAAGCCTCTGAAGAGAAGCATATGGAGCTTCGAAACGCGTCAGGCATTTCCATTACGGAGCAGCTTCTACAAGCGGATCCTCGTCCCTGCCTTTCATAAACAAAGCTGCTGATCGAGTGCTACTCACCTGGTGGACAACCTTTGGAGCAGAATATATACATATATATATATATATTTATTACCTACTGGCGCATGCCAGTAGGTAGTTATTGTTAGGACCTAGTTTCCATAGGAAAAGCGTTTTTTCTTTTGCCAATATCCTTGGCGCCCTTTGACGAATCTTCGCAAAATTTTCAAAACTAATGGTTCACTCAGGTCAGCTCCTGTCTTGAAAGTTTGGGGGTGATTCGTCAAGCGGTGGCTGAGAAAAAAGGGGGGCCCCAAAACGCGTTTTCTCCATGTTAATTTCCATAGGAATTTTGGAACAGGCTACAGACCGAACTGCTTAACAGAATTACACCAAATTTGGCAAAAAAGCAGCTCTTGGTTCAGAAAGCGACCTTTTTTTTTAAATGGTGTAAATCCGTTCAGTAGTTCCTGAGAAATTAAAAAAAGAAAAATATCGATATCTGAGCACCGAGGAGGAGCCGTGAATCTTCCCGAGCACAAGCTTAATTCTGATTGGCTGCCAACACTCCATACCAGGAAGTGTTGGCAGCCATCTTGTGACTCAGTAAAATGGAGAAAAAAGAAAAAAAAAGGAAAAAAATGAAGAAAAGGGGCGGGGTAGAAACACCCTGACCCCTAGGCCTGATTAGGGGGTCCCACAGGGGCCCCAGGCCCAAAAAAGCATTTTTACAAAAATTTCGGCCAGAGTCGCGCTGGGTGTGCGAATCCGGAAGACAATTTTTTAAAAAACGAAGTGCGGTCTTCCGCAATTTGTTTTCTTAAAGCCCTCGGGTGGGCCAGGTCCCGGGGGCAATATTTAATAATGGTGCGGGGGCCCGCGGGGCCCCGGCAGCCCCAGGGACCACCACCTCCCCGGGGCGATCCTTATTCAAATGCGGAGGGCTCACGGCCCCCCCCGCAGCCCCGGGGACCGCCACCTCCCTGGGGCTTTATTTAAAAAAATATATAAAAAGCGTGGGGGGGCTCTTGCCCCCCCATGCAGCCCCGGGGACCACCACCTCCCCAGGGCTTTTTTTTTAAATTAAAGCTGTGGCGGGGGCTCCTGCCCCCCCAACACTGCCCCGGGGCAAACAGTAATTAAAATTCGAGGGTCCGTAGCGGCCCTGGGGACCACCACCTTTTCGGGGCTATGCAAATTATGGGAGGGGGGCCATGCGGCCCCCTCCTGGAGCCCTTGATGGCCCTGGGGACCGCCACCCCCTAGGGCCAGCTCCTGCAATGTCCTGGGGTGCCCACCCCTGGGACATTGCCGTTTGCTATGGCAGGGTGGGAGCATGGCTCCCGCCTTGCCATACCAAACACTGCTTTGCTTCTTGGAAGCGAGAGCAGGAAACCTGCTCTCGCTTCCAAGAAGCAAAGCAGAGGTACTTTGGGCAAGGGAGCTGTATGTTAGCAGCTCCCTTGCCCAAGCAATGCCGGCTCCCGCAGGAGGCGGGAAGCCGGCTGGGACCGTGGGGGCATTGGGGCTCCGCCACGGTTCCCAACTTGAGGGCCGGGCCCGGGGGATGGGGTCACTCGGCCCCCCTCCCCTTTAATTTAATTATTTATAAAAAAAAAAAAAACGGGAGGCCGGCCCCGGGGGATGGGTTCCCCGGGGACATAATTGGCCTGAGGAGGGGGCCACGTGGCCCCCCTCTAAAATTAAAAATAAAGGCTGGCCAGGCCCTGGGGGATGGGGTCCCCGGGGCCAATAGTAGCCCAGGGAAGGGGGGCCACGCGGCCCCCCCTACCGAATATTTAAGTAAAAAAAAAAAAAAAGAGGCAATGCTCCGGGGGATGGGGTCACCGGGGCTGATGAAGGCCTCAGGAGGGGGGCCGCGTGGCCCCCCTCCATTGAAAAAAAAGAAAAATTATGTGGCCATGCCCCGGTGGATGGCCTAAAAAAATTGAGAGAAGAGGGGCCACACAACCCCCCTTCTAAAAAAAGAAAAGCAACAGAGAAGCCGGCATCTCGCCGGAGGCCCCGCCCCCCTCCCTGCACCACTGTGCAGACGCACCTCCTGGCGCGTTCTGAATTGGGGGATTAAGTCCCCTTCAATCCTAAGGGTACTTAGGAGCCAACTAGACCACCAGGTATCTCCAGTAATCCCCACACAGCGGGATTGCTGAGAGGTGGTCCGAGGCCACGCCCCTTTTTACACCACTCTGCAAACGCGCCACTTGGTGCACTGCTGGTGGGGTGATGAGGTCCTCTTGGGTCCTGAGGACCTCAGGACTAAAGTGGACTTCATCCCCCAAGCAGCAGTGCACCAGGAGGCGCATTTGCAGAGGGGTGTAAAAACGGGGTGTGGCCTCGGACCACTCTCAGCAATTCAGCTGTGTGGGGCTTACTGGAGGTAATAGGAGGGCTAGTTGGCCCCCAGGGACCCTCAGGAGGTAAGGGGACTTCCTTCTCCAACCAAAAGCGTGCCAGGAGGCGCGTTTGCAGAGTGGTGGACAAGGGGGGGCGTGGCCTGTGTCCACCTCTCAGCAATCCCACTGTGTGGGGCTTACTGGAGGTAACAGGTAGGCTAGTTGGCCCCTAACCACCCCCAGCAGCGAAGGGGACTTCAATCCCTGTCCAAGAGCGCACCAGGGAGCGCGTTTGCAGAGTGGTGGGCAAAGGGGGCATGGCCTGCTATGAGAACTTAGCAATCCTGCTTTGTGGGACTTACTGGAGGTAATAGGAGGGGTAGTTGGCCCCCAAGGATGTCCTTGGGGGCCAACTACCCCTCTTGTTACCTCCAGTAAGTCCCACACAGTGGGATTGCTAAGACGTCTTCGGAGGCCACGCCCCCTTTCTCCACCACTCTGCAAACGTGCCTCTTGGCAGACTATGGGATGGGGATGAAGTCCACTTTACTCCTGAGGGACATTGGGGGCTAAGAAGCCCTCCTGGTACCTCCTATAAGTCCTACGCAGCAGCATTCCTGAGCTCTGGTCAGAGGCCCAGCACCCTTTCTCCACCACTCTGCAAACGCGACTACTAGTTAAAGAAGCCTTTGCAATGTAATAGGTTTTGCATTTGCGAGAGTTAGAGCTATTGGCGTTGTAAATGTAAAAGTTTTTTACTAATGTTTTTTGGAGTGGAGCGGATGTAGGTTGTGTGTAGTGGAATTATGGGGTATGTTGTGCAGTGAAATTATGTGGATAGAAAGTATGTGGTATTTAGTGTGTAGGAATTATGTAGAGTGGGATTATGTGTTATGGAGAGTAATTGTGTGGTATGATAGTCTGTGTTGTGGAGTTGTAACCTCAGGTTTAGTCTTCTACGTTTCCATAGAAGCTAAACTATGAACTCAAAGAGACAAAAAAGAGAAGGAACCACTGAGGAGCACTTCTGGACCTAGTCAGAGGTATGAGCAGGGCCACTGGAATTATGTGACTGTTTGGCTGCACCGACTTTTGCACAATTATAAATTTTCCGCATTTGCTACATAATCCATCATCTGCTGCATAATCTGCAGATTTGAACAAAAAACATTGTTTCTAGCTCAAACGGCTCAAACGTTACCAAAAATTCAGCCACAAGTGTTACAGCATGGTGGAAGGCCCTGTACAAACCTAGAATGATCACCTGTTACTTATTGCTAAATGTGGGTATTAAATTGGTACTAATGGTGTGTAAACCACTCTTGCTTCTTTCTGCGCCTCTCTTGCCTCTTTCTACATTTCTGTTGCTTCTTTCTGCAACCCTCATGCCTCTTTCACACCACTCTTCCCTCTTTCTGCACCCCTCTTCCCTCTTTCTGCACCTCTCTTGTTTCTTTCTGTATCCCTCTTGCCTCCTTCTCCATCCCACTTCCCCCTTACTACATCTCTGTTGCTTCTTTATGCACTTCTCTTACTTGTTTCTGTAACTCTCTTGTGTCTTTCTGCACCTCTGTTGGTTCTTTCTGCACTTCTCTTGCTCTTTCTGCACCCTTTGCGCCTCTTTCAGCACCTCTGTTGCTTCTTTCTGCACTTCTCTTCCTTCTTTCTGCACCCCTCCTGCCTCTTTCTGAACCTCTCTTGCCTCTTTGCTCACCTCTTCTACCTTTTTCTGTACCGCTCTTGCTTCTTATTTGCACCTCTGTTGGTTCTTTCTGCACTGCTCTTGCTTCTTTCTGCACCTCACTTGCCTCTTTCTGCACTTCTCTTGCTTCTTTCTACACCTCTGTTGCTTCTTTCAGCAATTCTTTTGACTATTTCTGCACTTCTCTTCCTTCTTTCTGCACCCCTCCTGCCTTTTTCGAAAATGGTAGTCTGTATTTTAGAGTGGGTGTATCAAAGGTTATATTAGGGTATGAGGAGGTGCATCAGATTATCACGTGGATGATGCCATCAGTGATGTCATTTGAGATGTCATCAGTGATGTCAATGACCATGTCATGAATTATGTAATATGAGACATCATCAGCAGTGCATTGCGGGGGCGCGAGTTATAGTTAGCTCAACAAACTATAACGGCCGAATTTCTCTGGTTTTGTACGAGTGAAATGTCCAACTAACTATAACGTCCCTGAAACCTGTGTTTTTTTCAGTGAATATATATATATATAGATATATAACCTACTGGCGGTCGACAGTAGGTAGTTATAGTTAGGACCATGTTTCTATAGAAATAGCATTTCCTGACTTGCCTATATCTTCACAAAAACTTTTTTTTAAAGTGTCATAGTGAGTTTTGGTGTGCATGGAAAATTCCGGGGTGAGGCGTAAAGGGGGGCTGAGAAAAAGTGGGGTAAAAAAAAATATGATTTCTCATATTAATTCCCATAGGAGTTTTGAACATGACTACAGCCTGTACCGCTTAACAGAATTACACCAAATTTGGCAGGAAGGTAGATTTTGATTCACAGATCACATATTTAGTTATTTGGTGTAAATCCGTTTAGTAGTTGTTGAGAAATTTAAGGGAAAGAAAATAAGGATATCTGAGCAGAGCCTAAGCCCAGATCTCATGGTGAGATCTGATTGCCTCTCAGCACTTCAACCAGAAAGTGCTGGCAGCCATCTTGGGACCAATATACATGATAGCACCCCATTGAAATGCATTGTAGTGAATGGCAGGTTTTGAGGGTCACAAAAATGAGAAACCATTTGTTGATGGCACCATACTGATTTTAGGAATTGTGGTGTGTTCTAATGTGATTTTACCATCTGAGAAAGCCTTCTGCTGGGAGTACATCAGTCATGTTTTTAGAAAAACTGTTTTCTCATGATTTTCCCACAGAGGTTATAGAAGGTGCGCCAGAAGCTAAAATGAGAGCATTTTTTATGTAAATTCACTCTATGTTTCTCATCCATATGAGAATGAAGTCTGACATTCTTAGTAAAACATTTACTTCCAACAGGAGCAGCCTGTCAGTTGATTCCCGTGTGTTCTACTGTAGCCTCCTAAAGTGTTCTAAAGAACAACTAGAGCGCTATCAGACTTACTTATGACAAACGTATGGCACATCTGAAGTCATCATGATTGAATCAAACTGGTAAAGCTTAAAACATTTAATTTAGAAAGAAACACAATGAGGGGGTTCATTTTGTCATAAAAATTATGGTTAGTGCTGCAGAAAGAAAAATTAGGGCACGTTTTAAGTGAAATCTCAAATATATTCCTGCTGTTCTTCACCAGGAGCAGCCTGTCATTTGATTCCCTTGTGGTCTACTGCAGCCTCCCAGAATGTTCGAAAGAACAACTAGAGCACTAACAATATTATTTATGACAAGATTATGGCACACCTGAAGTCACTTTGATTGAATCAAACTGGTAAAACTTAAAACATTTAACTTAGAAAGGAACAAAATGAGGGGTTTAATTTTGTCATGGAAATTATGGTTAGTGCACTTTCAACTCCAGTTGCAGAATGCCAGTTAACTCCCTGGTGATCAGCAGTTTACCACAGTGTTCTGATGAGCAACTAGAGTGCTAACATTCTGAATTTATGCCAAAAGGTGTGGCCCATCTGACCACCATCTTGATGGAATCCAAGTGTAAAACTGAAAGCATTTTCTACTTACAAAGTGGGCCAGCAAGATTTTCAATGATCTGTCCATCCCCTTTTTGAGATTCATCTAGCATCTCTTCAGGAATATCACCAAGTTTGAATCCAACTCTGGGGTCTTGAACTCTGTCCATAATGACTGGGCGGGCACACTCAGACAAGAACCTATTGTGGACCTCCTTGTCGTATCCTTTATGGATACAGCCTTGAACATAATCAACGACTGGTGTGAGAGGAGTCCAGGCTGACGAACGGGGGTGGATGGCAGCATCTGGGTCAAAGTCCATGGCGGTTGAAGGGGGGGTGAAGAGTAAGAGGAGGTGGAGGGACAGATGCTGTCTTGTTGGGCTTTAGCGCGTTTAAGAGGAGGGGAAGTGGAGTTATCGGTGTCCGGGGGGATCTGAGTCAGGGTCATAAGAGGTGGACATATGGGGTTCACATCCTCAGGAGGCAAAGGTTGAGAGGAATATGGGTGGTCTGAAGTAAAGGAGCACAAAATACACGTCATAACCACGATATGGGGCCAGTCTTTGGAAGGAGGGGTATTACTTGTCTGAGGGGGATCAGGTGGCAAGAGAGAAGTGAGGGCGTAGCATTTCAGGTGGCTTGTGAAGGGCTGAAGGATGGCTGCTAAGGCCCCGTTAACTGAGTGTGTTACAGAGGCATCCAAGGCCTCCACCAAAGTTTCTTCAAAGAGACCCTGCTCTTCAGGAGCCTCAACATTTTGCTCATCTGCAAAATATTGGGGTCCTTCCACACCTAGGGAAGGGTCAATTGAGCAGCTCACCAGAAAGGCTGACGGAAGCAGCTGAGGAGGAGGCAGCCCCGGTCAATGACAACAAAAACAACTAAAGGCGGGCTGCAGGAGGCACTGTAGGTGAAAAGAAGCCCCTCAGACAAAGCCTGTATTCGAAGCATGTATCTTTCCCATACAATATTTTTCTGCAGCATGGAGGGGCAGGCTTTCTTCTTGCAAGGCAGCGTGACTTGCACCACCTGGGATCACAAGGGTATCACCCCACTCAGAGAGCGCGTGGCAGGGCAATCTAGAAAGAGGACCAAGGGTCCAAGTGACAAGCGCTCCGCTTCCTGCCTCCAGAGCACAACCGTCGGGTGCTGACAAGTGCCTCTAAGCCTGAGCGCATTTTTAATGTATGCATGGTAAGCACAGTAGAAAAGCACAATGCCAAATAGCATATGGATATAAAAGGGTACTTACTTTTCTGACAGAGCAGCAAAGAAAGAGGAATAAAATGGCGCTCCAAGGTCTTATCGGCATACTCAGAGCTTGATTAGTGTAATACTGATGATGTTGCATAAAGAAAATGTTGAGAAAGGTAGTTTTTTGTTTCATACATTTAAATTGGCTGCTGTGAAATGTTATTAATAAACAGCGAAGATAGAGTAAAGAGTAAAATATAATCCAAAGCCTCTGGTCCTGACGTAGAATACTGCAGTAAAAGAGGAGATTAGGGAGCTTCATAACAAATAAGTCTCCCAAGATGGCCACCAGAGAGAGAAGAGCCCAAATGTAGCACAAATATCACTCAAATGTAGCCCAATTATAGCCCCATGTCAGATGTGTGCAAAACACCCACAAAGATTGGGCTTCTTTATAAAAGTGCATAAAAGGGTTAATACATAATAACCTTTCAGGGATGAAGTGACAAAATGAAAAAATTAAAGATATATTTTTATTTGCTGCATTCCACACTATCAGAGGGTGCAAAGTTGAAAATGCTGCAATTAAAGGCTGCTTTGTATGAGTTGTGTGCCATTCTTATGCTTAATTTTTACATTTCCTGACAGTATTGTATCTATCGGATAAGACCAAAAAATAATATTTGATCAATTAACTTAATATTCAGGTATGTGAATTACATTTAATTGGGAGAAAAAAAATGATTGAAAAGGTATATGTTTATGTGAGAATGTTATGAGAGAGTATCACATATTTTTAAGAAAATATTGTAACTATATGAGGTAATGTATGAGTGGTTTTGTGCGTGGCTTTGTATGTTTAATAACAGGTGAGTAAGATGCTTTATGAGTGCGTAAGAATGTGACAGGTTGTTTGATTTGCAGACTAAGTGTGTGAGAAGTTAGTTCACAATCTGTTGCTTTGAATTAGTATGTTGTTGGTTTGCTGTTGTACATGGTGTTATTGGTAGTGAAAAAACTGTAGACTAAGAGTTAAACTTTTAGTTAGCAAGGTATTAGAAGATGCGGAAATGTTTTTATGTGTGTATATGATGTGCCATTCTCAAAGACTGTTTTTCTTTGATTTGTGCATGTTGTGGTTCTGTTATACTGCTTTGTCAGACAGCTACAGAAGCACATATACATTCCGCACTTACCCAGAAACTACTTGTACATGCAGCAGATTCAAAGTTGTAGTCACATCTAAATTGCTCTCTTTTCCGTAACACAGACCCTGAGGTGTTTGCTTATAGCAACTTACATATATATTTAGAGAGTCATAGAGATATTACTATAGTCTCAGACCAGCACATTTACTAAAACATCTCATGGCACTGCTACAGGAGTACTCTTACAATTATTCAGATATGTTGGCAGGAGGATTCCATTGTTATCCACCCAGTCCTCTAAATCCCTCAGCAATAGTCATGCGTAGGCCTTGGCTTCAATGTTGAGCAGGGCTATTAGCCTATAGTTAGCAGGGTTCGAGTGGTCTCCTTTCTTGTGTATTGGAAACAAGATTGAGCCTTTCCAGGACTGCGGTATTGTTGCTGTGGCATAGGAGTGATTATATAGTGGAGTGAGAATTGGTGCAATAAATGCTTGGGCAAACTTAAACACTTGGGCGAGAATCTCGTTTGGCCCCGGAGCCCTGTCGTTTCTTGTTACTCTGATAGACCTGGCGATCTCCCCTTCTGGGAAACAGTCAGTTTGGCTGAATGCTGTGACTGCGTCCTGCATGCTCTTAAGCTGGGGTTCCCTATCTTGGGCTCCAACCTGGATGCTCTTGGTGGTGAAGGGGCCCACCTCGTGCAGTTCACTCGTTTACAGTCCCTTCACATACACTTCCCACTCGTTTCCTGCGACGCTGTTCTCTTTGGGCAGGCTTCGGGAGCTCAGACTGTTGATTTATCTCCAAAACTTAGAGTTGTCCTTTTCTTTAATTAGGGAGAACACTTTGAGCCAATTCTTTTCCATAAGCTTTCTCTTCAACTCCCATACTTTCTTCCAGTATGTTGTTCGCAGGGACATATAGGAGTCGCCTGCAACGAGGAATCTCCTTTCTTTTTTGCCTTGATTGCCTTCCTAAGAGAATGTATGCATTGTTTCAGGCACTTCGGAGCTCGTGGCTCCTGAGGCAGTTGATTTGGAATGAGGCTCTTGTATATTTGATGGGCATTTCCCAAGTTCTTCTGTAGGTCCATTATCAATATTTCCCAGTAGCTTGTAATGTTCGTGGTGGGCCTTATCTGAAGGTCTTCTTCCCTCACTGCTACATACTCCAACAGTCTATCTCCGAGGTTGACAGTCCATTTGAATCTTTTGAGGGCTTTGTGTCGTTCTTCACCCGTGGTTCCACCAATTATTTCCTGAACATCCGCTGGTTGCAGGGCCATGTTAAAGATGGCACGGAGTGGCCTATGGTCACTTTCCCCTCTTTCATCCACTGCAAAGTCACTCAGCTTGTGGGCCTGCTTCTCGTTGATTAGGATATAGTCTATAGTAGATATATTCCTAAAGGTTGGATTAGGGGACCATGAGGGGC
The DNA here is from genome assembly GCA_963921515.1 of Calotriton arnoldi. Lineage (NCBI taxonomy): Eukaryota > Metazoa > Chordata > Amphibia > Caudata > Salamandridae > Calotriton > Calotriton arnoldi. The sequence continues at coordinate 216,457 of CAWUFW010013805.1, read as the reverse complement.
AGCTGATTTTTTTTATTCCATGGGTAGATTGCAGCTTAAAGTTTTTAAGGAGAGAGATCTGCGGCCCTGCCTTATTCCCGGTGCTGAGTGCATATGGAACTTGGTCCAGTCCTCTCGTATTAAAGTCTCAGGCGGTGATTACATTGTAGTGTTCAAATTTAATGAGTACCTCTTCCAAAATGCAGATGTAGGTTTCCATGGATTATTGCATTTGGCACTTTGTTGGGTTAATATAACAGTTAATTAGCAGCAGGTGATAAGGCTGTTGCCTCCTGCCAAGTCCCTCAATTGTCATGGCTTGGAGATCTGGAGTTTTCACTTTTATAACTGTGGTTTTAAGTTTGCGAGCATGACTTAGGAAGACAGATAAGCCGCCTGAAAGGCGCCCAAAGATATTCCTTTTAGTTGCGGGTATATGCTCTTCGTAAAAGCTGCCAATTGGGGTCATTGACTTTGCCCAGGTTTCCTGGAAACACAATATGTCCCCCTTTGCAAGGTAGTCCTGCGTAGCATTGTTCCTAAAGATGTTACTTAACCCTGCAATGTTCCATGAGATAAGGGTTAGTTTCTGTTGTTGAACACTGATTGTTGTTGTTCTTCCTCTACGGTCGTCGCTGTGTCTTTGGTTAGGGATACAGTTGCCACGGGTCCTCCATTGGGGCCTGCTCCTGCTGGTTCATCTGCACTCTGCGCTGAGAGTCACTGTGGGAGATGAAGATTTTTATTGGAGTTCTTGGTCGTTCGTGTTTGTCTCTCCCTCCTCAACTCTTGTTGATTGTTCCTTTAAGGATTGATGAAGACCCCCACCTGTTGTTCTTAGGGATAAGAATATGTGGGTATTTCGGCAGGCTAAGTGCATGGACTTCTATGCCCCAATTTGCTAGTAGTTGGGCTTCGTCAAAAACCGCCTGTTAAAATTGCTTTTGGCTGAAGCCAACTAAGGTGAAATCACCGTGGGTGTCGCTGTCTAACCTTCTGAACTTTACCCACTCTAGGTTTTCCGATATTATCTGTGCCAGAGGGGCGATGCGTCCGAATAGATGTAGAATGTTGGACCTATTCAGGATATCGTAGGAGCCTTTAGCTGTATACTTAGAGGTAAGCACCACTTCGTGGATTGCGGGATGGTTTTTGAGCTTCGACGTGACTGGTGGTCGTCTGTCCTCCCCCAGGGCAAGGCTATGAGGGTCATGAGTTAGAGAGTGGATGTTAGGTGCTCTTACCTGTAGTCTGCCTGTTTCCCCATTTAGCAATCTGGCCCAGCTTTCCTTTTCCTGCTGCTCGCACTGATGGAGTGTGGTGTGCTCCGCCTTACTGTATAAAAGCTCTGATCTCAGTGAGACGGATACCCTGGTTTTCGTGCTGGCAGCCTCCTTTAGTGGAGGTGGCTCGGCTGCCTCTTCCTGTATCTTGTCTGTTATTGGCCCTATTGTTTGTGAGCCCTCCCGATACATACTCTGTCGCTGTCGGGCCTGGTTTGCCTCTGTGTTTTCTTCCATTATCGCCTGAGTCTTGTTTTGCGGTTTGAAGTTGAAGATAGGAAAAAGTGGCCTTGAGTTACATATTTTCTCTGAGCTGACAGTATTCAGCAATAACGCCAATATTGATCTTCTTTTGATTTTTGATTTCTTCAGTTGTTTTTTCAGCTTTTTTTTGGCCCTCCTTGACAAAGGGGCTTCAGCCCCTGCCACTACTCCTGTAGCCTTTTCTGTGGGCACCTCGGTGCTGCTTCTTCGTGTAGGGCGTCAATTTGTATGCTGACCGATAATTCCTCTAATACCCTCCTCCCTTGGGTTACTGCGGTGTTCGTGCTACTGTGCCCTACCTGAGGTTCCTTGGTTTCTGGGCTGTTTGCAAGATGGTGAATTCCAGTGTTGGCTGGTTACGCCTTCTTCCCAGCTGCTGGCTTGGGGGTCGTTTGTATTTGTGTTAACGTCTCCCCCTTTCCCTTAGCTAGCACCAGCATGTCCTTTAATACTTCTGGTAACTCGCCCCACTTTTCTATGATGTCAGCACAGGAACACGTGCGGGCTAAGGAGGCCTGGTGATTATCAAAAATAGCCTCCAGCTTTGCCAGCTTGTCATCCTGGTTCACAAGGTGCTGGGCGATTGATTGCAGTAGGTCAATTTGAACTTCCATTTTTGTTGACTGCTAGATCAGAGCCCTAGCGATTGTATCTTGTGCTTCTCTTACTGCTTTCAAATTTAGATCTTCTTGAGATACCTCTTGCGGGGCATCTTTTCCCAGCGGGCTCCATCCCTCAGTGTGGAAATTCTTCACTTCTGCATTCTTTCTGAGAATTTTTGAGAGTTGAGTCCAAGGTTCTTTCAATTGCTCACCCTCTGCGGGAGACTCCTAATACTCCCGCACTCAGTATACTACTGGATGTCCTGGGCTAGAGACAAAAGGCGGGGCTGGCGATTACTGGGGCTGATGGTGTTTGATATTTAATGGAGATTGCTGGTCACAGCAGCCTGCTGCGGAAAGTCAGTTATTACGAGTGCCTGGCTACGTGGCTACGTGCGAGTGCCCCCTTTTAGAGTCCTCGCTCTTATCTGTCCATGGGTGCACTGCAGCGTTGCAAGGTGGCAGGGGGCGACACGAAAGATGGAGGGAGGGGGGATAATGCCCGGCAGCAACCGCAGCGCCGTCCTGAAGCTTCCTCCTGCAGTAGGGGTGGAGTTTTCAGGCTGCTGCCAACAGACCTGTGATGGCTGTTGGAGCGGCAGCGGCGGAGGAGACTTGCACTTGTGGCCACGCACCCGTCACCCAACTCTGTGACCGTGACTGTGTATTCAGGACAGGTCAGGGCGGGCGGCTTGGGGCGGCTAACCACCTGTCCGCTACTTACACGGACCCTCCGTAAATCCAGCCTACTACAGAAGCATGTATAGATTCAGTCACTCACCAGAAACTAATAATACATGCAGCAGACTCAAAAGTAGTTGCAGTCACACCTACATTGCTCTGTATTGCCTAACACAGGAACTGAGTATTCTGCAGCCACTTACATACACATATTAGACAGCCATAAGGTTTGATAGCAGGCAGTTACTTACCAGCACATTTACTTAAACATTTCATGGCACTGATAGAGGTGTACTTCTACACTCTCTCAGATATGTAGGGAAGAACTGACACAATCTTCTCAACCATGCAGAGAAATAGTATTCCAAAATGGGCGAAGGCTACTAGTGCAGATCATGTCTGTGCACTTTCACTTAAAGCTTCACTTTCTGGAGTGTCAAACCCACATTTTAGGGCACGAACACACTTCCAAGATATGCTGTACCGTATGCCGTAATGGGTGCTGTTTTGTGCTTAAGAGACTAACAGATGTCCCTTTGAGTTGAATAAGTTATTTGAGCACTTGTAGGCTCCTATGCGAAGTACTAGATAGAGTATGGACCCCTAAAGCAATTGATATACATGTTCACAAAAGCTTAGACCCTCTCTGCAGCCTAATCAGACAGCTACAGAAGCACATATACATTCAGTCACTTACTACAAACTACTTACGCCTGCAGAAGACTCAAAGGTAGTTGCAGTCACACATCCACAGCTCTCTATTCCCTTGCAGAGGTACTGAAGTATTTGTGCAGCCACTTACATACACATTTAGACAGCCATAGAGCTACTAAAACCACAGTCACATACCAGCATATTTGCTTAAACATCTTATGGCACTCATACAGGTGTACTGCTACAATCACTTACATATACAGGAAAGTACTGACACTAAATTTTGAACCATGCAAAGAAATATTTCTTGAATCATGGGTGATGGCTACTAGTGCAGACCCTGTCTGTGTATTCTTACTCCAATCTTCACTTGGCATATTATAGGTCTTTCTCAAGTATCAAACCCACAGTTTAGTGCGCATAATACACTTCTAAGATATGCTGTAGGTATGCTATAAAGGATTATCTTTTGTACTCAAGAGATGAGAGACGTCCTTTTGAGTTCAATAAGTTACTTGTGCACTTGCAGACTTCTATGCCAAGTACTACATAGAGTATGTCATCCCTAATACAATTGACATATATGCTCACATAAGCATAGAGCCTGTCTTTCAGTTACAGAGACAGCTACAAAAGCACTTGTACATTCAGTCACTCGCCAGAAACTGGCCTAAAACAGGTACTGAACTATTTATGCAGTCACTTACATACAAATTTAGATAGCCACAGAGGTATTATAGGAGGCGGTTACACACCAGCACATTTACTTAAACATCTCAAGGCACTTATAGAGGTGTACTTCTACTCTCTCTGAGATATATAGGCAAATACTGACACAACCTTCTCAACCATGCAGAGAAATAGACTGCAACTGTCACTTGGCATGTTATAGGTCTTTCTCAAGAGTCAAATCCACTCAAAAACACATGCACCCAGTCACTGACCCACTCAAACACTCATGTACCCACTTAAACATCTACTCAGTCAGAGACCCACTCACACACACACACACACACCCAGTCACACACCTATTGAGACACTCACATTCTCAGTTACACACCCACTGAAGCACTCTTGCAGTTTCTCACCCACTCAATTCCAAAGGTTACAGGTAGGAAATAGGTTACAGGGAGGTTATAGTTAAAAAATAGAATTTAAAAAAACCTTAAATATGTACTGAAAAAAACAAAGGTTACAGGGACGTTACAGTTCAGAAAAACAATTTTAAAAACATTAAAAATTCACAGAAAAAAGCAAAGAATACAGGGATGTTATATTTAGGCTCCTATTTCCCTCATACAAAACCAGTGAAATTCAGCAGTTATAGTTACCTAATCTAACTATAACTTACACCTCTGCAATGCACTGCTTATGACCTCCCATATTACATCACTCATGACATGGTCAGTGACATCACTGACATGATTGTCAACTCATCATGTTACTCACTCTTACAATGATAGTGTTTCAGGGGTATTGCTTAACTTGCATTCTTCTCTGTGGCTTTACGTAGCCATAGTCCCAATCTCTCCAATGTGCAGTTTGCAAAGGTGGATCAACTTGATTCATCAAAAGGGGGTGGAGAAGCAAAGATCATTCTTTGGAATGCATGAATAGTTCAAAATGTTATTGTTTGAAGTTTAGGATTATGAAGCAAGGAATAGGCTAACTGATTTTAAAAGCACAATATTATGCCTGGCAAAATGTTTTTGCAGAGAGTACCACCAATCATTTATTTTTATCTTCTTTCTTAAGCATCCAAGGGCAAAAGGGCACCTGGGCTGGCTGCCAACAGCACCGTAGCGAGTGTGATGGGTGTGACTACCAACACCATCACGTACATTTTTCTGCTGCCCCCTGTAATTCATTTCTATTCCCAACTACTGAAATTATGCCTTGTGTATACTTCCTAGTTTTTTTTCAACTGCAATTGGATGTTGTTTGTTATCCCTGCATTTCCCTGTTTTTCTATGTTTCCTGTTTCCGCTGCTGACTTTTTCTTGTCGTTACCTTTCTTCTGCTTTCTTTTTTCATAAGCATTCCCTTGTCCCTCTTTTACATGTCTTGTTGTGTAGTACTAAGATGGGAAGAGATGTTTGGTAACATAAAGAGGATCACACAGCCAGGCCCAAGTACTCTAGTAACCAAACATGTTGGTGTTTTTTTTATCAAACAGTCAAAAAGTGCTGGGGAGAGATAGAGTGGACCCCCAATGGACCCCCAATGTTGTCTTTAATTAGCTGTTTCCATGACAGTACAGAATGACAGGAATGAGATATCACAACCAATATCATATGTCCTTTGCATTCCCTTCTACTCCTTATCCATTAATTGCCTTACTTTTTGCCCATCCCTTATTCTTCCTTCATTACGTAAAAAGGTTTTTGGTGTGAGATTACATGTGTCCCCCTACCGGGCTCAAGACTGGTTTACATTGCGTACACCATTAGACAGAGGCTGTATGTCCTGAATCACAGCGGAATTACTCTGTACATATGGATGATGTACCCGATGAGCACTTATCTGTAAATGCAAGGTGAACTTGTCTTGTACCAGGTGGGCAGCACACGTAATTTCACAGCAGGTACATCACCCATAGAGTAATTCCGCTGTGATTCAGGACATATAGCCTCCGTCTAATTGTGTACACAAGGTAAACCAGTCTTGAGCCCAGTGGGGGACACATGTAATCTCACAACAGGGGCACAATTCACAGTGATAGACCAATTGTGGCTGTGATTTTCACCATGACCAGACGATCACTGTAACGTTTGGCACTTAGTTCCCTGTCGTATCCTTGGGCATTGTACACGATTGCTGTGTCAGTTGCTCTCCCCTTGTACCTTCCCTTTAATTTGATAAAGTGTCACCATGAACTGCAGAATGGGGCAAATAAAATTAAGTCAATGTGTATTACTGAGTTTAGCCCTATTTTCTTCTAAAAATCATGATAAGAAAATTACATGTATTGTTTTTTAATTTATGTCTTTCAGGTCAGTCCAAACAACAAGGTAGAATCTTACTTTGTTTTACACGTTGTGACTGATTACAACACACTTGAGTGAATCAGTGACACAAGTACTGTAGGTTGCTTTCTTCTGGTCCTGACGAATTGCCAACAGACCCCTTATGGACTATGACAGACAAGAAACATGTTGACCTCACATTTTTAAGAAAACTAATCACGACTGCTCCCTAGGACATTGTATCCAAAACGAGCACCACTGTAAGTTCTAATTAGGGTAGTGAGCTCAACTAATGAAGTTTATTCAAACCTAGCATCACTACACCTATTTCAAGTCACTTTCACAACACCACACTACACAGACCTCACACCCCACATACCCTCACTTCATCCAACGGCATAATACAAAAGATCTCCGGCAAAGAGCCCCTTTGCAGGTACCTGTCGGGCATTGCAGGGACGGCCCGACGAGGAGCATGCCCAGATGATGAAGCATGACACCTCTCAGCGTGTGTGAGGGCACTTGCTCCTATTGGAGCATATTCCACTGACCTAACATTCCACTAGTGATCCTTAACTGGACCTCTATTCCTCCCCAAGGAACTGCACACTTCTGTATTTCAGTTACTGTTCAAGGGAGCGCGTGTGCTGGACCTTTCCAAAAGCTCCTGGTTCCTCTTATTTAAACCATTATCACCATAACATGTTGCAGCTATGCTGCCCTAAAAACATGCTGGAGAGTAAGCAGGTCTGCCAGCATGGCTCCGTTAATGTTGAATAGCCCAGTATTAATTGTGCAGCATATTATATATCTCCACAATCAGCTATCCTTGTAGTGGAAGAATTTGAATCGCAGTCAAGAGTAGTAGTAATATCCGATTATTTCCAAAAACAGAGTCAGCTAGCAAAATGCACCCAACGTGTTTCAGTTCCCCTGGACATTGTTCATGGGTACCCGTGAATGCTGATGTGTGCCTATAGCCTAAGAGACCTATGGCAGGCAAGGGGTGCAGGGAAAAATCAAATAATGTAAAAAAAAAGTAATTGCTAGTGTCTCACTAGGGTGTATGAGAAATATTTTGGGAGGAAAGGTAGTGCATGGGAAAATGGTAAAAATGCACATATTGTATAAAACCTGTACATACATACTGCAATGATCCTCAAACACATTAAACTGATATCAGGGAAAAAAAGAAAGAAAAATTAACAAAAAAGAAAAAGGCATAACCCTCTTCTATCAATGTCCCTAGAAAATGGCTTTGAAAACTTGAAAAAAAGAATTTAACACACTGACTGGGTACATAAAAGGGCCTCCGGCCACATGTTGAAAACACAACAAACAAGATGGCATGGACAACAAAGAACACATGCAGGCCTTTCACAAAAGCGCACTGACTACTACCCACAATGGTTGCCGGCCACATGTTCAAACAACAACATTCAAGGAGGCATGGACAACAAAGAACACATGCGGCCTATGGACACTGACTACACAAAATGGCCGCCGGCCTCATGGCATGGAGACCAAAGACAAAATAGTGGCCTGTGGCAAACACACACACACTGGCCAGACAAAGGAGGCATGGTAAATTATGAAGACAACACTACCATTAATTCAGCAATGCCAAAAATGAAATTTAAGTCAGCTATAAACATTTTTCAACAACACAGATCCTCCCAAGGCATCAAAATATTATTACTCCACCAAAATAGACATTTTTCTGCAAAAAAATGTGAAATGCAAAAAAATCCTTTTTGTATTTAATCCAATGCCATCCCTGGTCTAAATCATAGATGTTTTTAAACAACATGTACCACAGAAACAGTTGTTTCATGTATCCAATGCCTAGTACTGGCTGGATGGCCCCTGGGCAGACTAGGCCACATGGTACAAAAAAGTAATAGTGCAAATTTCGCAAACATGGAGAAAATTTACTTCAAATGTACAACCTTATTCCCTTATAAAAGCTAAAAAAACTGAATGTATAAAAATAGGCCGCTACTGCAACTCCAGGCCACTTAACACAACCGCAATCAAATTAAAAAATTAAATAAATGGTACGGATATATACTGGTGCATGCCCTAAATCAACCACCATTATCCCAAAAATGTTTTTAACGTACTTGTTGTGATGTCTGAAAGGAACTTCCTTCAAATCCAATGGTATATATGCAGCAGGAATTGCAGACAGAGAGTGATCCTTTCACCTTGAAATCCAAATGAAAAGTGACCAGGAGATAGACAAACTACTGGGAGGAGCCTTCTGGACAGGAAGAGGAAGTTGGGGTCTCTGTAGCACTTCCTTATTGTTTAAAAAAAAAAGTAAAATAAAAAACATGCCTTTTGCACTAAAAATTGACCTGAACTGTTTGTTTGAATAGAATATTCACTTGAAAAGGGATTTTCAAGTTGATTTAGCTGTGTCTTGAGTAGAAAATGTACTTGAGAAGAAGCCCCAACCGTCCGCAGCCGCCTGCATTACAAAATGGGGCCAGTAGGTGCTCTGGGTACTGGAAATCGCACCAGGGGCCGACAAGTCTCTCTCGCAAGCACATGTTTACTGGCTGATAGACTGTTTGCATCTGCCAGCGTTATAAAATGGTCCTGGAAGGGCTCCATGGTGACAGGAAATCGTGCAAATCTCACTTGTGCTTGCAAAAAGCGAGTTGTGGAGCCTTGCATTGTTCCTGTGAACAATGCGAGGCGTGAATGTCAGAATAATTCCACCACTCGCTGTTTGTCAGAATTTGGCAGGAACTCTGCATTACAAACATAATGCGGAGTTACCAAATTCCGCAAATTCCACGAGCGAAAATATAATTTTGCCTGGGTCTACACATTACCACAAACCTGTTGCTGCAGACTTTCCACATATGCTGTTCAAGGATTCGTAGCTCCCACCTACATCTGTGATGTCTTCTCTACCCACACTTGCCTGGAAGATAGCTTGTGCTGGCACATAAGGAGGAAGAGGGCCATTAGGGAAGAAACTGGCCGCACCACCTTGTGTGGAAGTCTCAATTTGTCAAAGACGGATCCTTTCCACCAAATATTTTTTTGTTTGAGCTTTGTTTTTCAGAAAGTATAATGTTCCATTGACTGTTCAAGTCACAATTTCTATTCTGCTTTTACCAATATTCTTCTACAAGGCAAAGTGTTTTTTATTACTCGGCAAAGATGAAACTCAAAGAAGCATAACTTAGAAAGGTAGTGTCAGAAGGTTGTACAACTATTGTGTTGTTTAATGAGTTTTTTTGTGGCACCTTATACCCCTGACAAAGCCAGAAAGTTCATCTTAGTGGATAGGTAAAATACTATTCCATAAGTTGCGCTTTAGTGCCACTTAAAATAGCAGTAGGCGTGCTCTTATTTTGTCATATGTAGGTGCCTGTGAGCTTGGTGTACACCAAACTGAAGTGTGGTAAGGTCTTGTACTAATACATAACTGTTAGAAATTGGGTTTCTGGTTGGCAGAGGTATACACCATGTCCAAGCAGGAGCCACAATCTTAGTCAGAGTAAGTCACAAACAGACCCTAAATTAACCTGTGCTCACCCCCTGGTAGCTTGGCACAGAGTAGTCAGGCTTAATTTAAGAGGTAATGTGTAAAGTATTTGCGCAACACTTCAAACAGTAAAACAGTGAAAACACCACACAAAAAGATACCACATCTGGTTAGAAAAATAGAGGTTAATTTAATTAACAAAACAAGACCAAAACAACAAAAACCCAATTAGTACAACCGGAGTTATGAATTTTTAAAGAATAAACTGAAATGTAGTGCTTCAAACAATAAAGCGCCAACTGGTGTAATCTAGTGACACTAGAAAGGGTCAAATCCAAAAGCTCAGGCCGGCTGTGATGAAGCACGGGTCAGATACAGGGACCAGGCTTGGACCACTGAAAAGCCCCTAGGTTGCATCGTGTTCAAAGACGGGGTGCAGGTGAAGTGATGCGTCGACGACGGTCCACACAGGGAAGGTGATGAATCGGTTCTGAGCCTCGCAAAAGTGACGATGCGTCCTCATTGGGGATGATGCACATTGGCGATGCGTCAGTGTCAATCCTCGCAATGACTGTGATGCATCGGTGCAAATCCTTGCAACAACAGCGATGCATCTGCATTGGAGGAGATGTGCCAGTTACTGAGCCTTGCGATGACGGCAATATGTGGATTCTGCTGGAGCAGCACTTTAGATCTACTTCTAGGATCAGGACTGGGTTGGCACCACTTGGCAGGGTAGACTCATAGAAGGCAGAGTCCAGGTGCTGAGGCAGGTGAGGTATGAGGCGAGCTGGAAGTCTTTAATGTCCCTGGGAGTTAAACTGGGAGGCAAGCCAGCAAGCCCTTGGAGTCGCTGTGGGGTCAAGTGATGCTGTTCCAGTACTCCTCAGTCAGTCCATAGGGTCAGCAGGTCAGCACAGAATAAAGCAGTTCTTCCACAGGAGCAGCAGAGTGGCAGTACTTCAGCAGCACAGCAGTCCTTCTTCCTGGCTTAGCATTCACAGGTCCAGAAGTATACTGAAGTGATAGGGTTTGAATTCCAGTTCTTATACCCAGTGATGCCTTTGACGTGGGTGAGACTTTAAAGAAGGGCCTTTAAAGTGCACAGAGGTCTTCCCTTCCTGCCCTGGCTCCAGACTCGCTACGGGGGGTATACAGCCCTTTGTGTGGGGACAGGACACAATGTATTCAGCTGTAAGTGTGAGGCAGTGCCCATCTCCTCCCTCCCATCCTCCCAGGATGGCCCATCAAGTCACACCTAAGATCTCATTGTGTGTGGCTGTCTAGGGGGAATACACAAAGTACTGCTGTCACCTTCCCCAGACGTGTGTCAGAGATAGGCTTCAGGCACACAGGGTTAAGAGCAGGAAAATGCCAACTTTCTACAAGTGGGATTTTTTTAATTGAATTGATAAATTCGACTTTGCCATTAAAAAAGTATTTATCATTACAATTTCATTGATACTAAACATGATATATCTACCTCCTTCCAATTGGGAATTACAGCTTATTAGAGGTAATAAGGAATCCTCAATGTTCACCTATGGGAGGGGTAGGCCTCACAGTAATGAAAAAATGAATTTGGGAGTTTTTCACAACCAGCACATGTAAAACTTGAAAGTACATGTCCTAACGTTTAATTACACAGCATCCTGCCCTATGGGCTACCTAGGGCCTACCTTAGGGGTGACTTATATGTAATAAAAGGGGAGTTTAAGGCTTGTCAAGGGTTTTAAATGCCAAGTCGAGGTGGCAGAGGGACACTGCCTTCAGGCTGCAATGGCAGGCCTGGGACATGTTTTACAGAACTACTTAGGTGGATGACACAACAAGTGCTTCAGGCCCACTAGTAGCATTTAATTTACAAGCCCTGGGTATATGGTATGCCACTCTACGAGGGACGTATGAGTAAATTGAATGTGCCAATTAGGTATAAGCCAATCAAATCATGTTTAGGGTAATTGAGTACAAGCACTTTAGCACTGGTTACCAGTGGTAAAGTGCACAGAGTCATAAGTCCAACAAAATCGAGTTCAGGAAAAAGTTGGAGGAAGAAGGCAAAATGGTTGGGGGTGACCCTGCAGAGAGGGCCATTTCCAACAATAACCCTCACTGTCCATGGGCAAAATAATGTCAGTTTATAGTACGGCCAATGTAAAGAGTATTTGATGGTGTTGCGTATGATGACAAGAGGCTGGCTTTTGTGCTGCAGCGATCTTGTAGCTGATCTTGTGGTCAAGTGTGGAGTGGGGTACACAGCAGAGACCAAGAGCTTTGCATAAGGTGATATTAGCCATCTTTGGGGTGGTTATTAATTTTGTTACTGCCTTCCTGAATTCCAGTTGATGTTGTTTTTCTCATCTTTGCTGGGAGAGAATTCCAGAGCATTCTTCATTGGGACAGAGAAGAAACTTACACTGACTGCATGATTCTGGAAGGATGGGAAGTTCAACGAGGTATCACCTTGGAGAGGTATGCAAACTTTACTCTTAACTTCTCAATAGTTCAAAGGTCCCCAAAATATTCCTCTGTAGAAATATAAACTACATTTCCATCTCAGTCTTGATTTCTCAGCTTACACACAAACCATTAAAATGTATTCCCATAACAATGTCTTTAGAGCGAATATCCATAAAAAATATGGTCTGAGTTTGAAGTTAAAAATTCTGATCTCTGTGCCTTCAGCATTCACTAATGAATAAACTATAGAATAATTATCACATGAAAAGCAGTAGAAGAGTTCATGTTAATATTTTATCAAGGTCACAAAGCGGGCATTCGATTTACTAGGAATATTAATTGTTATTTTACAATTGCAGTTTTGGAGATTTTTTTCAGTCTTAAATTTTTGTCTCCAATTTTTTTCGATAAGGGGAATGCCAATGTTTGACACTTCTGCTTGCAAAAGAAAATGAAGTCCATGCTTTTTTGTTGTCTCTGATAAGATGTTTTAAAGCCTGCAATGCCACATTATTGAGGTTAAGAATGACATGTTTCCAAAATGTTTATATGTACAGCAGTGCAAAGTAATAGTCTGTCTAAACTAAACAGCTCAAAATAAGATTAACTCTACCCACTGCTCTGAGAAATTTGTGCATTTGGCCAAGGATCGAAAATCTGATTTCTGTTATGATTAGCTCCTCTAATGTTTTCTCCGGACAGATTTCGGCAGGGCAAACCTGCTTAAATTTATCGGAGAAAAACTAATGAAGAAAGCAAAAGATAGAATTTGGGGGCTTATTTACAAGGCCCTTGCGCCGGCCGTGTGTCACTTTTAATATGGGAAATTGTGACGCACCGGCGGCGCAAGGGGCTTATTTATGAGCCCCTTGAGCCATCGGTGTGTCATGTTGCGTAACGCACCGGCAGCGCAACCTGCTGAGTGAAATTTACAAGCACACGTAAAGCCACCCTGCATGGCTTTAAGTGTGCTCGTAAATCTAGCCCCATTTCACGCAACACGTTGCATGTTAGGGGCATGACATGGGTGTCGCTGTGGGTGTTCCCGTGCAACACCCATGCCAACTGATGCATTTCCAGATTTATGAGCAATTGTAAATCTGTAAATGCGTCAGGATGCTACGCCACCCCCAGGGGTGGCGTAGCGAGGCGCAACAAGGAGAAATGTTTTAATTTCTCCTTGTTTTTTCCTCTGTTAATGCGTGCTGCATTCTACAGCATGAATTGGAAGAGGAAATCACCTCAAGTGATTGTTTTTGTGCAGGATGGTCCCCTTCCAGCACAAAAACAATCTCCCCACGAATCAGGCATCCTTGCACCATGGTGCCAGGGTGCCTGCGCATGGCAGCAGTTTGTGCGCCAGTGCAGGAAAAGGCACAGAGATGCGACATGTTGCTGTAAATATGTTGCATCCCTGTGCCTGGAAACTAACACAGCGTAGCGCAGCAAATTAACTTGCGGCGCCACGCTGCGTTAGTTTCCCATAAATAAGTCCCAAAGTGTTTTTGCAAGTAATGCTTCCTTTCTGAGGGAAAAACATAGGTTAGGAGTTGTTTACCACACCTGATGAAAACCCCACTGAGTGCTATTGGTATTTACCAGGTCCATTAAATGCCATCTCCTTTATCCCCCCCCCCACCACAAAACAACATGGAAATCTAAAGCTTGAGGTCAATTATCAAAGTGCTGCAGGACACGATCGTGAGAGCTGTATGTGGCCACAACCCCAATGGAGAAAGTGCAAACAGCCAGATGCAATGGCAGACACGTGGGTGCTACATCTTGGAATAGCATCAAGATTAAAGTGCATCTGCAGAGTTACTATTGATATCTTAGTCCTGGATTTGACGGCGGTGCTAAAGGTCAGAACTGGGATGCCTTTTCTTGGAATTAAGTTTGATCCAGTACTAGATTACAATTGATGCTGTAGGCAGCTTGGGGTGCACTGGAATAGTTCTGTGATACTAGAAAGACCAACTGCCAGGGCTGTACTCGGTGATGCAGCAAGCGCAAGGTAAATAGTTTTATTTATTTATTTACTTACTTTACTCCTGCCCGTCGTATGTCCGACTCCACTACCCCCCCACCCAGCCCCTCCCCCGCCCCACCACCCCAGAGCACTCCCTCTGCGAGCCACCACTGGCTCTGACATTGGGATCCCAGCAGTGCATCCCTAATATTTAACCAGAAGATCTTGCTCAAAATGCTTCCACCATTTTAAGGAGGCTGGGAACAGAGTAGGACTGTGCCAAGCACCACCCCTAAATTTCCAAAGTATCAGCTGTGATTAAGTTGGCCAAGTCACATCTCTATTTACTGTCTAAGAGCACTTTTGGTCCGTGGAGCACTGCAAGTTATAATCCAGGCAGTGGTGCTGTCTGAAATACAATATTTGTAGATCTGCCTACCTAAGTCTCTCTAAGAGATATGTACACTACAAAGCATACTAAACCAAACAGTGAGCACCATCTTCTTAAAGAATCACAACCCCATATGTAAGAGTGGATCCTGGTAGCTGACTATGGAACATCGTATTCTATATAAGTTGCTTTGTTTAGTTTGTGAAAGAGTAGACCACAAAGTCCTCTAATATCTTATGGACATTTTGTATCAATCAGGCTCCTCTGCTCCAATACTGACCATAAATTATCAGTGTCCAGATAGTACACAAATGGATCTGGAGGGTAAATGTTGATAGTCGCTGAAGCAAAAATGTGGAATGTACTTTTTATAGGCCCAAAAATGAATAGTAAATGGTAAAATTTAAAAGAGAACAAAGCAACATCTACTCTAATGTTATACTCAGTGAGGGGCAATGTGGATTCTACTGTATTCTATGTTTCCTTTAGAGCCTATTTATTACCCGTCTTTATATAACGCCTAATAGATTCCTTGGAGCTCCTTTCGAGGTATGTCTTGCTTTGATGTATGCCTCACTTTATTTTCTGTTCTGTACTGCTTGCTTGTAGTTAGTCTTGCTCAGCTCTGTGCTTACAATCTGGACTCATTATCAATGCTGCACACTATAAATAAACTAAAGTGAACAGTGCATGGAGTGTTCAGTAAAAGTCACACTTAGAGAGCCGGTGAATTTGTTAGATGACAGACATCCCAATGTAGATGTGTTTGCACAAACATTTGTAAATATATTTGGTTCTTGGGGAATCTCCATTGATAGTCATAAATAGTTCCACCCACGTGTTGGAATACCGGAGCACTTCTTCATAGAATATCTACTTAAGTGTAGACGTTCGCCTTTCTTCAGGAAGGCTGCAGAAACACATAAGAAGGAACATAATATGCAGCCTAGAAAACAGGCTACAGTGGTGAAATTCTTCATATTGTACTTAGGAAGGGGTCACTGTAGCCATATAAATGTAACATTCTTTCATAAACCCTTTTCTGTATAAGTAAGAGATGAAGGATAGTAGGACAGTGTAGCCCCATAAGCTACTATTATATGAGTTTTAAACAGTGTCTGTGCCTTTCAAGATCCAGAGGCTATCAGTATCCCATCATGCCTAGCATGTGGCAGTTGCCTCAGTTCTTTTTTACTGCACCTGGTGAAAGGATCCTGGAGCACTGAACCCAGCCTTTTAGGTTTTTTTTCTTCAAACTTCACCTGTGGAATTGTGTTAAATCTGAGTCACTCAACGTTTTTCATTATTCTCTCATTATTTCTGATAGAAAATTGTGGCATTTTGTCATTTAAAATGCCTTCTCTGTTTGACAAGTGCCCTGCCTGTGGGAGAAAGAAGACCAAATCAGACCCTTACAATGTCTGTATACTCTGCCATCCATCTAGTCATGTTCCAGAGCAGTGCCGGCACTGCAAGAAATGTTCATGTCACACCCTGAGAAAGAGAGAGAGACAAAATGTGCCTTCATGGCACAGAGGAACGGCGCAGACAGCAAGTCCAGTCTCAAGGTGAGACCTCAGAGTGAGGAGAGGGTCAGTCCTCTACCATGGCTCTTACATCCTACCTCTGAGGAACGTGGAAGGTTCAAAAAGAGGGGTCCAGCCAAAAATGACATCTTTCCCAGTCGGCGTTGAGGGATACAACGTCAAGACCAGCACCGACTTGATCGCTGTCCACGGCTGGTTTGACATCGAGGAAGAGGCATAGAACTCATACAAAGTCGACACACACTGTAAGATCAACGTTGAGGAGTGTATCAATGTCAAGGCTGCTAGACCCCTCGTCACTGAGGAGCCGTTCGATGTCAAGACGTCAGAAGAGATCACAGTCAAGGAGCAGATCGACGTTGAGGTGTCAAAGAGCATTTCGATGTCAAGGAGACAAGAAAGAGGAGAAAAAGGAGGCAAATCTATTCTTCTCTGGATTCTGAGTACTCAAGGGCATACTCCCCCTCTTCACGATAGTACTACCAGACTTTCCACCTCCACCTCCTCTGCCTCCAGCACCACCACTGCCTCCTCCACCTCCACCTGCACCTACTCCACCAGTGCCAAGGCATAGATCAAGCTCCAGACCGTGCCACCATTCGCGCCACCACAGGCATCGTTCTAGGTGTTCATAGTGTTCCTGGCACACTTGCCATCAAAGCCACAGATCTCGTTCAAGAACCAGGACACATAAAACCTCCAGGATTTGCTCAAGACACACAACATCATCATATTCGTCTTAAGGGCGACATTCTCCACCACTGCGCACCTCTCAGTGGATTCAAGGAGGTCCTGGTGAGATGAGCGGCAAAACGTACTATACAGATGTCGGTCCCCACATCTACCACATGTGTTATTTCTCAGCAAAGGATTCTCAAAGGATTCTCAATTTTCCTTTTTCAGGTTCTACCTTCTTCTGTAGCCATATAGATTATGAGAGGGCTTGCATGAAATCGGAGATGGAGACTCTTAAGATGGTCGGCCTAGAAAAGCCAAAAGAACATAGGCATTCGTTCAGGCCCTACCAGCGCTGGTTTTACCCTCAGAAGGTTCAAACCCCTCTTTGGTATCAAGGTCACCAGTAAACACAAAAACAACAACCTTACCATCAGCAGCAGCGAAGGCAGTCTAGATGGCGATCCTCCCAACAGCCCGCCCAAGATGGGTAAACCCACAACAGGCACCAAGCCATGAATCTTCCCTTCCACCTCTTCTGTTGCCCACTCCAGTAGGGGGAAGCATCTCTCATTTTCTAGCAGAGTGGCAAAAAATAACAAAATTCACCCGGGTTCTGAATATTGTTCAAAATGGGTATTGCCTCAGATTTACTAGTCTTCCCCCGGACCATACCACCAAAAATATCCAATTAACATCTGCACATTGTGCGGTAGGAAGTCAACATCTTGCTGCAGAAGTATGCGGTTGAGGTCCTTCCCCACAAACAACGGATACAGGCATCTACTATCAATTATCTACTATCAATAAATTACACCTGTCCAAAGTCAAAGCCAAAGGGGATGGCCCACCCATGCCTCCTCGTGGAGATGACTGGCAAACAAGGGGCTGCCCTTGGCTTTCTCCGGGTGCGTTCACTGCAGAGGGCGATGATTCAGCTATTTGAAGCAAGTGAGTGTGGGAGGTGCCTGCCTTCGCCTGGGACTTGCAGTCGCTATACATTAATATGGGCAATGCAAAAAATAAACATGTATAGTGTCATGGTTCCCAACGATTTTTGGGTTCACATTTGAACCCTAAAGGGAAATTAAGATGTTTTTGGATGAAAGAAAAACTCCATTATCTCCTTCACCTCCCAGTGGCTGTGCCCATATGAGCTAAGGAAGTAAGTTCAGCAAACCTGTCAGGGAATCACTTAAACTCTGCAGGTGATGTATGATAGCCCCAACCAAGCCCGATAATAAGTGCACACCACAAAATGGCATTTCATAATGTATTAGAATGTACTATGTGGCCCTTTTGCATAAATTAGGCCTGGGCAAAATTGTAATTGTGCCAGAGTAATTTCGGGAATTTCACGTTACTTTTAGAAAGGGAAATTAACAAAAATTATGCGATTATGCTTGTTTGAGTGATTAATCATACCGCAAGAGCACAGGAAAAGCTAATTTAGCGAGTGACTGCTTCTGTTCTCTTACATTAAGTGCTATTTTCTTAGCGCAAAATGCACCCTTGGATCCATTTTGGACATGAGGGTGCAATTTGAGCTAAGAAAATAACGCTAAATGCAGGGTTACGTTCCTCATGTAAACTTGCACAATTTTGCTCTAATTTCACATATTAACGCAACAGCAAATTGCACAAGTTATGCAACCCCCACTATAAATCAGGTGAGCATGAATTTTCATAATTATTGCCGAACAATAAAATTAAATAAAGTGGAAAACTAAATGCACTCCAAACATTGTTCTTCACATATCTCTAAACTGTTAGTATAATTCCCTAATTATGTCTAGCTGATTGACAGCTTGATGTATTTATTCATCACATTTGCCAAGTCATGTAAGTATCCCATATGGTATGCCACATTTACAAGTCATTTTTTTTGTTGCAATGACCTACCTTTAAACAAAAAAAAAGAAATCTTTTACACTGCATAAAGCTTTACAACGCAAGCCTTAACAACACATATAAGCAAAAGAAGGCAAGTATCTAGTAGTAAGGTGTTATTTAGGGTTCAGGTGGCAGGTAGAAGTAGAGAAAGGTAAGGGATTGTTTTTAGTTCAGGGGTTTATAGAAGTAAAGGGAGCTAAGGATTTTTTTTAGGGTTCAGGCTGGGTAGAAGTGAAGAGAACCAAGGGCTTTTAGGTTTCTGCGATGTGTAGAGAAAAAAGGAGGTATGGGGTTTTTAGGGTTGAAGCGTGGGAAGAGGGTAAAGAGAGGTTAGGGTTTTTGCGGTTCAGAGGCGGGTAGTAGTAAAGGGAGGTATGACTAAAGTGTATTTTTTTCAACTAAACCTGGGGGCTTAGTGTTGTTCCCCCTAACGTACAAATGATAAATGGATTATACAGACTTTATCAAAAAATATATTATAATTTTTTTCAAGTACAACAAAGCATTGGTAAAAGTATGCGTTATAATGACTAGCATAAATGTATTGAGAATATTAATTTTCCCCACTTTTGAGGATCTAGATGAGGAGCTATTGAAGGAATGGGAGGGGAACCTCCTTAATTCTTCTACTACTATGATGAAAATTTTAATTAAGCACGCAGAGAGAAAGGCAACTCTCTTATTGGCAGAGATAGACAAATTGGAGAAGGAAATAGATGAAAGTCCATTGAAGGACGTAATAAAGAAAAACTATGACATCTTAGAGAAAGTTATTGAGGACTACCAAGTATATCAACGGGACAAGAAAGCACGTAAAATTAAGAGGGATGAAACAGATTACAGACAGGGCAGAATTTACACCTTTGCCAAAAAATATGACAACCTCAAAAGTACAGTGACCACCAAAAGGGATAGAATTGAAACTTCTGAATCAGAATCTGTGAGTGGTAGCTCAGTAACATCTATGGAGAGCCTACACACAGGTGAGGGTAGTAGCAATATCACACAAATAGGGGAAGATATTAATGCCACACACCCACCCCCCCACAACTCTTTTTTATTAGAAATGGAGAGGCTCCGTCTAAACAGCAAACAGCCCAGAAAAGATCCCAAACAAGGAGGGGGGGCAGGGGTTGGAACAAAAGGAAAAAAGGCAACACCAGGGCTTACTGTGAAACTCAGGTCGGCGGACATGAAGTGAGCTCCCCTGATAGCATCCCCTCTGACACAACACAGGACGATTTGGCTATCATTAACCTATCCAACTATACACCTAATAAGGATGAGTGTACCGTGTTGAAAAAGGGATTGGGATTTTGTCCCACGCAACGAGGGGATATTGTTGATGTCATAGTAGACTTGCATAAATTTGTACGTTTATTAAAATTGAAATGTTTTTTTCATGCAAATCCTAGGTGTTTCATTCCTCATGCAACTGTACACCAAACACCGATACAAACAGTGGGGGATGTGGAAAATATTCAACTATTACTTTCTATTCCTGACAATGAAACTATTACTATGGACTCACTTATAGGAGAACTTGGCATTAATGCCAAACCAGACATTGACAGTGGTTTGAAATCCAAATCTAAGTTTACCCCACAAGTATCACACTCTAACATTGATCTTTTTAGAACTAAGGTCTCTGATGACCTACATAAATATCTAAATGGTCGCAACCAGGGAGTACAGGGAATTTCCAATCTCACCCCACCAGAAAGAATGGCTATTACCACTTTGAGGGCCAATGATGGAATAGTCATACGAGAAGCTGATAAGGGGGGGAACGTGGTCATTATGAACAGGGCAGACTACATGAGCGAGATTCAAAGACAACTGGAAGATAGTACTTGTTATGAACTTACTCCTGTCAATCCCATCGAGGAGCTTACTACATACATCAACATTAGGTTGGGGAATTGGAGGGAACGTGGCCTGATATCTGAGGACGAATATAGGTACCTGAATGTCCAGAATCCGAGTTTCCCTTGTATCCATATCCTTCCGAAGGTTCATAAGGGGGGGGCATTCCCCCTAGGGAGACCAATAATAGCTGGAATCAACTCTCCAACAGAATGACTGTCGGAGTATGTCGATACCTTCTTACAGCCGTTGGTGATCAATCTCCCTGCTTTTGTTTCCGATAGCAAGGACATCTTGAATAAATTCGAAGATGTCATGTGGTCCGATGACCTTATCTTTGTGACATTTGACGTTCCCAGCCTGTACACGTGTATCAAGAAACAGTTTGGCTTACATGCTCTTTCCTTCTTTCTTGGAACACGGACTGCAGACTGGTACGAGCATAACAAAATGCTTTTAGATATGACTGATTTGATCTTGTCAAAAAACTTTTTTATTCACAATGGGCGCTGGTACCACCAGCTCCAAGGGACCGCGATGGGTTCTAAATTTGCACCATCGTACGCGGGACTCTTCATGGGCTGGTGGGAGAAGACACATGCATGGGGTCGACATGCCTCCCCCTGGCTGGAACATATCATCTTCTGGGGGAGGTACATTGATGATGTCATAGTAATTTGGAAGGGGTCCCTGGAACAACTTCGTGATTATCACGAGTTCCTTAACAACAATCCATATAATGTGGAACTTACAATGTCGTATGGGCTGGACAGGATAGATTTTCTTGACATTACCTTTTACATCAAGGATGGAGGTATCCATAGCACATTGTATCGGAAACCCACATCCTGTAATGGTACTCTGCATGCTACAAGTGCACACTCTAGGGCAACCATTAATAATATCCCCTATGGGGAAATGGTCAGGATCCGTAGAAATTGTAGCGAGCAGGAGACCTTTATGACTAAGCTGGAACAGACTAAAGCCCGGTTTAGAAAAAGAGGCTATACAGAGAAGACATTACAACGGGCCGAGCGCAAGATTCAGCAAAGAACTAGGGTTGACACCCTTAAACAACAAAGGTCCAAGATGGGTGGACCAGATCAGAAATCTACCATATTTTTTGTCACTCAGTTTAACAGTAATAGTCAGCAAGTTTACAAAACTTTGGCCAGATATTGGCCTCTTCTACAGGAGATACCAGGCCTGAAGGATCACATTGCTCCTAGGCCCAAAATCACATATAGACGGGGCATTACCCTTAGGGACAAACTTTGCCCTAGTTATATTGTTCCACAACAACTAGGAAAGAATTGGCTGGACAATAAACCATTGGGTTTCTTTACATGTACTGAGTGTAGCATATGCCAATATGGTAAAAATAGACAAAAAGAGTTTAAGCACAACACGGACCGTATCTATACCATTCGCCATTTCATTACATGTCGCTCCCAATTTGTTACTTATATAATTGGTTGTAGTTGCAATATTATTTACGTAGGAAGCACTGTAAGACCTCTAAAAATTTGCATTCAAGAACATATACAAGCAATAAGGAATGGGGACACTAGGTACCCGATGACAACACATATGACAAACCATCACAGAGGTCAACCGGAGGTTTGGTTCCATGCCATTGACCATGTCCCCCGCAGAGTTAGAGGTGGGGATAGAGAATTGGCGTTAAGACGCAATGAGGCAGCCTGGATCTGTCGCTTGCGGTGCGTGAAGGCAGGTCATAATACTGATGAGGAATTGCATTATTTTTTGTGATCAGTTTCTCTTTATTCTTACATTTTTCTTCCTTTAATATGTGCAAACTGATTAAGATTTATTTAGTTTATTTTTCTTTATTTTCTTTTTTCTTTTTGTTTTATTTTTCCTTTGTGTTCTTTCCCCTTCCAATCTACTAAAATATTCATTTCGTTGAAGCACTCTATAAGGTTTGTGCAGTATTTCTGCCTAGCTATCATTCTTTATGGTCATGCAGTCTTCTATCTGTTTCCATATTCCCTCTTATCCTCTCTTGATATTTGATGGGATTTATTTTTAATTTTATTTCTCACGAGGTTAGCGCAGTATCTTTTACGCAGCCATTGTTATCTGCTCTTAAACAACTTCAGTGGAAGATTGCGAGTACAATTTACACTTGATTAGTGCTAACCGGTTATATTTTACCAATCATATATCATGGACTTTACGGTGCAAAAGATTAAACGTAGGTAGCTGGAAATTGACTAGTTTGTGTGTCTTTTTACATCAACCCTGCCTATTCGGAGACACACTTTTTAGTTGCCCCCTGATACCGATTCAGCTCACACCGGTTGGGGATGCCGCTAGTATTTAAGACGGCATGACGTAAAGGCACGTCCTTTTCCTATTACTGAAGGCTTGACACTCTGGGAGGCCGCATTTTCACTTGTTCGGGTAAGTTCTGCTTTATGCCCGTTGGTTGTTTTATATCTTAGTTGCTTACCGGCTATTATCTAGGCCGGTTACATGTACATTTAGCTTGCTCTGCCCCATTTTTTGAGTTTTCAAATGGCCGTTAAATAGCTTGGTCTTTTGTTTACCTTCTGTTGACCATCGGGATAGGCTGGGTTCCGCATTCACTTCGCTGCTTATTTTTGGTTTTCTTCCGGGTTATATTAGAGCCAGGTTTTGTGTTTGTTTAGCCTTTAATATATATGGCTAAACACGGCTTTGTGTTCTCGCTACCACTTATCCCTTATCTGAGTTCTAATTTGGATGGTATAGAGCCCGGCTGTGATTATACAGTAGTTTTGTCCTCGATATCTGGCTTAAAATGACCTATGTCTGGCTCCCAATAGTTTTTGGACGTGGGGGTAGTATGTTTCAATAATTTTTAAATTTTTGCTTTCACCTCATGCCTTTGGCATGAGTTTTTTATGATAACTTTGTCTACAACACCCATCCCAATTTGACATGAGTTCTTTGACTGTCATTTGACATTACTTTTAGCTTCCTATCTATAGATTTCTGTCCTGCTTTCCTTTTGCTTTTCTTTTTATAGGCACATTGGCCTGTTAAATAGTGCATTGACCCTGGATTTAGGAGGGTACAACGCTTATACTTGAACGTTATCTACCTTTGTATGATGGATTGGATACTTTTAGCCTGAAAAATTCGATCAGGCCTTCTCCATCGGTTCTATTCTCAGGTATGTAGAGTCGTATGGTTCGGAAATGATCCTTGATTAGGTTTTTTACTGGTTTTTTACTTATTTTTCGTCTCCATTCTCCATACCTTATTGATTTAATATTTTTTTTCTCTTTCTCTTTAAGGAACGATTATAATCTGTGCTTGACCCTGTTCGGGTGGGGCCTTACTCTATTTATGACCCTTTATATTCTCTGAACATATGACCTAGTTTCCTTTTCATTCAAGGTAGGCGGCTCTAAGGCCCCCTTTTTCTCTGTGCTTTCTCTCACTAATTGTTATTTTGACCCCCACATTACTTTCTCAGGTCTTTCTGGGTTTAGTTCTGTTCTCCTTATCTAAATTTATCTTAGTTATAATGTTTGTTACGCGTCCTTTCCTCGTTTTCTCTTCTTATGCTTTTTTGATCTCTAATTGTGCGTTTGATATGTTTCTTTTTAACACGGTGATTTTATGTGTCTTTCTTGGCTTTTGTTGTACGTTCTATCACTCTTGTATCACTCTTTGTAGATATTTTAACTTTGCAAAGTTATTTTGCCCTGCGTGTTTTTTAATTAATGTTATATTTTATGGCAATGTCTGTGCTTTGTTTGTCATTGTGTTATAAATATGTATTGTATTTTGTTAAGTATTTGTAGAGTTATTCCTTTGTCACAGTACGTATTATGTACTTTGTATGTCTTTGCAGCCCTGATGAAGTCCATTTTCATGGACGAAACGCGTTGGCTGTTGGTTTATGGGCAACATTGAAGAATAAAGAAACCATGTTTTTGACATTTACATTGGATGGACAGTAATTTTTCAAACAGCATATTGGTGGTGCTCTCCACATTGATAAAAAGTTACTTTGGTCTTGGAGACTGCCACTTTGAAGCAGCGGTGGCAGTGGAGGTGCACACTTCTTCTGGGCATACTGGCCTAGTCTGCTTTCTATTTGGACTTCTAGTCGGGGTTTGGTTTTGTGTGGGGAGGCGCGTTGCCAGCGCTCCTTGGTGTGCAGGTTGGGCTTGCTGTTTCATTTTTGGGATACCATACCATAGTAGTTGCATTCAAGGTAAATCACGTGATCAACTCTAAACTTTCCACGATTCCAGCACAAATTGGTTACTGGCATCACCTTTCCCATATCGATAAGTTGCTACTTCATTCATCCTTGGCCATTCTTCTCCTCTTCCATGGGAACTCGCCTCCTTGCTCATTACCGCGTTTCTCCTAGCCAAATAAATCCCTCTTCATATGCCTCGCTGTCTCACTGAAACACTAACCCTTCCTTTACTAACCAATAAAGCTTTGTCCACACCTGATATAGAAACAAAAATACAAACAAAAACATTCGACATTGGAGGTTAAATACGAATTAGATTTTGAACTTTAGCATGAGCTTGTGCTGAAAACTGTTCTTGAGGCCTAAAAATTATGTCAACTTTATAGTGCGCAGGGTTATAGATGCATGCACATTTCTAAACACATAGCAAATGTTGTTTCTTAAAACATAAATAAATTGGAAAAGATTACTATTTTTTTTTTCCAAAGTACACCAGTGTGAATATAATTTCTTGCTACACGTAGTAGTGCCTACAAATTCATCTACACATACACTTTATTTCACCAGCTTCACAATGAGACATGTCAAAACTTTAATATCCCTGGGAATATTAATATGTAACTGTTGCAAAACTTGTATTAGTCGCATTTCTATGCACCACATTTATAAGTCTTATTAGGTTTCATATGGAGAACTTTAAATATACAATACCCCATCTTCTCTTAGTAACATTAGTCACATAAAATATATACATGTGCTGACTACACAATTATGATGCACTCCTACGTTATCTTAGGACAAGATCAAAATTACACTGGTCCAATAACATGCATCAAGTCCTATGACACGTAACATGATCAAACTCAGAGAAAAAGCATGCTCACATGTGGCAATAGTGATAGAGAAACTGGTGTAAGTATGCGGTTTCTGTGAACATCATCTATGTAAGCCTGGTAACCTCGCTCTGTGTGTGAGTATCAGCAACTTCTGGGAATTAGAGAAATTGGTGTAAGGTATGAGTCTTCATAAACATAATGTAAGCTTGCAATTTATTTCTTTTTTGTGAATCAGGCTCTATAGATTTGTTCTCGAATATGCCTTGAAAATTAGACACTATACTGATTATAAGGTTAAGGTTGGAAGTCATTTTGTAAGACTCACAGAAATTCCCACTTCTCTGGTAAATAATTAGGCCACATTCAGCAAATATTCTTACAGAAATTCTAATTATCTTCTCATAAACTTTCTTTAGCAGCTGGATACCACTCTGCTTAGTGGCACAGGTTCTGAGTGAAACATCCAGTCAGGGGCGGCTCCTCCGCTAAGGCGGAGGAGCGTCACCCCACTGCTCTCAGAGCAGGAAAAATAAAATGATAATAACATTGTAATTATCATTTTATTTTTCATAGGTTAGGAGCTGGGTTAGGGTGAAATGGGGACTGGTGGCACAGGGGGAGGAGTGGTTTGCACACTCCAAGTGCGCATGACAGTTTGGCCGGCCGTCTTGGGCCGGCCAAAAGTCATTGGCACTTTGTATGTTCCCCATCAGGCTGTATTGCACAGCATGGGGGGGAACATGCACAGGCTCCCTGTCCCCGTCGGAGCGCCAAACCATGGCACTCAGACCAATCACAAAGCTGCATTTCTGCATTGTGATCGGCTTAGGGGAGCCTGGGTGCTTCCTGCTTCCAGTACTCGCCAGAGAAGCTGAGATATGATGCCCCTCCACCCCCCGTTCCCTGCCAGCCGCTACTGCATCCAGTTGTTTTGTGTCTGATTGCATCACGATAAAACTTTGTGAACACTTATCTCCAGTTCTGGATGAGTCCTGAAGTAGTCACTCAACTGTAATTGAATTTGTTTGTTTCTCTTGTTAAAAGCTGATTGAACAAGCATTTGGTGGAAAGTTTTTTTCTCTTCTCTTCTACCCCTCTGGCTATTAATTAGTAAGCTGCTTTCATAGCTTTCCTATAAAACAGATCTTACCATGATCTATTGTAGCCCAATCACCTTCGAAACATTTACAGTGAAAATAGAAAGCAACAATTTAAGTGAAAAATTACATTACGACCAAATAGTAAAAGTCCTAAATGGACTGTCGTAAATTTTATTTTGCAGCATTTTCTATGATTTTGAACTCACTAAAGTAGTCACATATTTGCTGTAAAAGTTTGCTGATTTTATTAAATTAAAATTGTTTCTAGCAAAATTGGATCTAAAGCCAATTAAAAATTGCCACATGTGATGCCCCATGGTAGCATATCTTTGCAACGTTTAACCTGACATTTTTTCAGCTGCTGCTAAGTTGCTCACGCATTAAACAGATACTGAGGTAAAACGTTCACCTATACAGTGTTTAATGTGTTAAAATAACAAAATAGCAGCATGCCACTGCCACAGAATGTAGCACACAGTACTGCACAGTTAGCATTTTCTTGCTCCATATTTTAGACATGCTGCCACATATTTTAGACCTGCAATGCGGAATAATTAAGTGGCGCTCAAAACAGTTTTGCCAAATGTGCTGTAACCTGAAAAAAAACTCTTGGAAAAGATAATCAAATGTATTTAAAATCTTGGATTTTACGATCCAGTGCAATTCAGTTAAATTATTTCAGTGGATAGCCATAGCATTTGTGCAGGGTACCGAGATAATCTGGGGTCATATTGAATATAGAGCCCTTGGTTTGAAATTAATGTTTGTGCCTGTTTTTTTGGCATTGTAGGCACAATATTACAACCGGAGGAGCTGCTTAGCCTATGCAGCTCTTTCTGTAATATGAATGATACTGATGCAAACTATGTGCAAGCTAACACACAAGGGGTTTTACCATCGTTGCTTGAGGCCACGGTTCCGTGAAAACTAGAGAACACATTTTCCCTTACACTTGTGTTGTTTTAGAGTTACAGGTGCAGTGCCAGGAATGTTATCAGAACGCGTACTGACCAGTAGCGGCTCCTCCGGCAATGGCCAAGGATTGTCGCCCCACTGCCAGCCGCAGAAGCAGCAATGAAAAATAAAACGATGCACGAGCATCGCTTTATTTTTATTTTTCTGAGTCAGCTTGTGCAGGAAGAGGTGGTGCATGGGAGGGTGGAGGAGGAGTGCTTGTGCACTCCCTAAGTGCTCATGTGTGTTTGGCCGGCCATCTCATCGCATTTAGGTTTGAAACCCCACAGACTCCATGACCTGAGCAGGGCATCTTTCCTGCCTGCTCAGGCCAATACCCGTGCTGCTCTGCAGCACAGGGATTGGCTAGGAGTCTGTACCAGGGGCTGCTGGCACCCAGGAAGAGGCCAGCAGGAGCGATGCAATGTGTGAGGCGGCCGGCGGCATCAGGTAAGTGTTTTTTAGCTTTGTATTATTAGTAACATGCCCTCCCGTCCCCCTCCCACCCCCCAGGCGCTCTCCCCCCACGCTCCCACCACCCTTTGTTAATGGCGACCGCCGCTGGTACTGACTGTGTGCTACATACACGGCTCACAGTCAGCGGCAGCTTGTACTATTTAAAAGTGGTGGGGCCACATGTTCCTTTTGTGTCAATGAACGGAATGCAAACTATTATCACCTCTTTGCATCCCGTTCATTCTTGGAGTGACACAAAAGGAACACATACCTAAATGCAGCATTGTGGCTTAATGTTACCTTCCATGCATATCAAAAAGATTCTGATGCAAAACACAGCTGCTCTGCTTACCCAGGTCCTCCTGTGATTCTATTGCTCAGTGGAGTATGCCTACGTTGGCCCAGCGCAGCCCAGCCAATCCCAACGCTGCTCTTTAACATAGCGAATATTAGACTTTCATTGAAGGAGAGCGGCATTGGGATTGGCTTGAGCAGGGCAACCCGGCGCTCCATCAGAGACCAGGGAACTGCTGTCTCTGTCCCCCAGGCTCTCTAACAGTGTGGTATCAGAGGCTTTTAAAGGGCGCATGTCAGATTGGACTCACCAGAGCTTTTGTCCAGCCTGACATGGTCACTTTAATTTATGGCAGCCCTTTGATCTATAGCTGCATTACGAGAGGAAGACCACGACTCCTCCTCGTGCACTACACAACGCCAGCCATATAACTAATACAAGTTTTAGTCTTTGGCTCTTAAGTGGCAGGGCAATGCTTATTTGCTCACAGTCCACCTCCGAGTGACAATTGGAAGGTGGACACTGGGGCCTCCTAGGACGAATACACGCTGCACTTATCTGCAGGATAGATCATAGTGTCCTCTCAAAATTAAGGCTGGGTCTTCTTTCAGTGAAAGATGTAGTCTCGATTTTTGACTGCAGCTTTGCCTTTGTGATGCATTTTCTCCTCCACATGTCCAAAGTGTCAGAGTTTGTGCCTGCACTCAGGACAGCATTTTTCTTTCTGTATTTGGTCGCACTGATATTGGAGCTTGTGCTACTAATGCTTTCATAAGAGTCACTGCAAATGTGCTGGAATGAGCTTAGTGAACACGAGATTTCTCATGTTTGCTACTCTAAAGGAGGCAAATTGATAGACCAGTGAAAAAAACAGCTGACAAGACAGAACCGGAAGCAGTCAAGTGCAAATTCTTTCTTTTTATGTTGCGAATGCAGTGCAGAAAATTCGATTGAAGATATCAAATATGCTGTACAGTCATGAGATCAATTAACTATGTTGTACATACACTTAAAATATCAGGGGTGTATTTGAGCACATTTAGTCCTTTAACACTAAACAGTTCATAGATACATAGATGTCGTTCATGAATATCGGAATCTGTGCAATGAGCATTATTGTTCAACATGAGTAGTATTACAAAGAAAAACGCTCCACATATAGAACAATGATGTTGTATTGATACAAGACAACAGCCTCTCAGCCACATCAGCTGCTGGTTCCAAACTCCACCAAACCATTAACTGTCAAAGTCAACTGTCAATAGAATCCTGGCAGGTATCAACTACCAGAAGAGACCGGGGAACTGGGAAAGGGTAAGAGGGAACACGTAGGGAACATTTTAAATGGGACAATGTATCATCTTTAATGGATTAGATTGGAATAAATTATAACAAGTAGTTTGTTAGGCATAGTTAATTTCAGATCGAAAATGCAAAGCAGTTCTACTGAGACATCAAGGTCGGACTGGGAACCAAAACCGGCTCTGGCAAACTGCTCGGCCGGCCCAGGGGGGAGGGGGCGGGGTCGCGCCCGAGCTGGTTGCTAGGGCCAGTTTTGGCAGATTTTGTTACAGCGGGCCGATATTGCAGCTATGCTGCAAAAGTGACCCCCGGTAACACAAACGGCCCCCCCAGGGGCCCAAAACCGACCCCACCCTGGCGGCCCACCGGGAAAATGCCCGGCCCTGTGAGACATACTTTCATTAAGCCCTGGCACAAAACGTATCCATCTATTTTATGTTCCACTGTTGTCGCCTTCAGATCATTTTACAGTGCTAGGCTTAGCCCAAAATATCAGAAAAGACGGGTAATCCTAATGTATTGCTTTTCTTCGCACAGATTCCAGGCCCATAAAGAGGAATGCAGAACAAATCAAATATTCAGCCCCAGTCAAGAGATCTGGGTTAAATCTATTGCTCTTTTGCTCACCATGCTAACCCAGCTTAGACCCAGCCATATGCAAATGAGTCTTGACCCTGCTCCTCATGGGAACAGTCCAGCCCAAACTGCAGAGCCAGGTCATTCCTGGAACAGAAACAAGCATCCTGGGACTGGTTTCAGGGTATCACCCCTCATCAGCCAGGCTATCTTGAATCCAGGGGCACAGTGAGCCCCGGACCCATGTCTGGGCTTACCCAGCACACTTAGGGGCCGATTCCGATTCCGGCCGGAAATCTCTCCGACCGAGCCGGACCCGGAGAGAATTCCGACCGAATCGGACCCTAGCAGTCCGACCGGACGAGTACGATGCATTCGCATGCTATCGGACTCGAGTCGGTCGGACTCCCATTGAAGTTAATGGGAGCCGGTCGTACAACGCGTACGCGGGCTCCCATTGCCTCAATGGGTGCGAGGCAAACAAGGGCGCCCCCTATAGCGGGTACGCGTCCATGCGCATCGCGGCGTACATGCACAGGTAGGGGGGACCCATGGGTCCCCCCTGTGTGCGACTCGCGTGCCTACGCGTACAGGGGGGTCCGACGCGGACCCCCAAAGTCCGGCTCCGACAGCTTTTTTGAGCCGGACGGCGCGAGTCGGTCGGACTGCTCGCGGCGCGCATCGTACTTGCCCGGCCGGGAAACATCTCCATAGCGCGGTGCGAGTCATGTCCGTGTGAGTCGGTCGGAGCGTGTCGAAGCCGCGTACGAGTCGGTCGGCGATTTCACGGGAGCTTGCATCGTACTCGCTCGGCCGGACCCGCGTACGATTCGGTCGGGAAACAGGGCTCCGAATCGGATCTGGTAAATCCGAATACGATTCGGAGCACTACCGGCCGAGATCGGAATCGGCCCCTTAGTGTGAGAAAGCAAAAGACACACAAATGACATACGGAATGGGAAACAAATCAAGCCTTCACCCCCAATGATGAGATTTGGGCCTAAATCCATGTTTTATTTTGCTCACCATGTCACTCCAGTTTGGACCCAGCCATATTCAAATCAATCTCAGCCCTGTTCCCCGATCGAAACTGTCCATCCAAAAGTGTCAGGCCAGGTCCTCCCCAGACCAGAAACAAGCATCCTGGGACCGGTTTCTGGGTATCGCCCCTCATCAGCTAGGCTAGGTTGACTCCAGTGGCATGGAGAGCACAGGACGCACGTCTGGGCATACCTGTCACACTTAGGGTGACAAATGCAAAAAGAACAATTGAAGGACAGAATGCTGAACAATGTCAAACATTCACCCCCATTACGGAGATCTGGGCCTAAATGAATCGTTTTTTTGCTCTCCATGCCATTTCAGTTTGGACCCATTCACATAAAAATCAGTCTCGATCCTGTTCCCCATGGGAACAGTCCAGCCTGAACTGCCAGGCCAGGTCCTTCCCAGACCGGAAACAAGCATTGGCGGACTGGTTTTGGGGTATCACCCTTATCAGCCAGGTTAGCTTGACTCCAATGGCATGGAGAGCATGGAA
Source organism: Calotriton arnoldi (assembly GCA_963921515.1). Taxonomy (NCBI): domain Eukaryota; kingdom Metazoa; phylum Chordata; class Amphibia; order Caudata; family Salamandridae; genus Calotriton; species Calotriton arnoldi. The sequence continues at coordinate 184,438 of CAWUFW010013805.1, read as the reverse complement.
CCCACATCTGGGCATACCTATCCCCCTTCGGGTGACAAATGCAAAAATAACAATTGATAGACGGAATGCTGAACAAAGTGAAACATTCACACCCAGTACAGAGAACTGGGCTTGAATCTATCGTTTTTTGCTAACTATGTCATTCCAGTTTTGACCCAGCCATATGCAAATCAGTCTCAACCCTGTTCCCCATGGGAACAGACTATCCTGAGTTGTCAGGCCAGGTCCTCCCGGACTGGAAACAAGCATCTTGGGACCGGTTTCAGGGAATTACCCCTCATCAGCCAGGCTAGGTTTACTCCAGTGGTATGGTGAGCACGGGAACCCAGTCTGGGCATACCCGTCCCACTTAGGGTGACAAATAAAAAAAGAACAATTGATGGACAGAATGTTCAGCAATGTCAAACATTCACACCAGTACAGAGATCTGTGCCTAAATCAATCGTTTTTTTGCTCCCCATGCCATTTCAGTTTAATCCCTGCCATATGCAAATCAGTCTTGACCCTGCTCCCCATGGAAACAGTCCAGCCCAAACCGTCAGGCCAGTTCCTTTCTAAAAACTGGGGAGTGATCAGAGAGAGTTCTATGAATACGTTAAATCTGTGTGGTCCATTCTCCAACATATCTGGAATCCAACCATAAATCTATCCTGGACCATGTATTAAGAGTAGGTGTTATTCAAGTGCCCTCTCAAGCCACAGTGTGTCTGGTGTGCCAGATGTCGATAAGGCACTTATCCAATAAAAGTATGCAATGTCTGAGTCACTGCAGGGTGGGGTGGCTTGTTGTGCAGGATCTATCCTGCAGGCGGGGAGGGGAAAAGACCATGATAAAACCACCTCCACAAATTAGTGCCATGGGGTTAAGTTGTGTAATTTTGAGCCCATATATAAATGCAGTGGTCACTTTTGAGTTGAGTTGAGTGAGAGTGATACAAGACAATTCATTGGCTGCCCATGAGTGGTCGAACTCTATGCAAGGGAGCTACTGTGCAGTGAGCCTCCATGTCATCATTAAAAGAATTAAGGTTGCGGTCTCTGTATTTCCTACCCTCACTCACTCCTACCTACCTAACTTGTCAGACATAGTAAATCATCCCTCCCCACACAACAGCAATTTACAAACTGCACACCTAGACTCAAACAATTATGCCGTTGGTTCATCAAATATGCACCATGTGTGATAAAATTGCAGCAAGATCAACAGAAAGAAGGAAACAAATAGAGATGGGAAAGTAGAACCGAGAGAACTCCGGCAGGTGGCCACGATGCAGCACTTAATTCCCACTCATTGACCAAATTGGCAGCCAAAGATATCAGAAGGTAAGGCGCCCGCCATAGATCCTTCACTATATTGAGACTGAAGCATCTAGGTGCAAACATAGACCTCTTATTTCAAGGACTTGGAATTCATGATCAGAGTTAAGAAGCATCAGGGCAGTTTGAATACAAAGCAAGTAATCATGAGTAAACCTCTAAGCCAGGAGTATTCTGAGAAAGGTTCCTGCTGAAGGGTGTACATTGCCGAACAGCCATGAGTGGTGGATATCTGTCGGCTGCGGGGGGGGGACATCCATTACAACGCAGTCATTACAACGCAACTGCCTTTACATCGCATGCCATTACAATGCATGCCATCACAACGCATGCCACTACAATGCATGCCATTTCAACGCATACCATTACAGCGCATGCCATTACAACCCATTATAAGGTAAGTAATGGAGAATTTTTTTAGTATTAGGGTGGGTATAGGTTTTGGGGTACATGGGAATAGTAATTTTTACCCCCACACTATCCAACACTTTCCCTACTGTTGCACTCACTGGAGTGGGAATAGTAATTTTTACCCCTACACTATCCAACACTTAGTAATTTTTACCCCTACACTATCCAACACTTACCCTACTGTTGCCCTAAAAGTATTATGCGTTGTAATGGTATGCGTTGTAATGGTATGTATTGTAATGGAATCCGTTGTAATGATAGTTTTTAAAAATGCCTTGTAATGGCATGTGTTGTAAAATCATGCAATGTAATGGTAGTTGCGATGTAAAGACTGCGTTGTAAAAGCATGCATTGTAATTGCATGCGTTGTAACGTCATATATTCCGGGTTAGAGAGTCCGCAGAGATGCTGTCATGAAGGCGCTGTTTAGTGATTGGATGGACATTGTCTATTTTCTTTCCCAAGTGTTTATGGGAAATGTAGTTTATGGTTTTAAATCTATGATGTGTAAAAGCTGCTGGGAAAGGAAGCAGCGAAGAAAGAGGGGGATAGAGAGTCCCCGGAGCTTCTGTCATGAAGGCGATTTTAGTGATTGGATGGACTTTGTCTATTTCCTTTCCAAGCGTTTATAGGAAATGTAGTTTATGGTTTTAAATCTATGATGTTTAAAAGCTGCTGGGAAATAAAGTGAAGAGAGGAAAAGCCTAATCCTCGCGCCCCGGGTCCTGACATAGATTTGGGCAGCCTGCTTGGGATCTGTAAAGAAGTAGGAAGCATTGCAACCCCACCTGTTGCAATTTCCTCTTCATTGCAACCCCACCTGTTGCAATTTCCTCTTGGTCACCAATATCTCCCTTCTTGCTGCCTGTACTGCCCGGGTGAGGTCTGGATATAGTGAATTCTTGTTAACATCATAAGCAATGTCTCACCACTCCCTGGCGAGGAGCAATACCATGTTGTGTTCTTTGGGATTCATCAGTTGGGGTCTTCCGGTGGTGGGATCCAACCCATTGATCTGTGCTTCTAAAACATATACCGTTGAATTATATTCAGATTTTTTTAAATATACTTTGTAACATGTTCTCTACATAATCTTTCTTTTTTCCCAGTGCTGTTTTTTCCAGGACCCAAGTAGTGCAATTTTTTCTAAATTTTCATTTCTAATTTTAATTACCTTGAGGAACTGTTCCTTGTGCAAAAGTCTCTTGCTATGTACATTATATTCTTCTGCATTTGATACTTGCTTTTCCAGGTGGTCTACATGGTCTCCATGTGTGTCTATACGTTCCTTCATCTGGTCATATCTGTCCCAAAAAAAATATCTATAACCATTTCCCAGAACATTTTAACATAAATTACATTCCCCTTCCTTTTTTTTTCTTTTTTCTTTCCCTTCCTTCCTTCCCTTCCCTTCCGCTCTCCCTATTTCTTTCCCCCTTTTTTTTTTTATGTTTTTGCTCATCTTTCTTTCCATATCCGAATAAGTAGTATACCGGTTAGATTAGCCCTCTCTCCATCCCATTGCTCCCAACCTATTCCAGTTCACTGTATGACAGGGACCAATTCATTAAGGGAGCCCAAATAGCTAGACCTTTAGCTTTAACCCTGTGGCCTCTCCTGGAGTAAACAGCTCTCTCCATCCTGTGTACCGCAAGCAGTCTTCCTAACCACTGTTGGGCAGACGGAGGGGTGGGATCAAGCCAGTGTGTAGCCAAGCATAATCTAAACACTGTCATAGCAATAAAAAGAAAGGACTGATTATGATTTGAAAATGCAGGGTGTCCAACCCCTAATACAATCAAATGAGGTGATAGATCAATTTCACGGTCCAGCATGGTTCCCAGAATGTTACTTACATCCTGTTTCAAGGCGTCTAGCACGGGGCAATCTGCAAACATGTGAATGATATCAGCCGCATGATAACTACACCGGGGGCAAGTTGATCCAGCTACCCGACCCCATTTAGCGATTTTAGCGGGTGTGATATAGAGATTAAACCATGTTTTAAAACACTGGAGCTGAAGATTGGCTGCAATAAATGTTGTCTGGGCCAGGTGTAATGAATCTTCTATTTCTCCTGATCCCACCTGTAAGAGACCCTGCCATCGATCTACGTGTTTATTTAAATCATCCCTTATTTGCTCATTCAGCATTTTATAAATCCCCCCTAGTGTGTAAGAGCCCTTAAGTAATCCATCAATCAACTTCACCCCAGAGAAACCACAAGCACCGCCAGTTTTCTTAACTAAAAAATCTCTTATTTGAAGATATTTAAAAAACTGCCGATTATTTAACCCGAATCTATCTCTAATAGTTTCAAATAACAACACTTCAGTCCCTTTAGTGACATCGCCCACCACCCTGACCCCTTTATCGTACCAATACCGCCTGTGCCCATCATTAAAAATATTTGGAAGACAGCCATTCTTAAATATTGGAGTATAAGCATTAATACGCCCAAGGCCAAATTTTTTCCGGACCGCAGTCCAAACCTTAAATGCACAGAGTAAAATTTTAAATTTAACCCTTTTATAATAATTCAATTCGATATGTCGTAAAAGACACCCCGGAGCTTCCTCCCCTAATAATAACTCAAAGACAGATGCAGACGCCCCAATCTGTGTGGTCTCCACTTTTTCGTTAAGCAATGTCCCTGCTATATGTAAGACTGATGCCCAATGATAAAGCTGAAGATTGGGTACTGCCCACCCCCCTCTCTCTCTTGGTAATGTTAGCAATTTAAGCGCTCTACGAGGGCGACCGTTAGCCCAAATAAACCTAGAGAATAAGTGATTCATAGAGACAAACCAAGAATTACAGATAATCAGAGGAATAGCCCAAAAGAAATACAAAATCCTAGGTAAAAAAAGCATTTTGATAGCATTACATCTTCCAACCATCGTCAATTTGAGACTTTCTAATCTATTAAATTCAGCTTTGAATTTAACAAGCAGCGGGTTCAAATTGTTTCCTGAGATCTTGCCGTGATTTCCACTCCCAAATAAATAGCACTCTGTACCACACAGGAGTCGCTCATCTGAATACCTTTGCCAACCACAACCTGAGTTTTAGTCGAATTCAGGCGGTAACCAGAGAGTTTCCCAAAAATATTAGCTTCTTTTTCAATCTCCCTCATTGCCGTCATGGGATTAGAAGTAATGATTGCAAGATCATCGGCATAAGCCAGTATCTTAGTGCTCCCCCCAATACTCTGCATTCCTGTAATCCGGTTATTGCAATCGATCTTCCTAACTAGTGGGTCGATATACAACGCGAACAATAAGGGGGAGCACGGGCACCCCTGGCGAGTCCCCCTGCTAATGAGAACGGGATCCGACATCTCTCCCATTATTGATATTCTTGACACAGGGTCTCTATACATCATTGCGATAGCGGTGATAAAACCATCCCCAAACCCTCTGGTCTTCAAAGTTGCCCACAGGAACGGCCAGGAGACCCTATCAAAGGCCTTCTCCGCATCAAGCAAGATAAGCCCGATAGGGTCCCCAGTGATTCCTGCTTCATCAAAAAGAGCGATTACCCTCTGGATATGATCAATTGTACTTCGTCCGGGTACAAATCCGTGCTGGGTTGGAGAAACCAATTTTTTAATAACCTCTGACAATCGTTTCGCCAGAATTTTAGCAAATAGTTTGACATCGCTGTTTATTAAAGTGATAGGTCGATAAGACCCCATCTCTCTCACCGGTTTCCCTTTCTTAGGGAAAATAATAATATTCGCTGATTTCCAAGAACCAGGAGCTCCTCTCCCTGCCTGAGCGTCCAAAAACACCTCCTTTATTAGTTCCTGTAACGGGGAGGTAAAAATGTTATAAAACTCACCAGGAATGTCGTCCGTACCCACCGCCTTACCATTTACCAATGACCTAATAGCTTCTTGAATTTCATCTACTGTTATAGGTGCATCAAGTGCATCCCTCTCCTCTGTTGACAAACTCTCACAAGAAATCCCTGTTAAATAACTCTGTATGGCTTCCTCTTCGGTGGTGATATCATCCATATAAAGTTTCTGATAAAACCGTTGAAAAGCAGCACGTATTTCTAGAGGTTGATTAACTAACCCTACCCCGGGATCATCTATTTCTAATATCCCCTCCTGAGTTATTCGTTGTCTGGTCCGCACTGCCAAGAGGTGGCCGACTCTCTCATTGCATTCATATATCTTGGATCGCCAGGCACAGTACTTGCTTGCCGCCTTATTGGCCGAAAGATCCATAATTGTAGATTTAGCTAAAGCCACCTTCATTTGTGCCTGCTCTACCTCTCTTTTATTTATGAGAGCCTGTATTAATTGTGTTTCTGCTTCACTAAGTGCCTGATATTGTGCTTGAAGATGCCTTTTTCTTTTGCCTGCAAGGCCCAGCCATACCGCAGTGTTTCCCCTCTTATCCCAGCTTTGAGTGTGTCCCAAATTATCCCTATCTCTGCACTGCCTCTATTCTCGTCTATAAATCTCGGAATCCAATCCATCATATGTTGGATATATTCTTCCTCATATAAAAGTGCTCTATTAAAAGTCCAATGAGACATAGAAGGTTTTAATGTTTGAAGTGAGATCTCTAATACAAGCGGGTTATGATCCGACATAACCCGGGGAATTTAATGATGTCAGACCTAATTAGCACCTCCTGGGATACAAAAAAATAATCTAACCTAGCATGAGTTTGATGAGGGGCAGAAAAAAATGTATATCCCATATCTTGAGATTTTACTGTAGCCCATGTGTCAAATAATCCATGTGTGTTACATAAATTAAACAAAGCATTAAAAACGTTGGGTTTGCGACCCCGATATAAATGCACACCTAATTTCATATTCTCGTTGTTTAAATTGATGTTAGCATCCCCGTACAAGATTATAGGCAACGGCCACCCAACCAACTCCACATTCAACCAATCAAATAAAGCTGGTTCATCCAGCACTGATCCATAGACAGAACACAGCGTAAAAGAATAGTTATCCAAACAGCAGTGAGTGATAGCCCATCTCCCATAGCAGTCTGATTTCGATCGTGGAAACCTAAAACCTTTTTTGCGGGCCAGGATCGCTACCCCTCTTGTGCGTGTTCCCTGAGTCGTGGCAGAGACTAATTGATATTCATCAAACACTGCTATCTTTTGTCTGCCAGCTTCCAAATGGGTCTCTTGAAGACAAACTATGTCTGCCCGTAGATATTTCATATCTTCATTAATCCTACGTTTTTCGAGGGATTATTCAGGCCACAAATATTAACTGAGGCTATCCGCAATTTACCCAATACCATTAGTAATCCACAGCAAGTCCAGTCTGTTCCAGATCTTATTACCTATTGATACTAATTCATTACCTTTTATTGGCTGGATCCTCACCCCCTGCACCCCACCCCCTTCACCCACCCTCAACCCCCCACCCCTCTTTCCCTAGGCAAAAAGGTCCATAGACCCTTGTGACGCCTCCTGCATAAAGCTGCCATCCCTCGCCACTCATCTGCGCCCCCCAAATAAAAAGAACATATTAACCCCCAAGTGATTGTATAGAGCAAAAAAAAGAAAAAAAAAACCAAATCAATTTAATCCAAATCTATCCCACTGACATCCCCATTTATCCCTCAAGTCCTCTCAAGTCCCTATTTCTCAGAGATTTTCCGCAAAAAGTCTTGAGCCTGTATTTCTGAGGAAAATACTCTGGTAATTCCTTTGCATATGATTTTAAGTCGTGCTGGACTGAGTAAGTAGGCCTCACAACCCTTCTTTTGAAATGGCAAAATTAACTGGCGAAGCCTCCACCTTCTTTCTACTGTAATATGGCAGAAATCTGGCCTAACGAAGAAGGTATGACCTTCAGCCGAGCGTCTTGAATCTGGTCGGGCTTTGTCAAACACTGCCTGCCGAAGGAGGAAATTCCCAAAAAATATCAGTATAGCTCTGGGTTTGTCAGTCTCCACATTCTGCCCTTGCCTTTTCTTAAGCATAAGTGGGAAGCGATGTATTCGTTGCACCTCAGTATCCCAGTCCCAATGTGAGAGTTCGGGAAAACCACTCTTCAGCAAGCGGAGCACAAAGCCTCTGATGTCCCCACTCTCTGAATTTTCCGGAATGCCAAGCAATCTTAAGTTATTACGCCGCTGACGATTTTCAAAATCTTCTAGCTTCCACATCACGTCCGTCATCCGCGATTCATTTGACACAACTTGTCGGGTTGACTTCTCAGTTTCAGCCTCTAAAACAACCACCCGTTCTTCAAGAGCCGTAGTTCTCTCTGCAATCTCGGCGCACGATTTATTTACTTTCCTAATGGCACCTTGAAGCTTCTTTGTAGCTAGGTGAGCCCGTTTATGTTCCTGTCTGGCTTCCCCCTGCATTTGTTTGAGAGTTGAGTATATCAGACTCATTGATGGGGAAGATTCTGCCTCCGTCGGGGAGTTTCCACCCTGCTTTTTAGGGCCATCTGCCACACCTCCATCATCATACCCCCCATCTTCCGTCAAAAGCTGAGTAGATGAGTAGTCCCATTTTAATTGGCTGGAGCGACTATTGTCAGAGCCAGATTGACCAGTTCCACCTTTTTTCCCCTCCCCAGTATGGATTCTCCGCCTTCTTTTGGTTAGGGAAGGCAGGCGTTTCTGAGTACTAGTGTTAGAGAGGGCGCTATCTGTATCTAAGCCTGTATTATCCAATTCAGAGGTCTCTCCCTCACTGGGGTTGGATAGCTCAGAATCTTCATTTAGGGAGAAGAATTTCTCCCCACATTCAGGGGTCCCCTCTACCTTCCCCACAGAAAAAATATACTTAGGGTCTCTTGTTAAGTTATCCACCGCAAGCTCCTCACTGCATTGATTGTCCCCAGTTATAGAGGTTATCAGTTCAAGTGCACCACTGTCCCCCTGCACCGAAGCTGACCCCCCAGTGTAGCCGGACTGGTACTCACAAAATCCACTGTGGGGTCACAGTTCACCTCTGCCAGTACTGACAAAGCTCCATCATTCAGACAAGAAGTCTCCGCTTTTTCAGCAGTACTTGTCTTCACCTTCATTTTCCCAGGACTGGCAAACATATCCGGAATCACCTTGCGCTGTGTAACTTGTTCTGCCTCTACCCCAGGACGCTGATCCTTGTTGCTGGTTTTGGCTGACTCCACCTCCTTGCTGCCTGCCGAGGGAATAGCGTCCCCAGCCTTTCTTCCGGTCGGAGTCTTCCGTGGAGCCAGCGGGCCTTGGAGCTTCCCTGCAGTGCTTACACTCGCCGCGGAACTCTCCACTCGCTCCCGCGGGGGCCTCGACGGCTTGGGAGGCATCCTACGATGAAAGGACCAAGCGCTGAGCGCTGCGCCGCACCAACGGAGAAGCGGTTTCACCAGAGCTTGAGCCAGCACCAGCAGATAAGTAAAACGGGTTGTTTCACTAAACAGCCTCTTTCGATGCCCTCGCCGTCCACCTTCTACAATCAGGGGAATAATCATCTGCAAAGTCGGGGGTCTTAGAGCATCCGGACCGTGTTTATGCCATGGAGCACTTGATGATGAGTGGCTTCAGCAGCGTTCACACAGCCGCCATCTTGCCAGCTTTGTTTTATTTCAATGAGACGGCCGTGTAGGACAGGTTCTGGTAGTGTCAGTGCCCAGTCAGCCAGGGTGTCATTCAGTTGTGTCTTTGCTCATGAGCTGAATCAAGCACCTGTTTTCAAATACCAACTTGGACTATCTGTGGTCCTGCTTTCCTATGATGAAACAGCAGCTCTGTTAGCCTCGAGGCAATTTCCCTTCCCATGAAAATAGAGAGCGAGATTGAGTAGGGCACAAACAAGTTTAGAATGATGTTGAGGGAGAAGCACTTTATGTGTGGCAGCTGCTGCTCTGCTGTGAAATCCTATAGGAAGCAGAAATTAAAGGTCATTTCTAGACAGGCAGTGATGTAGATGTATGTTCAGATAGGCCCAGGATTTCTGTCAATCTCACCACGTAGAGAAGTGCTCAACCCCACCACACCCACGTTGGCTGATGTTACACTACCATAACCTCAAGAATCCATGCAACTGCTATAGCTGCGCTTATCCCTGGGCCAACACCCCTCTTCCCTGTTGACAAGCAGGTGAGAGAGAGCGCTTTCACGCCACCGTACCTGCGATCACAACAGCTGAGCCCCCCCCCCCCAGTCCTTGGTCACTATTCCACTATTCGGCATCTGCTCAAGACAAGGAGGATTACTTACTGGAGAGCAGATCAGGCGGCGCTTGCTGACTCCAGGAACAGGCCCGGGTGGATATCACACCAGTCAGCCCAGGCCTCGGCCATATGTCATCTGCACAAAAATTCCGGCATCCAGTGATGTGGCAGGCAAAAAACAATTTGTGTGGGAGTTTTATATAGTGCGAACTAGACCCGAAGGTTTCAGAGCGCTTTACATTAGCATCAGTTGCATTAGAGACGAACACATTCATTCTTTTTTTGTTAAGCACAGTGAGATTAAGTGATTTGCCCAGATTCACAGGATGTTGAGCGTCCCTGCCGCGACTCGAACCCGGTTCCCCAGCTTCGAGGTCAACCGCCCTAGCCGTTAGGCCACATCCTCCACACATGAGCACAGCTTTTTATTGCCCAGTGCCTTTGAAGTAAGAAAAGGTAGGCTACTTGATGTAATTGCAACTCATAGGGGGGATTCTTGTTGGAGTGTCTTGTCGGCCAGCAGAGCCTTACTCAAGTGTGACTGGCTTGCAACCCTGCAGTCGGATAATTTCTCCTCATTTTTCCCTTTTAAAGTTTTAAGGCTTCATCTGTCTAGGTCTGTTTTGTTGCAGTTTTTACCAGAGAATACTTATAATGAAGCCATTCTGGTAGCGATTCCTAGACGTTTGTTTTTTTATTTTTATTTTTATTTTCAATTTGTGTTTGTTCTCATGTGTCCTTTTTTGTAACATTATCTTTATTACCATGTGTGAGAAAGTGGATTATTAGTTGAGGGGAATGGGTCCTCATCAAGTAATGTCACAATTCCATACCAGGTCCAGTAGGTCTCAATAATTTAAACTTGAGTTCATCCTTTTGGTAGTTGTAGCACAGAGGAGACAGAATTTACTTACGAGAAATGTGTAAAGCATTTATCAGTACCAAAATAGTTAAAGTAGAAAACACAACACCATAAAATTCCCACTCCAATTAATAAATATAGTATAAAATTTAATGAACAGATAGAAACCAAAACTACTACAAATCCGATGTAGGGCACCATAGATATGAGTACTAAGTCAAAAAGGTGCCTAAAAGTGGAAAGCACCAATCTAGTTGCGCTAGACCAGGTCCAAGTCAAAAGCTAAGGATGACCATGAGCTACTGCCAGCCTGACACAGGGACAAGATTTGTCCCGGTGGAAAGTTTACCTCCTGACTTTCTTTGTGATTTTCTGAAGAAAAATCCTAGTTGACTGGTCGTCGGTGAGTCGGGCTGCAGGCTGGTTCTGAAGGAAAAGACACACAATTGATGGACGGAATGCAGAACAAATCAAAACATTCACCCCCAGTCAAGAGATCTGGGTTAAATCCATCATTCTTTTGCTCACCATGCCACCCCAGTTTAGACAAGGCCATATGCAAATCAGTCTTGACCCTGTGTCTCATGGGAACAGTCCAGCCCGAACTGCCAAGCCAGGTCCTTCCTGGACTGGAAACAAGCATCCTAGGACCGGTTTCAGGGTTTCACCCCTCATCAGCCAGGATAGCTTGAATCCAGTGGCACAGTGAGCCCAGGACCCACGTCTGGGCATACCCGGCGCACAAAGGGCGAGGAAGCAAAAGACACACAATTGATGGATGGAATGCAGAACAAATCAAAACATTCACCCCCAGTCAAAAGAACAGGGTTAAATCCATCATTCTTTTGCTCACCATGCCACCCCAGTTTAGACAAGGCCATATGCAAATCAGTCTTGACCCTGTGCCTCATGGGAACAGTCCAGCCCGAACTGCCAAGCTAGGTCCTCCCTGGACCGGAAACAAGCATCCTAGGACCGGTTTCAGGGTTTGACCCCTCATCAGCCAGGATAGCTTGAATCCAGTGGCACAGTGAGCCCGGGATCCACGACTGGGCATACCCGGCACACTTAGGGCGAGGAAGCAAAAGACACACAATTGTTGGATGGAATGCAGAACAAAACAAAACATTCACCCCCAGTCAAGAGATCTGGGTTAAATCCATCATTCTTTTGCTCACTATGCCACCCCAGTTTAGACAAGGCCATATGCAAATCAGTCTTGACCCTGTGCTTCATGGGAACAGTCCAGCCCGATCTGCCATGCCAGGTCCTCCCTGGACTCGAAACAAGCATCCTAGTACCGGTTTTGGGGTTTCACCCCTCATCAGCCAGGATAGCTTGAATCCAGTGGCACAGTGAGCCCGGGACCCACGTCTGGGCATACCCAGCGCACTTAGGGCAAGGAAGCAAAAAACAATTGATGGACGGAATGCAGAACAAATCAAAACATTCACCCCCAGTCAAGAGATCTGGGTTAAATCCATCATTCTTTTGCTCACCATGCCACCCCAGTTTAGACAAGGCCATATGCAAATCAGTCTTGACCCTGTGCCTCATTGGAACAGTCCAGCCCGAACTGCCAAGCCAGGTCCTCCCTGGACCGGAAACAAGCATCCTAGGACCGGTTTCGGGGTTTCTCCCTTAATCAGCCAGGATAGCTTGAATCCAGTGGCACAGTGAGCCCGGGACCCACGTCTGGCCATACCCAGCTCACTTAGGGCGAGGAAGCAAAAGACACACAATTGAATGACGGAATGCAGAACACATCAAAACATTCACCCCCAGTCAAGAGATCTGGGTTAAATCCATCATTCTTTTGCTCACCATGCCACCCCAGTTTATTCAAGGCCATATCCAAATCAGTCTTGACCCTGTGCCTCATGGGAACAGTCCATCCCAAACTGCCAAGCCAGGTCCTCCCTGGGCCGGAAACAAGCATCCTAGGATCGGTTTTGGGGTTTCACCCCTCATCAGCCAGGATAGCTTGAATCCAGTGGCACAGTGAGCAAGGGACCCACATCTGGGCATACCCGGCGCACTTAGGGCGAGGAAGCAAAAGACACTCAATTGATGAACGGAATGCAGAACAAATCAAAACATTCACCCCCAGTCAAGAGATCTGGGTTAAATCCATCATTCGTTTGCTCACCATGCCACCCCAGTTTAGACAAGGCCATATGCAAATCAGTCTTGACCTTGTGCCTCATGGGAACCGTCCAGCCCAAACTGCCAAGCCAGGTCCTCAAGGAAGGCTTGTTGACAGTGGCTTGATGGAGCGCGTCTCCTTAATGGGTGCCTTGGCTCCTCAGGAAACTTGGAATGGTCATTGTCGGTGGTGGGAAAGCTCCAAGTGGGTGAATACCAGAGTCTGTGTCCAGGAATGTTGCTTTAGCAGTTGGATGCTGTCCAATGTCCACCACAGCAAAGCTGCTTTGCTTTCAGACTTCAAAACTTTTCTGGAAGTCGAAATCGTTCCAGCAGAGGAAACCTGCAAGCTGAGTCTGTCCAGCGATTTGGCAGCTATAGCTTCGGCCTCAATCTCCGCTTGTTCACTGGAGGAAAAGTTCTGAAAAAGTTTGTATCCAGTTTTATGGGTTTTCCGGTCCAAGGACTACACTCTTACACCAGCCAAGGGCCCAGGACCTTGTGGGAACCACTTGAGGCTTAGGACCCTATCTCCCATGAGCCACCAGCAGGGTGCATGGCAAATCCAGTTGTAACTGGTCAGCTGCGCTCATGGAAAGTGGGCTTCTTTTAGCTTTTTTGGCCCTGTAGCTTAATAGGAGGTCAGTGCTTGGAGTCAACTTCTTGGTCCTGGGTGCAAGTAGAAGAGGGGCTGCACCTGCTGTTGAAACAGTGGAGAGAAACCCCAAGGGCTGGACCTGGTCCTGTTTTTAACAGATCCAGATGTTTTCTGAAGAAGGCATCCAGGAATGCCACACTTTTGCCTGGCACCAGTTTGTGAGTGGGAGAAACTTCCTGACTAAAAGGGAAAAAGTTCCCAGTGCAAACCCTACCCACATTGACATCACTTCCTGGGGGTTTGGCCTTGAATGCTCCCACAGTACAATACTGTGGCAAAATGCAACATGGCAGAACCTTTCTTCCCCTGGGCACACCCTGAGGTGTGTCTAAGGAAATGAGAAATATCTGGACTACCTGGACAGGGGAAAGTGCAGGGGTAGGTGTGTGTTACATTTGCCTGTGCCAGTCAGGAAAAGGGCACACCTCCTCCCACCCCAGGTCCTTTTGTTCCAGTTGCTGGGTGCCATTCACACCTCCTTGCAAGAGGCCAGCAGGCCGCCAGGTGACAGATGGAGATTAACCCCTGAAAAGGCTACCAAAGGCTTTAGATAGAAAACATTGTGACTTTCTAAAGCCACTATTTCTGAAATAGACAAAATTCGACTTTGGCATTAAGTTTGAATTTGTTTAGCTATAAATATGAGTTAAGTATTTTCCTAGCTAGTGTCAATCTGAAATTAGCTTCATGAAGTGCAATAAAGTCACCCAGTGTTTTCTATGTCACAGCCAACCTTGCTGCAGTGAAAAATGGGTTTGGGGCCTTTATTTTTCATTGTAAGGACATGTAAAAACATTAAATACATATGTCCTACCTTTAAATACCATGCACGCTGTCTTAGGGCTGGTAAGGCCTGTTTTAGGGGTGACTTACTACTGTTTAAAAGGAAGGTTTAGGCTTGTAAAAAGGGGGGTTTTAACAGGTCGAAATGAGAGTTTTAAAACTGCCCAGCTGGGCTGCGGTGTCAGACCTAATGTCATGTTTTACATGGTCACTTTAGTGGTGGCACAAGTGCAGCAGTCTGCTACTGATATTTAACTTGCATGCCCTGGGTCCCCAGGTACCATATACTAGGGACGCATATGCAAATTAAACGTGCCATTCAGGATTTTAATTAATTCAACTGGTTTTTAGGGGTCAGAGCGCATGCACTGGGGCCTGGTTAGCTGGGCCCAGTGTAGAGAGTCCAAAAACCGACAGCATCAGTCCATAAAAATGGGGTTGATCATATAAAAAGAGGCATTTTTTACACTATGTTGGATTGTGGGAAGGGTTCATGACTCACGAGGCAAAATCTTGAGCAGGCCAGTCATCCCCTCCCTCAACAACAGTGATAATTAGCACATTGTTTTCTGTGCACATGCATACATAGTTTATGAATGAATGTATAGAGTTCTTATGAAGCACAATACAGTCTATCTGGGGATTCATGTCTTTGGATCATTTAAAAAATGAGTGACCTTTGCAAAAAAGACTGATCTTGAGCCTTTCAAAACAGTTGATCTTGTATTTGCTGATCAAGAAAGAGCATTCTAAATGATGTGTGCTACGATAGAAAAGACTGAGGGGCAGATTTACGTTCCCTGGCGCATCCCTGCAAATCAGCAGGGATGCGCCAGGAAGATGCGTGACGCAAGTTTACCCTTGCGCCACCACAGATGCGCCGCACTTACAATGCGGCGCATCATGGCAGCAAGGATAAACAGATGCGTGACGCATCTGTCGGCGGAAGGGTGGCGCAGTACTGGAGTCGTGTCGCAAGTGCGACGTAACTCCAGTACTGCTCAGGGGTGCCCTATACCTAACATGCTGCGTCACTCCTTATGCCTGATTGAAGCAGGCGTAAGGATTTGACGCAGCAGGGACGTAAAAGTGACTCCGTGAAATCTTGTAGATTTCACTGCGTCACTTTTACGGGGCTTCCTTGCGCAGGAACGCCCACATGAAACCTGACACAGGTTTCATGTGGCGCAGGACTTTACAACGTGACGCATCTCCCTAGATGCATCACGTTGTAAATCCCCTGCAGCATGGCGCATGATTTGCGCCGCCGCTGCGTCACAAAAGTGACGCAACGGCGGCGCAAAAGTGGCGTAAGGGGCTTGTAAATCTGCCCCTAAACTTCAAAATCTGTCTCTAACAGCAGATACAGTCGTCAGCGGTGACGTGCTAGGCCTCAGAATACAAGGCAGAGTGTACAAGGATTTATACTAGCTTTAACATTATATGTTGGACCCTTTGCAGCCTTAGTGATGACGTGGCATGAAGGTCTAAACAAGAGGTGTTAGAATAATTCAATCTGGAATTGATAGCTGCGTTCACTATAATAACTTTTAAGTGAGATGGGATAAAAGGCATCATTTTCTTTAACTCGTTTGGAGGAAGAGGAGGCTGCAATTAATTTGGAGTACTAGCATAAGATTAACTTCCAACTAGATTGGAAAGCTAAAAAAATGGTAACCAAGGGGTGTTATGACTTAACAACTTGTATCTTTGACCCATTGAGCCGCACGAAATTGCCCTTCATCTATTGCACGGTGGCTGAAATGCTCTGTGTCAAGGCGTGTATCTTAGAGAGTGGTTTATTAAATCTTAAAATAAGCTGGGTGTCATTGCCAAGATTATCTACTACACATCAAAAGCTCTGATAATTGTAGCTATTCATGTTATAGTATTGCCTCGTTTTATGAGCAGTGACCATGTGTATGTAATCCGAACCAGAGCGCAATCTATTTGCCTAGGCCCATAATGTTAAGCAGCGAAGATTAATGCTTCAGAAGGCTCTCCTCTGTACTATTGTGAGAACATGAGATTTGACCTACATAATGTAATAATAAATGTCTGACATTTCATATATTACTAATTTAGCTTCATGAGGCATATTTTATTGGGTCATCGTTTTTTTCATGATGCCCAGCTCTTCCTTCAATAATGGTAAGAGATAGTAAATTACCCTTGAATAATCTGCATAATGTTTTTCCATGCTAATTTGTAGAACCTACAAAGGTATTTAACCAGAATCTAAAGGTAATGAGTGCAATCAATATCTGTGCTGTACAATTAAATCTCAATAAATTGACCCTGTGAGTACTAACTACGAACAATTTTCATAGAACATACATAATAAATAAAAACGTAAGTTAAAAAAAATCAATTCACTTTAAATATATAATACAGGAGGGCTGAGCCAGGCACTGAGTAAGTTGTTGGCTCAAATAACTCTGATCAACTGAGACTGCATGGGTGCGCATGACTGCTTAAGTGGACTGCCCCATATATGACGGAAGCTGGGGATGGTACCATGCGGCCCTGCACCATTTGAGCTGCTGATGGGCCCACAAGTGCCCCCGGAGGACTAATGTGACCATCCTGTAGTCTCCTCTGCCCGAACCTGCAAATAGCAGCAGACCGCAGAGGCCGCTCGGCGGCAGAGCGGGACTCTCTGACAACCCAGATAGCAATTCAGTCTGTGGCGGTTTCTTTATTGGGGCCTGGGAGGCATTACCCCCCTGTTTGCTTTGGTGCGCCCCCAGGTGGCAACGACCCCCATATTACATTTTTACTTTACTTTGTGTTACATTTTTTCGCCGCAGGGCGCGGCATGGCCTGGGCAGAGTTTACCTTCAGCAGGAGACTGAGGGCGGGTAGACGTGGGTGAGGGAGTGAGCTTGAATTATTGACAATTCAGTTGCTGGGTATCCTTGGGGTGAAGTACTCATGTTGGGTTGGACGGGTGCCTTGCTCTGTCCAGCCTGATGTGCACTTGAACCCTCGCCTATCTTCGCAATGTAGGAGCCTGGGGAATTACAGCTACAGCTACAGCTACAGCTACAGCCCCCAAGTCTCCTCAGGAGCGCTGGCAGCACCTGACCGAGCCATTCCTTGCGCTGCTATTATACTGGTGGTACTAACAAACAGCGAGGAAGCAGCGTGCAGACTGGCTCAGGAGGAGTGGTGGTGGTGGGACTGGAGGGCTGAGCTGGTTCCATGCACACCTGGAGTTACAAGAGTTTTTCGATGGACCGGACGGTGAGTCACGCGTGTTGTGTACATAACCTCTCATACAATTACAGTACCTGCATAGCGCGTTGCCTGCACAACTCCCAAAAGTGCTAAGATTCCAGGGGCGGCTGGCAGGGAACGGGGGGCGGAGGGATGAGAGGGCGTTGAAAAATGTAAAATAATAATCCACCTACCTTTTTTGCCACCTCTCTTCCGTCTCAGCTTTGCCTCTTTTCCTGTCTCCGGTCCTGAACAAGCTGCATGAAGCACCCGGGCACACAGGCTCCCCAGAGCCAATCACAACATTGCAATGCAGTGTTGTGAGCACCGAGGTTCGTCGCTCGGATGGGGACAGGGAGCCTGTGCATATTTGGTGGGGATATGCAGAGTGCGCATGACTGTTTTGCCAGGCCAAGACGGCCGGCCAAGCAGTCATTAACATTTAAGTGTGCACAAACCACTCCTTCTCCCTGAGCCACCAGCCCCACCCCGCCCTAACCCAGCCCCACAGTACCAAAAAATACAATTAAAATAACGTTGTTATTATCATTTTATTTTCCCCTTTTTCCCTGCTCTAAGAGCAGTGAGGCAATGCTCCTTCGCCTTAGCGGAGGAGCTGCCACTGTTGGATTCACGTAAAAGAAGCTAGTCTAGGGCAGCCTGCATCTTCCAGCACTTATCACGCCATCACTGCATTGGCCGGGCCCACTGAGGCACCCATAAGGAACACACACAGAATGGCATTCATATAACATAGAGACAGTCGTAGAAAATCGATGTGACAGTCTCATGGACCCCTGAAGAAAACTGTAGGAACAGGTGTAGAGTGCCCAGGATCAAGAAACACAAATCGGAGTGCAGGTGTGAGGGTTTGCTGATATCAGTGACACGCTCTGAAACAGGCCATTGTGCCCTTCATAGAGTCTCACAGAGAGCAGGCATAAGAGCTTGTTGAGTGAACAGTTGCAACAGCGGTCCAGAAAATGTCATCTCTTAGCCTTCCAGAAGATGGTGCTATTTTTTTATGACTGTGTCACTATGCGTTAGAGAGCCGGACCAGGCCTGTGCCTGCAGCATTTTGCTCCTGTAGAGCGCATAATATAAGCACTCGATTTATTTTTTGAATATCCCAATGGACCTTTCGATGCTGCATTGTGTGCAGAATTTTTCAGTCAGGCTTGTGTCTTCCCTTGTGGCATTATCACCAATGTAACCAGTGAATAGCTGATGTCACTGCTCTGATGGAAACAGGGTCACGAGTGATTGAAGCAGTCATGCATGGTGTAGTGTGTATATGGAAGTGTGACTCAATGACTAAGATACAGCTCCTATACCTGGGTTATAATATCTCTCACATCCAAAGCCACATGAGGTCAAAGTCCAGGCAATCATTTTGAGACCCTCTTGGCACCAAATTTATCTAGATGCTCAGGGTTTTGCATCTTTTCTAGTCGTTATACAAGTCTAAACCTAAGGGACGCCTTCTTGGTGGTGAGGTGTGTGAATTATCGTACTGTGATAGTAATGCTGCAGGTGTTTCTTTTATGATATTTTTCAACTTGGTATTGAACAAAAATAGCAAATATGTACCTATATCTGTTCTGTTGTTTTATTTATGATGAATGCATGTTTTAATTTGTACGTTTCATTGTTCATTTTTTTCTTTAGCAATCGCTGCGTGGGTGTTTATTTCTGATTGGAATTGTTTGGAAAATGTGCTTTTAGGACAATTTTGAATACGTTCTTTTTTGTAGTCTATTTGCCGGAATGTGATTTAAGTAGTAATACACTGATGTGAGACTGGTGCTGATTGTTCTTACTTGATTCTCCTGGAGTAGTTGGTAGTAGTAGTTTTTAGTTAGTCTAGATGTGTGTGCGGATTTCTGAGGTGAGTCTTTGCACATGGGAGTTGTAGCGTAGTAGCAATCTCAAAAGTGAAAATAAATGAGTGCCTTTCAACATTGTGCGTATTCCCTTTATATCGTCATGTGAGTTAAAGTTTTGCAGGCAGCCGAGGCAGCGGAAACAATTACGACTTCACAAATACCATATTTTTCTAAAGCTGAATCGTTTCCTTTTATCCCCTTCTCTCGGTTTTGAGCTCCGCCTACGGGCACATGGAAGTGAATAATGGCTGTTCGTTGTCGGGTCCAGAGATGGACATATGAGGCACGGCACAGGCTCCTGATGGAGCATGTAACAAAAGGTGATCTGCAGGATGGGAGGGGTTTTTGGAGACAGATGATTTGGTGTTCACACCACAGATCTCGATGGACATTATGCAGACCTTTTCTTTATCCCTGTTTTACTGGTAGTTAGCTCACTTCTACGTTCTGTCACCTGCACACCTATAGGGTTCGGGAAGCAGCCTTTACAACGCAACAGTTACAACGCATGCAGTTACATCGCATGCCGTTGCAACGAAAAAGGTGTGCAGCAGTGGGTAGAAGGTGTTGGATTTAACTCCAACACCTTCCCTACTGTTGCACACACACTGGAGTTGGAATAGAAAATTAATCTATTCCAACTTCCAGCGCTCCCCCGACACAAAGTCGGGGTAAAGTTTGGCGTTGCAACGGCATGCGATGTAATGGCATGCGTTGTGTTAGATTTGAAAATCCCATTCTCACTATACACTTGTTCTACGTTATATTAGGTTAGCAGTGTTTGGCTAAATTAGACACCATTCGTATCCACGTTATGCAACCCACTGAGTTATCCCTGCAATGTGCGAGCTTCAGTTAGCGAGTGTGACTCCATTTTGAATTTCGTAATCCTATTAGGCTGTGTCTGTACTAGGCCTCATTATTCGTATTGCTTGCCTCAGCAGAACACTGTATTCAGTTATTATTTTCTTTTCTGTTCAAGGTTGCCTTCTGACTTACTAATGAATAGGCCATTCTGCCCTCGCATACCTATCCGTGTGTGTAGTTCTGCTCCCACGTTAGGAGACGCCGAAACCCAGCACGGCAACCTTGAGATAGTGATAGTGTGTACCCATCTATCAGGTGGTAGCCCATCCTTCTGTGCCTCCTTTGTTCATGTTCAGCCTAAGCCGGTAACTTTCCATTGTGGGCGTGGTTGGGAGGTCCTTGGGAGGATTGATTATGCGTTGCAGACTGTTGGGGGGCTAGTCCCTTGGCAGACATCTTAGAGTGCAGGTCAGATTGGACTCCTGTGCAGAGTACTGCTAAAAAACAACTGTTTGTATTCTCGACTGTCTGACCGACTCTTCAATTCTTGGAAGGCGATTAGGAGGTTGTAGATAACCCGGATGGCCCTTTTCGGGCCACTTCCTTCAGTTGGCACCCAAACAGGGACTCCGCAAGGTGACCCAACTCGCCCGTAATCGGGTTGTAGGGTCGGGGTTGCGTCCGGTCAGTCGGGCGGATCCCCAGACGATAAGAGCCCGGTTCTCTTGGCTGCCCCGCCCGTCTGATCGGGCGACTCCTTGTCTAGTGGTCACCGGCTGGGGTCCTGAGAAGGCAAAACCTTGGATTTGACCGTTTGGTCCGAAGAGTCGGCAGTGGAGAATAATATTGCTCGACCTGAGTGCACCAGGTGAGTGATTTGAATTCTTGGAAAATGTGGCTCCATGGTTGAACGGCACGAGCCTACGGGCAGTGTCTGGTACAGTCTCCGGACTGTGTTGTCTTGATCTTGGTGGGTTTGCGGTCCCTTAAAAGACACAGAGGGGCCGATTCCGATCTCGATCGGAGGCGCACCCAATACCATTCGGTCGGGAAAAAAGCCATGCGAAAGCCTGTTTCCCGACCGATCCGTACAGTACACCGAACGAGCAAGTACGATGCGCACAACAGCAAAAAATC
Organism: Calotriton arnoldi; assembly: GCA_963921515.1. Taxonomy (NCBI): domain Eukaryota; kingdom Metazoa; phylum Chordata; class Amphibia; order Caudata; family Salamandridae; genus Calotriton; species Calotriton arnoldi. The sequence goes on along the minus strand of CAWUFW010013805.1, from coordinate 163,053 downwards.
CGGCCGAGCCGTACTCACCCAAACCAGGTCCTGTACTCCGACCGAGGCGAATCCGGAAACGCCGAATCGAGTCGCACGGAAGGGAAAATGCAGCCCCGTCCGGCCGGACAAGTACGATGCGCTTTCCGTACGCTCCGAACCCGTCGCTACGCACGGCACGTCAAAGCATCCGGGAGAGGCGCACATAAGCTCCGATTCGCGCCACAACACGATCCACGGCTCCGAGACGAACACGGCACCGACGAGGACGACGCGAAGCGACGAGGACGAGGCGAAGCGACGAGGACGACGCCAAGCAACGAGAAGGACGAACGACACGAACCAACCATGAATCCCTTCGTCCCGATCATACCAATATTCTACATTTACTACCGGAACAGGCACGGACGCGTACGGCGCAGAAGGTAAGCCAGACACCAACCACAAAACACATACAACACGTACACAACACATCACACACACACACGGGGATGCTGAATATACTTACACCAGCAACAGCAGCACCATAGGGGCGGGATGCCCATCACCAATGCCACATATGCACACAGGGGCCTGGATGCGCACCACCACCCCTACCCAGGGGGGGCAGGATGCCTACCACTACTACCACCCTCATCCAGGGGGGGCTGGATGCCTACCACTACTACCACCCTTAGCCGGGGGGGCTGGATGCCTACCACTACTACCACCCTTAGCCAGGGGGGGCTGGATGCCTACCACTACTACCACCCTCACCCAGGGGGGCAGGATGCCTACCACTACTACCACCCTTAGCCAGGGGGCTGGATGCCTACCACTACTACCACCCTTAGCCAGGGGGGCTGGATGCCTACCACTACTACCACCCTTAGCCAGGGGGCTGGATGCCTACCACTACTACCACCCTTAGCCAGGGGGCTGGATGCCTACCACTACTACCACCCTTAGCCAGGGGGGCTGGATGCCTACCACTACTACCACCCTCACCCAGGGGGGCTGGATGCCTACCACTACTACCACCCTTAGCCAGGGGGCTGGATGCCTACCACTACTACCACCCTCACCAAGGGGGGCTGGATGCCTACCACCACCCTTAGCTAGGGGGCCTGGATGCCTACCACTACTACCAGCCTCACCCAGGGGGCTGGATGCCTACCACCACTACCACCCTCACCCAGGGGGGCACGATGCCTACCACTACTACCACCCTTAGCCAGGGGGGCTGGATGCCTACCACTACTACCACCCTCACCCAGGGGGGCAGGATGCCTACCACTACTACCACCCTTAGCCAGGGAGGCTGGATGCCTACCACTACTACCACCCTTAGCCAGGGGGGCTGGATGCCTACCACTACTACCACCCTTAGCCAGGGGGGCTGGATGCCTACCACTACTACCACCCTTAGCCAGGGGGCTGGATGCCTACCACTACTACCACCCTCACCCAGGGGGGCTGGATGCCTACCACTACTACCACCCTTAGCCAGGGGGCTGGATGCCTACCACTACTACCACCCTCACCCAGGGGGGCTGGATGCCTACCACCACCCTTAGCCAGGGGGCCTGGATGCCTACCACTACTACCACCCTCACCCAGGGGGCTGGATGCCTACCACCACTACCACCCTCACCCAGGGGGGCACGATGCCTACCACTACTACCACCCTTAGCCAGGGGGGCTGGATGCCTACCACTACTACCACCCTCACCCAGGGGGGCAGGATGCCTACCACTACTACCACCCTAGCCAGGGGCTGGATGCCTTAGCCAGGGGGCTGGATGCCTACCACTACTACCACCCTACCCAGGGGGGCTGGATGCCTACCACTACTACCACCCTTAGCCAGGGGGGCTGGATGCCTACCACTACTACCACCCTCACCCAGGGGGCTGGATGCCTACCACCACCCTTAGCCAGGGGGGCCTGGATGCCTACCACTACTTCCACCCTCACCCAGGGGGGGCTGGATGCCTACCACCACTACCACCCTCACCCAGGGGGGCACGATGCCTACCACTACTACCACCCTTAGCCAGGGGGGCTGGATGCCTACCACTACTACCACCCTCACCCAGGGGGGCAGGATGCCTACCACTACTACCACCCTTAGCCAGGGGGCTGGATGCCTACCACTACTACCACCCTTAGCCAGGGGGGCTGGATGCCTACCACTACTACCACCCTTAGCCAGGGGGGCTGGATGCCTACCACTACTACCACCCTTAGCCAGGGGGCTGGATGCCTACCACTACTACCACCCTCACCCAGGGGGGCTGGATGCCTACCACCACTACCACCTCACCCAGGGGGCACGGATGCCTACCACTACTACCACCCTCACCCAGGGGGGCTGGATGCCTACCACTACTACCACCCTCAGCCAGGGGGGCTGGATGCCTACCACCACCCTTAGCCAGGGGGCTGGATGCCTACCACTACCACCCCCTACCCAGGGGGCTGGATGCCTACCACCACTACCACCCTCACCCAGGGGGGGCACGATGCCTACCACTACTACCACCCTTAGCCAGGGGGGGCTGGATGCCTACCACTACTACCACCCTCACCCAGGGGGGGCAGGATGCCTACCACTACTACCACCCTTAGCCAGGGGGGGCTGGATGCCTACCACTACTACCACCCTTAGCCAGGGGGGGCTGGATGCCTACCACTACTACCACCCTTAGCCAGGGGGGCTGGATGCCTACCACTACTACCACCCTTAGCCAGGGGGGCTGGATGCCTACCACTACTACCACCCTTAGCCAGGGGGGCTGGATGCCTACCACTACTACCACCCTTAGCCAGGGGGCTGGATGCCTACCACTACTACCACCCTTAGCCAGGGGGGGCTGGATGCCTACCACTACTACCACCCTACCCAGGGGGGGGCTGGATGCCTACCACTACTACCACCCTTAGCCAGGGGGGCTGGATGCCTACCACTACTACCACCCTCACCCAGGGGGGCTGGATGCCTACCACCACCCTTAGCCAGGGGGCCTGGATGCCTACCACTACTACCACCCTCACCCAGGGGGGCTGGATGCCTACCACCACTACCACCCTCACCCAGGGGGCACGATGCCTACCACTACTACCACCCTTAGCCAGGGGGGCTGGATGCCTACCACTACTACCACCCTCACCCAGGGGGGCAGGATGCCTACCACTACTACCACCCTTAGCCAGGGGGGCTGGATGCCTACCACTACTACCACCCTTAGCCAGGGGGGCTGGATGCCTACCACTACTACCACCCTTAGCCAGGGGGGCTGGATGCCTACCACTACTACCACCCTTAGCCAGGGGGCTGGATGCCTACCACTACTACCACCCTTAGCCAGGGGGCTGGATGCCTACCACTACTACCACCCTCACCCAGGGGGCTGGATGCCTACCACTACTACCACCCTTAGCCAGGGGGGCTGGATGCCTACCACTACTACCACCCTCACCCAGGGGGGCTGGATGCCTACCACTACTACCACCCTCACCCAGGGGGGCTGGATGCCTACCACCACCCTTAGCCAGGGGGCCTGGATGCCTACCACTACTACCACCCTCACCCAGGGGGCTGGATGCCTACCACCACTACCACCCTCACCCAGGGGGGCACGATGCCTACCACTACTACCACCCTTAGCCAGGGGGGCTGGATGCCTACCACTACTACCACCCTCACCCAGGGGGGCAGGATGCCTACCACTACTACCACCCTTAGCCAGGGGGCTGGATGCCTACCACTACTACCACCCTTAGCCAGGGGGGCTGGATGCCTACCACTACTACCACCCTTAGCCAGGGGGGCTGGATGCCTACCACTACTACCACCCTTAGCCAGGGGGGCTGGATGCCTACCACTACTACCACCCTTAGCCAGGGGGGCTGGATGCCTACCACTACTACCACCCTTAGCCAGGGGGGCTGGATGCCTACCACTACTACCACCCTTAGCCAGGGGGGCTGGATGCCTACCACTACTACCACCCCCACTCATAGGATGGACAATGCATGACACAACCAGCACACCACAACCTAGGGAATGCAAGATAAAGACATCCCCCACCACCATGACAAGCGTGTGTAAGCTGTGTCAAATGCCTACAACACCGAACATGACTTTGAACATACAATGTGACCCCCTAGCACATGTGCCACACATATATGTGTGTGGCACCCACAATGCAAGCAGCCCATGACCATTGTGGCAATGGGGCCTAAACCCCCATCATCACAGTGACCAAAAGGTAAGTGTGGGGTCCATAGCTGAAGCACATTTTGACCATTGTGGCAATGGGGTCTAAACCCCCATCATCACAGTGACCAAAAGGGAAGTGTGGGGTCCATAGCTGAAGCCCATTTTGACCATTGTGGCAATGGGGTCTAAACTCCCATCATCACAGTGACCAAAAGGGAAGTGTGGGGTCCATAGCTGAAGCACATTTTGACCATTGTGGCAATGGGGTCTAAACCCCCATCATCACAGTGACCAAAAGGGAAGTGTGGGGTCCATAGCTGAAGCACATTTTGACCATTGTGGCAATGGGGTCTAAACCCCCATCATCACAGTGACCAAAAGGGAAGTGTGGGGTCCATAGCTGAAGCACATTTTGACCATTGTGGCAATGGGGTCTACACCCCCATCATCACAGTGACCAAAAGGTAAGTGTTGACAAAGAAAGAGCTGCAACTGCCAAACTGCATGGATCATTCCTGGTCACAGAACCAAAAACTCATCTGTGGCAAAGTAGTGTATGTGTCCCATTGCAACATAAATTGGGTGAGCCAAATACTGCAGTGCAAATGAGACATTCCTTTGGCCATGTGCAGACAAACAACACCCATGGTGGCTGACACCGTCAACATTCATCAATGACACAATGACAGAAGTGACCATCAGAATGCAGAACCACATATTTGCACCAATGGGCACACAAATGCAGATATCCTGTGGAGACAGCAGATGTGAGGTGAACAGATACCATACCATGGCAGCAATGGGACACACAAACCATGATCACTGTGCTGACCGATGACCTAGGAGTCCCAGGGACAGCAGGGGAAACACACCAAACAACATACAGCCAATGGCACACCCAAGATATGCCAATGCAGTGGTGCAGATGCACAAACACAAACAGGCAGACCAACACTGACATCATACACAGCAGGTGAGGGGGGTGCCAGTGTCCCCAGGTAACCACACAACACATGAGGAGAGCTGAATACCAATCATACAGATGTGCATACAGTGCCACACTAAGGTAACTCATGGATCCAAATCCCCTATGTGGGCAAGCAGGCATTGTCAGATGAGAGGGAGCACAAAACACACTTGTCACACAGGAACGTAGGAACAACAACTGACACAGCAAGACACAGACACACCACAGCACCACCCCCAGGGCCCCCACAATGTGGTGACCCTTGGCTGCATAAAATTCCCACTCTGATGACAAAGCTGAATGTGGTTCACACTGTGAACCACAGTCATGTGTCCTGAGCAACAAACTACCATCACACCGACACAAGCACAAATCAATCAGCATGGCCAGTAAGCCAAGGCCAACATGGAGGCAGGGGTCCAGCTGGGCAACAACTCCCATCTGCACACACTCAAGACCACACCCCTCGACCTCCAACAATGTGCAGCAGTGAAGTACACATGCACTGGTGACATTGCACATGCACCCATGACTATTCCAGGGTGGTGGGTGGGAACCAAGGTGCAGAAACACATCACACATGGCCACTCAACAAGACTCCTGAATGTCTGACACACTGCACACTACGCTGTACATGGACATGACGGCGATACCACACCAACCAATGGGATCCCAGCCACAGTCACACACCAATGAAGAAGCCAAGGTCACCCACAAAGAACACACATAGACAACAACCAACATCGCAGCCCGGACCCTGAGGAGTGCCAGCAGTCACACACACAACGTGTCACAATAACTTAAAGATAACACAAACTGAAAATCACATGACAGGGGCAAACAACAAGTGCCAAGGGGAAACCTGACTGTGACCCATCTGCGTCTGCACACAAACTCAGCCCTGACAGCAAACACACCTATGGGTGACACCCTGATGACCAGTAATGTGCCATGCACCCACATCACAGAGAACACAGGGAGAAGACTTTGGGGGAACATAGCTCAAGTCAGCAAGCATCACAAACAGGTACAACACTAGGGATCACAGCATGCGCAGATAAATGGAAGTGAACACACAGACATGCACATACAACACACACCTTGGGCGCAGGCAATGTCACACGTGTACATACTGCCTTGAGGGGACTCCACTCCTGTGTGAGGAAAGCTGTGCCATATGTTGCCTCAGTAGGGCCCCATCATGTCAGCTGAGCACTTGGTCACACAATCAACAATTAGCACCAAATGAGGGCTCCCGTCACATCAGCCTGGTCATGGATGTGCCAACGGAATCATCAGCACAGATCCAACACACTTGTATAGCAATGTTGCACTGACTACACGGATGAGTCCTTCCCCATTGATGCCCAAACCTGCATGTCCAGTGGAGATGGCAACACGGTCAGGGAAGTAGACAAATCCAACAATGGAAGGCACAACAGATGTGCAGGGGTGGAAGCCACAGATATGAAATTGCTAATGTAAGTAGGAAATCCCATTGCCAAATACTGAACACATGACACCCTCAGATGCTGCTATGGATGACATGGATACACCACATGATAGGACACATTCCCCCTGGACCACATGGGTTCCTGCACAGTAACACTTCATAATCATGAGACCAGATATCACCATCACTGCAGCAAGGGCATGGTTAGCAGCACCAACAACATGTACATCTGAAGCATGAGCACTAGAGAAAAGAAAGTTGCTTTATTCAGCATATGTGTTGAATGAAAACGACGTCCAGAAAAAAAGAGCAAAGGCCAATGGCCAGTCCATTGTCAAAGTTCAAACAGGGTGACACTGGCAGATGTCACCCTACGCATGCCTGCACAAAACCAGGGACAATCCACTAGGAGGGGCAACCGGGGGGCAGGCCAGGCACCGCAGGGACAGGATCAGGGCTCACCAGGGGGAGTCAGGGAAGGGGTGGTGGGTGCTGGAGAGCCACTGACAACTGCAGTGGAGGTGTCTGACATGGTGTGTGCCGGCACAACTGGGGGCATGACTCAGATGTCGTGGGTGCCGGCACAACTGCAGTGGACCCTGCAGATGGAGTGGACAGGTCCGCCACTGCAGTGCCCAAGTCAGACAGGGCGGTAGTGGACTCCACTGCAGTGCCTACCTCCAGGGGAGGAGAATGGGGAACAGGCAAGGTGGGTTGGACAGAGGGGGAGGACACCCTCACCACATCAGTGGCACAGACAAGCGCAGCGGGGGTGTGGTGCTGGGAGAGCAAGTGGCAGGGGAGAAGGCCGGAGCCTCTTGGGGATGGTATATCTGTGGGTGGGGGAACCTGGGGCAGGGTGTGGTGGGGGCACCTGTGGAGTGGGGGCCTGAGGGATGGAGGAAGGAGACCTGGTGCTTGAGCTGCAGGGCGGTGGCGGGGTCTTGCTCTTAGGACTCCGTGGGGACTTGCGGGTGGGGGCCTCAGTCCGTCTGCGCCTGGGGGAGGGTGTCCGGGGGTGAGGGGCACTCTGCTCCGTGTGGGTGGGCTTCCTCTTCCCCCGGGATGCTGGAGCAGCTTCATCGGTGGGGAAGAGGCCGAGGTCACAGAGGAAGAGCTGCTGTGACTTTGGGGTTGCAGGTGAGGCAAGGGAGGGTGCTTTGGAGGGAGAGGGAACTGAGGACTGCGCAGTGCATGTGGATGCGTGTGTGTGTTCCAGGGCCCCATCCCCTGTGAGTCTGGCTTCAGTCCCCTGAATGTGCGTGCATGTGCGTTTTGTCATTGGCGTGTGTGTAAGTGTGCTGGATGTGTGTGTGCTGGTGTGTGCCTGTGCCGGGGTGTGTGTGCTTGGGATGGGTAAGGTGCTGGGGAGTGTGGATGGAGCAGAGGCAGGAGGGGTGAGGGACCGTTTGAGGAGGGACACTGCTGCCGTCAGGGAGGAGTCCATGGACCTATTGCCCCTCTGTAGGTCAGACATGCCCGATGAGATGCCCTCCATGAACGACACCAGCTGAGTCAACAGCGCGGTGTGCGCATGGAGGACACTCAGCATGGCTGTCTGGCCTACATGGAGCTGGCGAAGGAGGTACACAGACTCCTCACTCAGGGCAGCAGGGGACACAGGGGCAGGGGCTGCGGTGCCTGGCCCAAAGGAGACACGCTCCCGGACATGGGAGCCTCCACGGACCTGGGGAATGGGAGCCGATGGGAGGGCGGTGATGGTGCTGGTGGTGGCGGGGACAGCAACACTAGCTGGGGTGTGGTGGCTGCTGACACCCGCCTCCACAAGGGAGTCATCCTCCGAGTTGCTCTGGTCCTCAGCTGAGGTGGATGGTGCTGAGGACTCCTCGGTGTGGCTCCCCTCGCCCTCCGTGCCACTGGGTCCCTCCGACCACTCCTCGGCTGCTGACCCAGTCTGGCTCTCTGGCTCCTCCTGGTCCGTGGAGCTGTCCCCTTCCGTGGCCGTGGATGTATCTGCAAACAATGGGGAAACAGACAGACATCAGTCACCTGCACAAAACGCACACACCACTGTGAGCACAGCACATCACAGAGCAAGCCCTGGCATCATTAGTTGTACATTGCTAAAAGTGCCCTAACTGAACAGGAGAAGCCAATTGTCAGTCTGATGCCAAGCATGGCACTCACATCCCACATGGCCTTGCACCCATCTGTCTGGTGTCTGTTGGATTGCAACACCCCAGTGTGGACACATGCACCAAGTACACAGTAGTTGGACAGTGCAGAGGACACGGTGTGGCATGTGGACATGCACACATCACAGCTCTTGCCACTGAGTCAGTACAGGTTTCCGGATGAAAGGGATGCCCAGAGTCAAATAGGAAATGCATGTGATGCATACCAGCGACAGACACCATGATGCACCCATGTCCTGATAGCCAGCGCCACTATGGTGTGCATGTAGCACATGTCACTCCCCTGCAGGCTCACCAATCAGTAGACACATGCCATGGCGGAGGCATGACTGCAAAGTCATACATCACTGTCTCAGTGATGTATGACTTTGCAGCCAGACAACAACACTCTGCACTGTGTCACAATAGTAGGTCATGGGGAATGCAAGTCCTGGAGCTGCACAAGTGCACATGTACATCCCCCCACAACACATCCTCTCAACCCTCATCTGTCCAGGTCATACCTATTGGACATATGGGAGACCTGTGACACTACCCTCTGAACCTGAGCCCCTCACACTCTGCTGTGAATGGGGAACAGCTGCCTGAACTTCACATTCACATGCCCCAGTCTGCATGGGCAGCTGATCAGACACCTATGTGACACACAAGTATCGTCTCCTATGGTCACATCTCCAGTGGCATGCTGAGCCCCTACCAAGAAACTCCACAGCAGTCCTGTCGACTAATCCACAGCACACTGACACAGAGTCAGACACCTGAGGGGTCAAATCACTGCGCACAATGTGTCAGCTGATACACGGGAGTGGGAGTACAGAGTGTATTGTATGGCCTGGAGTAGGCATGACTGTCCAGCCCCACATGAATGAGGGATGAGCCCTGGACTGTAGGCAGCTGGCTAAGTATGTGTGATACACGTCATATACATACTCCTGGGGCCCAAACATTGTTCCCACCCGCAGCATGGGTGTGTGCCAGATACCCCAGCCACATGTGGTGGATCAGCTCAGCAATTGGACCACAGATCAAAGTAACACGCTGAATACATGTCAGAATACAGGCATTGTGTAAGCAATGGACCCACCCATGATGCCCACCACAGAGTCAGGGAAACAGATGCTGTCTCCCACCTTGAGTCAAGCAAACTGCAAGGACACAGTCCTAAGTGACAGTATTCCCTGCATGTAAGGGCCACACCTGGGTATCAGATGAGGAGTGGGCAGTGCACAATAGAGGGACATGGCTCCTGGACAACATGACTGCTGTACTGTGGCAGTTTAACCAGGCCCGAGGAGGGCACATAGCATGTTAGACAGAGTTCACAGTGCAGTCTTTGACTCACCCCCTCCTTGCTGCTCTCTGGCCTTCAGCTGCCCATCCAGGTCTGTAAAGACCACCGCCAGGATCCTGAGCATGTGGGGGTCAGGGTCCGTGTTCCGCCCCTCCTGCGAGGAGGCGACAGCTTCAGCTGGACCCGTGCAATCCTCCGGGTCCAGCCCCGAAGGTCCTGCCACCTCTTTTGGCAGTTGCGGATCCGGCGCTTGTAGACCCCCACGGACCGGACAGCCCGGACGATGTCCTTCCAGATCTCCTGCTTCCGATGGGCAGAAGCCTGTCAGGATGACAAAGTGATAAGGCCATTACTACACATGCAACATATCCGTGCATGACACAGTTGCATATACATGTCGCAATCACAGGGGCACATGGTGTACACAGGCAGTGCACGGCTGCCCATGGACAGTTTTCCAGAAGTCACTACATGGTATCATTGCATGGGGAGTAAAACCCTGTTCAGAATGCACTGTCACTGCACCATACCTGTCCAGTGCAAGTCACTACACACTATGGGGGGTGACAACTACTCAGTGAGCCTGCTAGCCAGTGGCGTGCAGACTCTCAGCCTTGCTAGTCAGACAAAATGCACATTCAGAAAGGCAGTGCACAGGACACTCACCTGCTCCCCTGGTGTCCCATACAGCTTGCTGTACTGTGGAAGTAGGCTGTCCAGCAGGGCCTGGTTCTCTTCAAGGCTGAAGGCTGGGGCTCTCTCCACAGTACGTGCCATTGCAGGGTCCAGAGGGGCAGAGACAGCAGCAGTGCAGTGGCAGATGTCGTCTTAGAGCATGTAGTGCAGGCAAGTGGGCTCTCAGGGGAACAGCCAGCGATATATATGTGCTGGAGAGGCAGATACTGTCCCTTGTGTCCAAAGTGATAGGTCCAAGTCGTTTGCATCTTCTGAATCTGGCCAATCCATGGAATAGCAGCACCAAAACACGCCCACAGCATCCTTCAAATCTTCAACTTCATGACATATAATTGATTTTGCAACATTGTTGTGGGTGACCAACTGATTTTCCAGCAACCGACTCGTTCGAAATTCGAAAACGCGTCCGTTGCCAGGCAAGCCCATTGTCAATGGGTGCGCACCGATCGGTCCATTGCAGTACAACACGCACAGGGGTACAACGCGTACCCGCACACATTGAAAGCAATGGGCCGGCCGGAGGCACCGATCGGTCCATTGCAGTCCAACGCGCACAGGGGTACAACGCGTACCCGCACACATTGAAAGCAATGGGCCGGCCGGAGGCACCGATCGGTCCATTGCAGTTCAACGCGCACAGGGGTACAACGCGTACCCGCACACATTGAATGCAATGGGCCGGCCGGAGGCACCGATCGGTCCATTGCAGTTCAACGCGCACAGGGGTACAACGCGTACCCGCACACATTGAATGCAATGGGCCGGCCGGAGGCACCGATCGGTCCATTGCAGTTCAACGCGCACAGGGGTACAACGCGTACCCGCACACATTGAAAGCAATGGGCCGGCCGGGGCACCGATCGGTCCATTGCAGTACAACGCGCACAGGGGTACAACGCGTACCCGCACACATTGAATGCAATGGGCCGGCCGGAGGCACCGATCGGTCCATTGCAGTTCAACGCGCACAGGGGTACAACGCGTACCCGCACACATTGAATGCAATGGGCCGGCCGGAGGCACCGATCGGTCCATTGCAGTTCAACGCGCACAGGGGTACAACGCGTACCCGCACACATTGAAAGCAATGGGCCGGCCGGAGGCACCGATCGGTCCATTGCAGTTCAACGCGCACAGGGGTACAACGCGTACCCGCACACATTGAAAGCAATGGGCCGGCCGGAGGCACCGATCGGTCCATTGCAGTTCAACGCGACAGGGGTACAACGCGTACCCGCACACATTGAATGCAATGGGCCGGCCGGGGGCACCGATCGGTCCATTGCAGTTCAACGCGCACAGGGGTACAACGCGTACCCGCACACATTGAATGCAATGGGCCGGCCGGAGGCACCGATCGGTCCATTGCAGTACAACGCGCACAGGGGTACAACGCGTACCCGCACACATTGAATGCAATGGGCCGGCCGGAGGCACCGATCGGTCCATTGCAGTTCAACGCGCACAGGGGTACAACGCGTACCCGCACACATTGAATGCAATGGGCCGGCCGGAGGCACCGATCGGTCCATTGCAGTACAACGCATCACTGTACATGTGACTGGCATATGTCAGCATGCCTGTCTCAGATGGACATATGCCAGCCACAGATAGCTCCCAGGGAGTGAGGGGCACACCTACATCACGACAGCCTGTCCAAACTTTATCATAAGGCATGTAAGGCTGCATTTCCTATTGTGTGTATGTTGGTGTACATGTTGTCCTGTGGGTGTCACCTGTGGGCAGCCACCCCCAGGCTGTGCACGTGTTCATGGGGACAGGATCCTGGGTGTTACGTGTACGTGACCACTGTGATGTGCAACTGTTCATATCTGTGCATGTGCCATGGTCACATTTCACAGTGGTGTTTGTGTATGTCATGTCACATACCCCGTGAGTCCCATGTGGGACGGTATGTTTGAGCCAGGGTGTCCCAGTGGCACAATAGTGATGGACCTCCACAGTCTTTGTGCATGTAGTGTTTACAATGTCTCTGATTTCATGTGCACAATGGGAGACAGTCTCCACATCCACGTTGTGTGTGCATGGACTCTGATGTTGTGCGTGTGTGTCACAGACGTCCATGTCTGTCCTGCCGTGGCAAGTGGGACCACTACCTGTGGGGGTCATTGTTTGTTTTGCTGTGGTGTATACATGATACTCCATGTGATGCCAGTGTCCATGTGGCAATACAGGGTCCCTGGGAATGTACCTGTCGTTGAGCTGTGGTGCCTGGGGCACATCTGTCCTCACATGTCACTGTGGGTGGTGATTGTGACACGGCAGCAGGAGATGGGAACTGTGACACGGCATCATGATATCCAATGGGCCAACCTGGGACAAATTGATGCCACCTGTAGGACCGTGTTGACAGATGTTGGCCATGTACGTACCATACATGTCCTTACGGTACTGCACACTTCATGTAGTTGTGCCTCATAATGATGTATGTTGGGATCTTGAGTGTGTTCAATGCCGCATATGTGGGGTGACTGACAATCTTGCTTACTTCTCCTCTGCACTGCAGGGCTCCTGCTGTCCATCGACCATTCCCAGACCTGGCAACGATGGTGGAACGGGACAGCATCCGACGGTACCGCTTCACCAGGCAGCTGATTGAGGATTTGGCAGTGCAGTTGTGCCCCACATTTGCAGCCTGGCCGGCCGTATCCTACAGCGCTGACCCCCAAGGTGAAGGTGATGGCAGCCCTACACTTCTTTGCCACCGGTACCTTCCAACATACTGTGGCGACTGCTGGTGGGATGTCACAGACCATGTTCAGCCGTGTGCTCCGCGATGTTTTGGCGGCAATGTTGCTCTTCCTGAACCGGTACATCTATTTCCCTAGACTGCGACGACTCACTGACGTGAAGAGTGACTTTTATGCCCTGGGGAGGATGCCGCATGTCATTGGCTCCATTGATGGGACACATGTGGCTTTGGTACCACCACAGGCCCAGGAGCAGGCCTACAGGAACCGCAAGCACTACCACTCGGTCAATGCACTGGTGGTGTGTCTTGCAGACATGACTCATCACACACGTGTGTGCCCGTTTCCCTGGTTCAGCACACGATGCCTTTGTGATGAGGAGTAGTCGCATCCCCAGGATGATGGCACGGATGCAGAACCAGCGTGCCTGGCTTGTCGGTGTGTACTGACTTTGTGCCATTGTGTGTGATCTGATCTGTAGTATTCCGCCCACTTTTCCAAGTCAGCTAATGTGCACTTGTCTGTCCGTAGGTGACTCGGGATACCCCAACATGCCGTGGTTGCTGACACCCCTCAGGAACCCTGTGACACCAGCCCAGATGCGCTACAATGAGGCACATGGTCGGACCAGGAGAGTGATTGAGCGGACATTTGGTCTCCTGAAGAGCCGCTTCCGCTGCCTGGACAAGACCGGAGGGTCCCTCCCATATGCCCCTGCGAAAGTGTGCAAGATTATCATCGTCTGCTGCATGCTCCACAACCTGGCAGTGCGGAAGGAGTTGCCTCTCATCCAGGATGACAATGACCAACATCCGCCACCTGTGGAGGATCCTGGCCTGGACCACGATGCCAGTGACGATGATGATGATGATGATGGTGATGGTGATGTCCGCACACAGCTCATCACCAACTTCTTTAGCTGAATGTGAGTATCCTGAGGTGTCATGTCAATGATGTGAGTTGGCATGATGTGTAGGTGGTGCTCTGGTGCTGTTGGAGTGTGTCCATGGGCTACTTGACTGGATGTGTGTTGCGATGTGTGCTGACAGGTGGGCTGTACTCCCCAACAGTGTTGACATGCTAACTTGGTTCTGGGTGGGTATCTTGTAACATGTATTGTGCATGAGTTTTGCTGTTCTGTCCTGTACTCCATTGCTTTTGACTGTGTGTCATTTCTGTCCTTCACAGGGTACTTTCAGATTCGTTTGGTCAACTGTGTCCACCGACGACGTGATTGCACTTCCAGGCTGGTAGCTGTTGTGTCCCTACAGGTGATGTGCGCCACACCCATGGACTTCCTTCCGTCTACAGTTGTTGACTGTGTGCCCGCTGCCAGGTGGGATTACCTTGCATCTGTAGTGGTTACGACATGTTGCAACTGTGTAATAAACCTGTGCTTCACTTTGTGATGTGCGTTGTCTGTGGTCACACATTTGACTGCCATTTGCTTACTGCACCAGTGGGCTACTTGACTACAACTGGGAATGGGTGTGGTGTCTGTGCATTGCACCGTCTTCCCTGGCAACATCAGTGTAGGCAATGAGTCAGATGGCCTAGGTGTGTATGTGTCGTGTAGCCCTGGTGGTGTGTCTCCCTCATGTGTGTCACGTTGCCTGTACTCACATGCCTGTGTTGTCCTTGCTGTTGCAGTTCGCATACACAGTGTAATTTTGCAGTTCATCATCCCCATAACAGCACCCACGTTGGAATCACAACAGAGGCAAGTATGGTGTATTAGTGTGTTTATTGTGATACATTTGTGTGAATAGTGCATAGGATGGGTTGTGCTGTACATGAATCGTGCAATCCGAAGTTCCTAGGTGAATTGAAAGTCCGGGTAGACAGGATCCCCAGTATCGGGGCCACAGTTGTCTGACACATTGGTCCAACTTGTACTCCCCATGCAATGTGTGGGAGTAGTGTTGCCGTCAACAGGGTGAACAGTCTGTGCACACAGGCGAACATCCAGAACAGGTTCAGGCTTCCTGGGAGTTGCGCTTGGCCATCAGCCTCTCACTTGTCCCTCCTCGGACGACCCCTCTTCTTGGGGGGGCCCTCAAGTGCAGGCTGCTGCGGTGCAGGGGACTCTCCGCCAGAGTCATCCTCCCTCCCTGTGGCAGTTGCAGTTTGTTCGGCACCAGATGTTGTTGGCACACAGGGAGGTGTGGACTGGTTGCTGTTCATCTGGCGGAGGCATTGTAAAATGTCCCTGTGCACCGCCGTCATCTCATGCAGTGCATCCCACTTGGACTCCACGCGGGACATGTGTGAGTCCACGCGGACATGTGTGAGTCCACGGGACATGTGTGACTCCACGTGGGACATGTGGGAGTCCAAGCGGGCATGATGGGCAGCCTGCTGCTGTTTAATGTCTCTGAGGAGCCCCACTACCTGGCTGAGGTCTCCGGTGCTGGACTGGTACGCATCAGCTATGCGTACCAGTTGTGGGTCGTCATGCACACCAGCAACGTCTGCAAGCAGCGACCTCTGTCTCCCACCCCTCCCACCACCCCTGCTGACATGTGCAGTGTGTGCAGTGGCACGCACAGATGACCCTGGTCCACCTTGGCGGTTGGTGGTGGTGGTGGTGTCCATGGCCCCAGGTTGGTCCAGGGTCACTGTGCTGGTGTTGCTCCTTGTTCTGTCCATGTCGGCAGGGATGGTATTTGTGGTGACAGTCGTTGGAGGGGTGGGTGCAGGGGGTGCAGCTGGTGGTCCTGCTGGTGCTGCATGTAGACTTGCACCGGATGTGCCAGGTTGGTCTTCATCGTCCGAGGAGGACAGAGGCTGTACGACGCCAGTGAGCTCGGCATCCTCTTGAGCCTGGGACTGGGACTCCTCAGCGTCTGCTGCTGTGTCCCCATCATCACCTGTTTTTGGGAGACACAAACAATGTATGTCATGTTTCTGCAGGCATCAATGGTTGACACACATGACAGTTGTGACTGTGCCTCTGGGTGCGGGCCTGTACATTGCATTGTCCTAAGTCGTCACAGTCAGGGGTTGATATTGGTGTGGCACATTGTCCTGCATTATTTGGGCATTTCTATGTATTTTCTGGGGTGTGAACATGGTCTGCATTGCTTGTGTTTGGTTGACAGCCGGCCCTCCTTCCCACCCACCCAGCCAGTCAGTTATCCCACCATGGAACGTGCTTGCATTGCAGGGAGTGGAAGTTGTCTCTCAGGATGTCAGTCAGTGGTGTCCTGCTGTTTGTTGGTGCACAGTTGCCAGCAGGGCCTTGTGCTCCCCACAGCAGTAGCCAGTGTCAGCCATCTTGTGAGTCCTTCTCCACTCCCTGTGATGTGAGCATGGTTCATGGTGGTGTTGATGGGCCAGTTGTGAGGCTGAGCAATGTCTGTGACTACGACTCCCATCATGCTATTGCCTCCACCCCCCTTCCCAGCATGCCCATGCTTCCTTCCTTTTGACTCTGCTTCCCTGTGGGGTGGGCTGGCTGTGCTGACAGGATGGCTGGGAGTGTTGTCCTGGCAGTTGTTTGGCTAAAAGTCCCAAGAGTGTCCCTGTGCTTCACACAACATAACCCAGGGTGGTGGTGCTTTGTGGGATCTTGTGTTAGGATGGAGGGCATTGCATTCTACCAGGTGGGTTCTGTGGAGTTTGTGTTGGGGGGTGTGAGGGGAGGTGCTGGTGTCTATGGTTAGTGCTGCATGTCCTCCTTCCCACCCAGCCAGCCAGATATCCCACCATGGAACGTGCTTGCATTGCAGGGAGTGGAAGTTGTCTCTCAGGATGTCAGTCAGTGGTGTCCTGCTGTTTGTTGGTGCACAGTTGCCAGCAGGGCCTTGTGCTCCCCACAGCAGTAGCCAGTGTCAGCCATCTTGTGAGTCCTTCTCCACTCCCTGTGATGTGAGCATGGTTCATGGTGGTGTTGATGGGACAGTTGTGAGGCTGACCAATATCAGTGACTACGACTCCCATCATGCTATTGCCTCCACCCCCTTCCCAGCATGCCCATGCTTCCTTCCTTTTGACTCTGCTTCCCTGTGGGGTGGGCTGGCTGTGCTGACAGGATGGCTGGGAGTGTTGTCCTGGCAGTTGTTTGGCTAAAAGTCCCAAGAGTGTCCCTGTGCTTCACACAACATAACCCAGGGTGGTGGTTCTTTGTGGGATCTTGTGTTAGGATGGAGGGCATTGCATTCTACCAGGTGGGTTCTGTGGAGTTTGTGTTGGGGGGGTGTGAGGGGAGGTGCTTGTGTCTATGGTTAGTGCTGCAAGTCCTCCTTCCCACCCAGCCAGCCAGATATCCCACCATGGAACGTGCTTGCATTGCAGGGAGTGGAAGTTGTCTCTCAGGATGTTATTCAGTGGTGTCCTGCTGTTTGTTGGTGCACAGTTGCCAGCAGGGCCTTGTGCTCCCCACAGCAGTAGCCAGTGTCAGCCATCTTGTGAGTCCTTCTCCACTCCCTGTGATGTGAGCATGGTTCAGGGTGGTGTTGATGGGACAGTTGTGGGGGTGAGCTATGTCTGTGACTACGACTCCCATCATGCTATTGCCTCCACCCCACTTCCCAGCATTCCCATACTTACTTGCTTTTGTGGGGAGTTCGGTGTGTGTGGGTGTGAGAGCAATGGCAAGATGGCTGACAGTGGTGTCATGCTGTTGGTTGGTGTGCATTACCCAGCATGCCCTTGTGCTCACCACGACACAGCAACAGTGTCAGACATCTTTGATGGGCCTTTCCACTCTCTGTGGGATGTGCATGCATGAGTGTGAGCTTGCTGGGCCATGTGGTGGGGGATGTAGAGCTGTGACTACGACTCCCATCATGCTATTGCCTCCACCCCCTTCCCAGCATGCCCATGCTTCCTTCCTTTTGACTCTGCTTCCCTGTGGGGTGGGCTGGCTGTGCTGACAGGATGGCTGGGAGTGTTGTCCTGGCAGTTGTTTGGCTAAAAGTCCCAAGAGTGGCCCTGTGCTTCACACAACATTACCCAGGGTGGTGGTTCTTTGTGGGATCTTGTGTTAGGATGGAGGGCATTGCATTCTACCAGGTGGGTTCTGTGGAGTTTGTGTTGGGGGGGTGTGAGGGGAGGTGCTTGTGACTATGGTTAGTGCTGCAAGTCCTCCTTCCCACCCAGCCAGCCAGCCAGTTATCCCACCATGGAACGTGCTTGCATTGCAGGGAGTGGAAGTTGTCTCTCAGGATGTCATTCAGTGGTGTCCTGCTGTTTGTTGGTGCACAGTTGCCAGCAGGGCCTTGTGCTCCCCACAGCAGTAGCCAGTGTCAGCCATCTTGTGAGTCCTTCTCCACTCCCTGTGATGTGAGCATGGTTCAGGGTGGTGTTGATGGGACAGTTGTGGGGGTGAGCTATGTCTGTGACTACGACTCCCATCATGCTATTGCCTCCACCCCACTTCCCAGCATTCCCATACTTACTTGCTTTTGTGGGGAGTTCAGTGTGTGTGGGTGTGAGAGCAATGGCAAGATGGCTGACAGTGGTGTCCTGCTGTTGGTTGGTGTGCAGTACCCAGCATGCCCTTGTGCTCCCCACGACACAGCAACAGTGTCAGACATCTTTGATGGGCCTTTCCACTCTCTGTGGGATGTGCCTGCGTGAGTGTGAGCTTGCTGGGCCATGTGGTGGGGGATGTAGAGCTGTGACTACGACTCCCATCATGCTATTGCCTCCACCCCCCTTCCCAGCATGCCCATGCTTCCTTCCTTTTGACTCTGCTTCCCTGTGGGGTGGGCTGGCTGTGCTGACAGGATGGCTGGGAGTGTTGTCCTGGCAGTTGTTTGGCTATAAGTCCCAAGAGTGGCCCTGTGCTTCACACAACATTACCCAGGGTGGTGGTTCTTTGTGGAATCTTGTGTTAGGATGGGGGGCATTGCATTCTACCAGGTGGGTTCTGTGGAGTTTGTGTTGGGGGGTGTGTGAGGGGAGGTGCTTGTGACTATGGTTAGTGCTGCAAGTCCTCCTTCCCACCCAGCCAGCCAGCCAGTTATCCCACCATGGAACGTGCTTGCATTGCAGGGAGTGGAAGTTGTCTCTCAGGATGTCAGTCAGTGGTGTTCTGCTGTTTGTTGGTGCACAGTTGCCAGCAGGGCCTTGTGCTCCCCACAGCAGTAGCCAGTGTCAGCCATCTTGTGAGTCCTTCTCCACTCCCTGTGATGTGAGCATGGTTCAGGGTGGTGTTGATGGGACAGTTGTGGGGGTGACCAATATCAGTGAGTACTGACTCCCATCATGCTATTGCCTCCACCCCCTTCCCAGCATGCCCATGCTTCCTTCCTTTTGACTCTGCTTCCCTGTGGGGTGGGCTGGCTGTGCTGACAGGATGGCTGGGAGTGTTGTCCTGGCAGTTGTTTGGCTAAAAGTCCCAAGAGTGTCCCTGTGCTTCACACAACATAACCCAGGGTGGTGGTTCTTTGTGGGATCTTGTGTTAGGATGGGGGGCATTGCATTCTACCAGGTGGGTTCTGTGGAGTTTGTGTTGGGGGTGTGTGAGGGGAGGTGCTTGTGACTATGGTTAGTGCTGCAAGTCCTCCTTCCCACCCAGCCATCCAGCCAGCCAGTTATCCCACCATGGAACGTGCTTGCATTGCAGGGAGTGGAAGTTGTCTCTCAGGATGTCAGTCAGTGGTGTCCTGCTGTTTGTTGGTGCACAGTTGCCAGCAGGGCCTTGTGCTCCCCACAGCAGTAGCCAGTGTCAGCCATCTTGTGAGTCCTTCTCCACTCCCTGTGATGTGAGCATGGTTCAGGGTGGTGTTGATGGGACAGTTGTGGGGGTGAGCTATGTCTGTGACTACGACTCCCATCATGCTATTGCCTCCACCCCACTTCCCAGCATTCCCATACTTACTTGCTTTTGTGGGGAGTTCAGTGTGTGTGGGTGTGAGAGCAATGGCAAGATGGCTGACAGTGGTGTCCTGCTGTTGGTTGGTGTGCAGTACCCAGCATGCCCTTGTGCTCCCCACGACACAGCAACAGTGTCAGACATCTTTGATGGGCCTTTCCACTCTCTGTGGGATGTGCATGCGTGAGTGTGAGCTTGCTGGGCCATGTGGTGGGGGATGTAGAGCTGTGACTACGACTCCCATCATGCTATTGCCTCCACCCCCTTCCCAGCATGCCCATGCTTCCTTGCTTTTGACTCTGCTTCCCTGTGGGGTGGGCTGGCTGTGCTGACAGGATGGCTGGGAGTGTTGTCCTGGCAGTTGTTTGGCTAAAAGTCCCAAGAGTGGCCCTGTGCTTCACACAACATTACCCAGGGTGGTAGTTCTTTGTGGGATCTTGTGTTAGGATGGGGGGCATTGCATTCTACCAGGTGGGTTCTGTGGAGTTTGTGTTGGGGGTGTGTGAGGGGAGGTGCTTGTGACTATGGTTAGTGCTGCAAG
This sequence comes from Calotriton arnoldi, assembly GCA_963921515.1. Taxonomy (NCBI): domain Eukaryota; kingdom Metazoa; phylum Chordata; class Amphibia; order Caudata; family Salamandridae; genus Calotriton; species Calotriton arnoldi. Next base: position 142,232 of record CAWUFW010013805.1, on the reverse strand, counting down.
TCCTCCTTCCCACCCAGCCAGCCAGCCAGTTATCCCACCATGGAACGTGCTTGCATTGCAGGGAGTGGAAGTTGTCTCTCAGGATGTCAGTCAGTGGTGTCCTGCTGTTTGTTGGTGCACAGTTGCCAGCAGGGCCTTGTGCTCCCCACAGCAGTAGCCAGTGTCAGCCATCTTGTGAGTCCTTCTCCACTCCCTGTGATGTGAGCATGGTTCAGGGTGGTGTTGATGGGACAGTTGTGGGGGTGACCAATATCAGTGAGTACGACTCCCATCATGCTATTGCCTCCACCCCCCTTCCCAGCATGCCCATGCTTCCTTCCTTTTGACTCTGCTTCCCTTGTGGGGTGGGCTGGCTGTGCTGACAGGATGGCTGGGAGTGTTGTCCTGGCAGTTGTTTGGCTAAAAGTCCCAAGAGTGTCCCTGTGCTTCACACAACATAACCCAGGGTGGTGGTTCTTTGTGGGATCTTGTGTTAGGATGGGGGCATTGCATTCTACCAGGTGGGTTCTGTGGAGTTTGTGTTGGGGGGTGTGTGAGGGGAGGTGCTTGTGACTATGGTTAGTGCTGCAAGTCCTCCTTCCCACCCAGCCAGCCAGCCAGTTATCCCACCATGGAACGTGCTTGCATTGCAGGGAGTGGAAGTTGTCTCTCAGGATGTCAGTCAGTGGTGTCCTGCTGTTTGTTGGTGCACAGTTGCCAGCAGGGCCTTGTGCTCCCCACAGCAGTAGCCAGTGTCAGCCATCTTGTGAGTCCTTCTCCACTCCCTGTGATGTGCGCATGGTTCATGGTGGTGTTGATGGGGCAGTTGTGGGGGGCAATATGTGTGACTGCGACTCCCATGATGCTATTGGCTACACTGACTTGGCCAGCATACACAGAATTCCTTCCTTTGAGTGTTCTTCACTGTGTGTTGGTGTTGTTGTGGTGGCTACATGTCTGGATGTGTTTGTTAGTTCTATTTGTGCCACTGCCTAGCTGTAGTTGTAGTTGTTTGTACATGTGATGGCACAGTTGGATGTGACTTTTTGATGGCATGTGTTGTGTTTATCTGACTGACATACACATTTTGGGATGATTCTGTTCTGGTTGCTGTGTAATTGCTATGAGTGCATGGTTTGACTCTGCCCTTGACAGTGATGTGTGTGTGTTTTGTGGCAGTATATTGTGTACATTTGTTGTGTACTCACCAGACTCTGGGATGTCCTCTAGTCCATATACGCTCACTGGCGGAAGGATGGCCCGCACCTTCTCCTCCCAGGGCCTGAGGTATATTGGCTTGGCAGGAGGGCCACTGCCGGTGAGTTGGCTGTTGATGTAGTCTTTTTGAGCAGGTCCCGTACCCTCCTGCGCACGTCATACCACCTGTTCTGGATGTCGCTCTTTGTGCGCCGACATGGTGATTGTGCGTTCACCCTGTTGATGATCTTCTCCCACATCTTGGTTTTCTGGGAGATGGGGTCTGTTGGACCAGTGTGCCAAACAGCTGTGGCTCTACCCTGAGGATCTCGTCTCACCATGACTTCCAATTCACTATCTAGGAACTTGGGATTCTTCTTGGGGGGCATGGTGATGGTGAGTGATGTGTGTGTTGGTGTGCAGGTGAGGGTGTGTGAGTGTGTGTTTTGCTGGGTGTATGTGAGGTAGGTATTTGTTGGTGTGCTGATGGTGTGTGGCTTGTGTGAGGGATGAGCTGTGGGTGTGTGGTTGCTTTCTCTTGGGTGCTGGCAGTGGAATGGCATTTGCAAAGGCTCATGGTTGTGATTTGTGTCCTTTATATGGGTGGAGTTGTGGGTGTGTCTTTGTTCTCTGTCCCCACCCCCAGTATTTATTGGCTTTGTAATTGCTTGTTTGGCCTTTTTTTGGGTGATTTTTCCTTTGTACTGTCTGTGTATGTTGGAGACGTTCTTGTGACCGAGTCGGACCCTGCATTTGTCTCGTACGGTCTTCTCCGTTTCGTTCACGCTGTGTATGTGCAGTTTTCTATGCTGCGTACGCGTCGGTCGCGGTGTTTTGTGTTGCTTCGGCTCGGTTTTGTATGCGTGTGGGTCGTACGGCTTGGCCTCCGTCCGACTCGCTCGTGGTTTTCGCGCCTTGCATCGTACTTTGCTGTTTGGAGTTCGCGTGTACGTTTCGGTCGGATTTGTTCCGGGTGCGTGTCGGTCGGTTGGATTCGCGTGTTTTTCCGACCGGATTGCTGTTTTCCGTGCGGCTCGGTCGGTCGACTTGGGTTCTGTATGTGTCGGTCGGATTTTGCACGCCTTGCATCGTACTTGGCGTGTCGGGCGCCACAGGTACGTGTCGGTTGGTATTATTTCCGGATCCGAGTCGGTCGGTGCTTTTTCCGGCCCGAATCGGAATCGACCCCCTTGTCTTTTCCAGAGCCAGCCTGTCTGGCAGCCAGTTCAACCTGTTCAAGGTTCTAGAGGCAGAGGCGGTGTGAAAGAATAAGGTCACCAGCATCATGAGTCCATCTCCTCCTCTTCTCCAGCCATCACCATCAAACTTCATTAATACCCACCCTAGATACCATTTGTAGCCAGTAGGAGGCTGCATGCAGAATTGCTCGATAACTTCGGACCAATGGGTCCTTCAAATTGTTTCGTTTAGTTACACCCTACTTTTCCGGGCCACACATCCTCAGATCCGTCCAGTTTTCACCCAGGAGTTGGTGGATCATACCTAGATATACTTTCTAGAAAAGTGTTGGCATACTAGACAAGGGTGCAATTCAAGTGGTACCCGACAGGAGAGAGGAATGGAATGCTGCTCTCAGTACTTATTAGGCCCTAAGAAGGATGGCAGACTGAGGCTGATTTGGGGCCTCATGGTTCAGAACCATTTTTCACAAAATGGAGAAGTTCTAGATGAGGAGTCTTGCCCAGGCTGTTGGATTTGGACATGGAGGGCAGGATGGTGCCCTTGGATCTGGAGGACACATACTTTCATATATAGATCTTGCAGTGTTGCAGGAAGTATCTCCACTTTGTGGTGGATGTTGTATGATGGTAGTATATCACTGAAAATATATATCGCAAAACAAAATATCTCCAAAAAATATTGAGGACACAAATATTGGCTTTACATTTTCTGTGTGTCAAGTACAATTTATAACATATTCAATTAATGTTTTAAACGTAAAAATAAGAAATAAAAATACACGCTTTAAATAAATGCATTAAAATAATTAAAATAGTTAATAAATAAATAAAATTATTAAATACTCATTGATAATAAATTAGAAAATACTAATAATATATGACTAATTTGGGATGCTACATATTTTAAAAAGAAACAATACAGTTTTTACAATTAAAAAAATAATTTAATACAAATTATATTACTCCAAAAAATAGAAATGCATATTAAAAAAGCATTGAAATACCTTTTTAAAATTAAATGACCCAGAATTTACCTTAAAACAATTTTTATAAAATAACATAAAAATTACATTTGTAGTGTTCAAATTAACTATTACTTCTGAAAACTAAGCAACTGTAGGGAAAGTTTGGGACTTTTTTTAGTTGTCGGATTTTATTCTTCAGCTCCAACCAAAGCAATAGTAATGAAAGTGTTGGACTTTGGAAGGATCAGATTATCTATTTTCACTCCTAAATTTAAATGTACATAAAATATACATTAACAAAATCATACAAAATATATTTACATTTTTGTTCTTCAAACATCACAATAACGCCCAGCCAATGTGTTTCGTCCTGAGGAGGACTTCATCAGGGTTTGTAAACTCTTGTATTGTCTTTCCGGATTTATGATAGATCAGAATAATAAGGCAGTTGTTGGATAATACAATCCCTAGTGGGTTCTGCCATCTCAAGGTGGGAGTCTAGCATGTGAGGCTGTACCACTCACAATCAGCTTCAGGAAAGCTGATCATGCGTGGTATAGAATCATGCTCTTGACTCCCAGCTTGAGATAGCAGAATTCACTTGGGAGTGACTTATCCAACAACTGTTTTATCATTCTGATCTACCATAAATCGAGAAAAGACAATACAAGACTTTACAAACCATGATGAAGTCTTCCTCAGAATGAAACACGTTGGCTGGGCTGGATTGTAATGTTTGAGGAACAAAAATAAAATTCTTTTGGATACTGCATTAGCGTGATGGATTGAAAAGAAGAAAATCATTTGTCTATTGAGCTACGATGAAAAGTTGATCTATTGAACTTTTAGAAAACTCCTTGGACTATTAAGTTTTCCCTTTTGTGTATGGTTTTCTGTTTGTGTTTGGTGGTTCCCGAGCAGTGGAATCATTAGTGGATGAGTGCTATTTTTCCACATTGAAGTATTGATACCAGTGCGGCCATTCAGGGCCAACACTGCTCTTGCTCTTGTGAACATGAAATTTATGTTAGCAAATCTAGAAAAAAATGTGATATTATTATTCATATGAAGTAGTTTCTAAAATCAATATAATTACAAATTAAAATTACTACATTAACCATTAGGATACAAATGAAATAAAATTAAAAAATATTACCAATATTTAGACACACAGACACACACATATACATGATAAAAAACATTTACTAAAAATACAATTATTGTCTAAAACAGAATACATTATTATATGAATTATTTAAAACAAATAATTAACACATTTACAAAATCAAACACTTAATTACCCAATTAATAGCTACAGCAATTAATCATCGATTTCATTAAAATTATAAATTACATCATTCTAAAATAAAATCAAAATATCAAAGTAAGTAAAATAAAATTATGTATAAAAAATCAAAAATAAACATTAAAAAACTTCACACCCTATTCTATTCCCCTACAAATCCCAAAACTCACCAATAAAGAAATAAAATAAATACAATTCCTTAAATATATTACAAAATCAAAAAAATTAACTATACTAAAATACTTATACACAAATATCATTCTTTTTTTTTTTTTGACTATGACTATGAACAATTTTTTATTGTATCAATTAACAAAAATTGTTACAAAAATTCCAATAGAATCTCACCAAAACTTGCCTATTTCATGCAAATGCGTGCCTAGTTAATTGATGTCTTATGTATATTCGCCGAATAAAATATTTTTTTATGAACTAAGCTTAAAACAGAATAAAAACAATGAGATAGTATAGAACCAATGAAACAGTTCAATACTAATGAATCCTTCCTATTATATAGTGGTTTTGTGCAAATCTAGTGGACCGATTAAATTAGAAATGCGTTCATCATGATATTAAAGGCATTAGCATATGCGATACCAAAGCTAAGTGGACAACACAATACCACAATCCTAGGTAAAACACAAGTACTTCCTACTAAGTGAATTCATTTAAAACGATTAAGATCTAAACTTCTTTTCTTAAGAGCTCCTTGACCTTGTATACATACTTAGCGAACCGTGCCAAATCCATTGGAATTTCCAAATTAAAAAGGAGTTTCATAGCTTCAGCGCAGGTCCTCACTCCATATTTCAAAAAGAGAGGTTTCAATAAAGTGCGTCGTGCAAGTGATAAACATTGACAGGTGCAAATTATATGGACCAGAGATTCCTCATATTGATGACAAAGTCTGCAAGTTGTTATTTCCGCTAAGGTATTCCAGCGCCTATTAATATCCTTAATGGGCAGAACCATAAGTCTTGCTATAAAGATTTGCTTCAAAATCGATTTATTTAATGGAAGGTCAAGATATGGCTGCCATGATTGATCTTCATAAGAGCTTGCAAGTATCCTAATATTACTACTGGAAGCGTTCAGTTCCTTCATATCGTCTTCTTTTGATAATAGTCTTACTTGTTTTTTCAATATGGATTTTAGGATACCAGGCTGATGAATGAAGTCCGATAATTTAGACTTATCGAGGCGCAATTCGGAGCAAGCTGTGTGCAGGCCTTTGCTCCATGAGTTGTTTCCTTCCATAAAGATTAACTTTAAAATTGCCTTCATTGTATGCGGAGGTGCAGCGCACACCCCGCGATAAAACCAGACCATGGAAGCCCAGTGCTCGTAGCTCTGTCTATTCAGCCCAAATTCCAATCGCACCAAGGAGTTTCGGGCATAAGCGGGGATCTGAAATATACGCTTAAATGTGCGACAGTTGAGCTGCTCTATAGTGTTGGTGAAAGCCGCTGGAAATGCTATCTGGCCATAAGTGATTGACGGTAGCAATTTGGCGTTTATGACCTTTCTGATTGGTTTCGTCGATGGGCTGCATAGCTTGGAATGCAGTTTGCACAGGGTAAACGTCACTGCTTTAGCTTTTGTTTCCACGGCCGCAATTTGCGCTGTTGGCTTCCCATTGCTCATCAGCCATACTCCCAGGTAGTTGTATTTGGTCGCTGTTAGTATGTTTAAATTACCCAATCTCCATTGTTGTTTAAGTTTGTTGGTATATTTTCCAAATATAACTACCTTTGTCTTTCCTGCATTTGCTTGAAGTTCATTATTGTTGTTGTAGATGTTTAAAGCATCTAATAATCTTTGCATGCCCACTTTAGTGTGATCTAATAACACCATATCGTCTGCGTACTGGACTAGAGGTAATCTGTTTGAGCCTATTTTAGGGGGTAAGAGATTCGCTTTAAATATCTTTTTTCCGAGGTCTGCCGTATATAAGTTGAAGAGCAAAGGGGCCAATACACAGCCTTGCTTTAGCCCTCTAACTGTTGGAATCTTTCTGGTGGCAGAATTCATCGTGATTTTTACCCATACCCAAGTTCCAGTATAAAGGCTGACTATTGCTTTCAGCAGGCTCGCCGGAATTCCCCAGTCTTGCAATTTGCGCCACAACAGACTCCGATTTACGCCATCAAAAGCCGCAGTATAGTCCACGAAACACGCGAAGAGGGGAAGCGCCTTTTTCTGCGTGGACTGTTCTATCAGATATGAGAGAGCTAAAATGTTGTCCGTTGTGGATGCTCCTGGTCTGAATCCGGATTGATACGCAGGTAAAATTTCATTTTCATTAGCCCAGTCCTGCAGGTCCTGTAAAAGAAGGCTGGCATAGCCTTTTGCCTCGATATCCAGGAGGGCAATGAGCCTGTAATTCGCAGGGTCCCCGTGATCTCCCTTTTTGTGGATGGGTTGTAGTATAGAGCCTTTCCAACTCTCCGGAACTGTGGTGTTCATCAGACAATGCTGGTAGAGTGGTGTGAGTACCGATCCCCAAAAGTCGCAGTCTTCTTTGAAGAGATGGCCTGGTAGGCCATTGGGGCCGGGGGCCCCATCTTTTCTTATGTTTTTTAAGATTGCCCTCACACGGTTTTCTGTGATCAATGGCTCAAACATCTCCTCGGGGGTTGCCGTCACACGGTTTCCCAAGATCAATGGCTCAGACGTACCCTCAGAGATTGCCGATCTCCCCTCTCTCCGGGGCCCAAATGTGTCTTCTGTTAGTGCTGGATGTTTGTCAGGGGAGCCAACTGATATAGGGAGCTTTTGCGGACCAGGTGTTGATAAATTAGGGGCTCCATGGTATAATTTAGTTACGTGCGTTATCCATATGTCGCTAGCAACCACATTCCGTCGGTCGTGTCCGCACCCTGAAAGCCGGTTGATATATGACCAGAACTCCGCTTGTTTGCTCGGAGTCAGCAAAGTAAAAACGTGGAGCCATTCTGCGTCTTGTAGTGTTCTTTTATGATCCCATATATTTCTCCTGTGCGTTTTCCTGGCTAGCAGGAGATTCTGGTATGTTTCCTTTTTTCCCTCTTGCTTATGGGTGCGTGTAGCTGTTCTAAGTTGCCTCTTACTTTGCTCTACTTTTATGCACTGTGTTTGTTTTTTGCAAGGGCTTACTCTGGGTTTTGATGGATGCCTTCCTTGTTTTCCCATCAGAAGGGAGTATACCTTGGCTGCTAATTTAATCCAGTTCTCGGTGATATTACCTATTGAGGATTCCTCTGCTATTCTCGGCCAATCGCTTTTCCACCCACTTAGGGCTGATGTATCTATTTTGTTCCACTTTATTCTCCGTGGTAGAACATATAATTCTTCCCCGTTTGTTTTGCCCAAGAGGGCGGTGGGCTGTGGCCTGACTATTTGTAGTGCGATAGCGATAGCCAGTGGCAAGTGATCGCTGCTCTGGATAAATGGTACAAGGTACAGCACACAAATATATAATCAATTGTTGATTTGATCCTCCCCTGCGGGTCTTTAGACGGGGTGGCTGCCGTCTGATGACTTGTTTGTATTGATTTTAGTCTATACGTGTTTAAAAATGAATTCATTACAGTTCCCTCCTTATCTTTAGGCCATCTTTCGTCCAGTTCCGTCCCGAGATATTGGGTGTTGAAATCACCAGCCATTATGATCCCGCGGTTTGGGTTGCTACTAAGTAATTCTTCGAGCGTATCCACTAGTGCTCTCATGTAGCTCAGTCTAGGGAGCTCTCTACTATTGAAATAAATATTCAAGAGTACAATCTTTATTGGGCGTCCGTTTAATTTCATACCTTCCAATAGTACTGCTTGAACCATGTCCGTTTTGAGTAGAGATTTTGTTTTTATATTACTGCTAATACGGATGTATGTCGATAGGCCCCCCGAAGGTCCTCCGAATATATTAAAATTTTTTGCTGGCTGCTGAAATTCCATGAACCCCGGAATCACCTCAGGGGCTAACAGCCAGGTTTCTTGGAGGCATAAAAGGTCCCCAGACTGTAAAAATTTGAATGCTTCTTTGTTGTATAGAGTCGATTTTAGCCCAAAAACTTTCCATGATATTACTTTCAGTGAATTGCTCGAATTGATGCTGGGATGAACATTACCTTGTGTGCTAGGAGCACGTTTGCCTTATTTGTCTGGAGTTAGGTGAGGAGTATATCCTTAGATTGGAGAATGCTGTGGTTCGGGCAACATAGTTTGCCCCCCTTAAGATGGACTTTCGTGGACTCTTTGTTGGTTTTGGGTAGAGTGCCCTTTTTAGCATAAATGGATATCTCTCCACCTTAGGCATGTAAACATTGATTCCCCAAGTCGCGAGTTGCTCTCTCTCTTTCATAATTCTTTGTGGTATGGATGCGTTATTCCATTTTAGTATGGTTGATTCTCTTGATGTGTTATTGCCTACCATTTTAAATTGAACTTGGATGAGATCTTCCGTCGTGACGGATGAAAGTTCTGGAATATATTTTCGAATTTGTAAAATGTTGGACCTATTTAGCGTGTCTGCAATTCCACGTGAGGTGTATTCTGGTGTAAAAATTATGGTGTCATTCTCCGCATTCTTATATTCTTGTGGCGTTTGTCTATTGGCTGAGGAGTGTGTTGCCTCACTTTGTATAGGTGTTGCCTCTATTCCTAAATCGTTGATAACATTTTGAGATCCCAGAGGCACATTGTCGAGCGTTAATGTTATTAGTGGCATTCCTCCCTCTAGGGCTTCATGCCGGTTTTTATGCTGTGTCCCCTGTGACTGCTCTACCCTAAGACTGTCTAGGATAATTATTGGCGGAGCTAGTTTTGGTTCTTGCTGTGGTTGTTCCTTTTTATGTTTAACTAAGATTTCCTCGATGTTCAGGGTTGCAGTTACTTTGGGTGCATACTTGTTTTTTATTTGGTTATCCTTTTGGAAAATCGGAAAGAGTTTCTGTGGATCCTGGTTGCTTTGTGTTATTCCTTTTCTGACATTTGTTTTTTGGCTCTGGATGTCAGTTGGAACCTTCAGGCCCGGCAATAATTCTTTTACTCGGTTATTTTTTTTTATATTTTTGGCGTGTTTTTTCAAGCGTTTTTTTGCCCTTCTAGAAAGGGTTTTGGAGGGTTCTGTGGCATACTCCAAGTCAATGACCCCGTCTGGGTTGTTGTGCCAGATGTTGCCTGCTATGTTTTTCTCATTAACAGCTGTATTTTGGCTAGACGTTATTGCCAACTGCAAAGATGTTGGGGGTGTATCCAAGCACAAAGTGCGTTTGTTGGTGCCTGTTGGAGTGTTTTCTACTGGGCAAGTATTGCCCACAAGATGAATTGCTCCCTTCTTTTCCATTGCCTTTTAATGTATCACAATGGGAGCGCTGGCAGCGTCCACGGGATTATTCATTCCTTTTTTTCCACTCTCTTTTGGAGGGCTTTCGATTATACTTTGATAAGGTTGAGTTATAGTGGCCTGCTGTCTTTGCTTTAATTCTGCAACAATGGATGTTAAAACCTCAGGTAATGAACTGAGCTTCTCCACAATTGGAAGGCACATGCAGCTGATGGTTGGTTGTGACGTCGGTGGTTCCAGTTTTTCATTTAAAGCATCGATTTTAGTTTCGATATTAATCATGGCTATTGCTAGCGCCTGCATTGTGTCCATTTGTATTTCCAATTTCTGTGTTTGCCACGTGAGCGCATTAATGGCTGTTGTTAGTGTGGAGTTTATTGAAGACAACAGGGAGTTTTGGTTGTAGTATCCACTATATGGAGTGCATTTTGTTTCAGCCGTGGTGTGCAGCAGGTTTTGTACACCTGAATAGTTGTTCTCTACTTGTTCCTCTTGCGTCGCTTGCAAGCTTTGATTAAAAGTGAGACTTTTAATTACTGATGAGCTTTGTCGCTGATCCGGTGACGGGGGCGAAATGTGCTGGTAAGTTCCACGGTCCACTTGTGTGGGCTCTATGGTCCTCTCTTGAATTTTTTGATTATCTCCGTTTATTTGCTCGAGTGTTGACGAAATCTCCAAAACTTCCAGTTTTCCCTCGATTGTTCCATCTATCGTTTTACCCCTGGAGTCCGGATGGTCTAGTACTGATGAAATTTCCAGGATTTCTGGAGATTCCTGCCCGGCTGAGAATTGCTCTTTTCCATTAAGTAGGGAAGGGCTAGATGTTTCCAATGACGCATCCTGCTTCTTCTCCTGTGGGTCCTGTGGATCTGGATGCTCAGTCTGTCTTAATGGTTCAGCCCTTTTTTGGACTCCAAGTCCTAGTCCAGCTCTCCCCATTTCTCTGCTGTTCTCTTGGACAGAGAATGGTTTAGATTCCTTTGTTCCAGACTCCCGGCCCTGGATCTGGGTCTGTTCTTTGCTGGCATGCGGTGTTGAGTGTATTAATGCCCTGCTGTTAGTGTCACTCATTCCCTGTTTTTTATGGCCGGGTGTCCGACCAGGTGTTGTCGACATAAAGTATTTGCGGATTGTATTGCTTTTTAATTTGGAATTTGATGCTGAGTTTGAAAATGGTAGTTGCGCTATAAGCTCGGCCCGTTTTCTGCCCCTTGTTATTGGCATGCTTCCACTGCGTATATTGCTTAGCTTCCCCGTCCTGGTGTTGAGTTTTCCCTTTGTCATTTGTTGCCCCAACTGTGAGGCGGTTTGATTGTTACTGTGCCAGTGATGGCTTTTTGCTGATCTGTCCCCTAGTTTGTAGTGGAGTGTAAGTCTTAGTTTATAAGGCAATTTCCAACACTGTGGGCGGTATGACAAATTAAGCCTCCTGTTCCCCTTCTTACGTTGGTCAATATCTAATGGCATTGGGTGAAGCGGACTAGTTTGAATAAATTGAGTAAATTGTCCTTTGATCCTCAGTTTTACGACGTCTTATGCCGCCTAGGCAAATGGCAGTTGGCAGTCGCAAAGATGTAGTATGTAATTGGAACAACAGAGGAGCTGGCTTCTTGGTGAAAGCAGTAATGGCAGTGGTAAGAATGGCCCAGCAATGACCAATTGGATAGACGGTCAGGATATCAAAAGGTCAAAAGTAACAATTCTTGCCTAAGTCTAAAATGAGTTTAGATTAGGCTGAGTCGTTGTCATTGACTTGCTCACACTGGCAGTGGGAGAGATCAATGTGTTTTCAGTGCCTTTAGCCCGTTTGCCCCTCTAGTGGAAACGTGAGGGCATGGAGGCAGCTGGGGGCAGCGGGGGGGCAGCGGGGGGCGGGGGGTCGGGTCAGGGTCTAGATCCGGAGCAGGGCACACTGGGGCGCCACAGCCGCACCCAACCTAGTTGGGCCGCCAAAACTAAACAAAACAAAGCAAATTAATTAAAAAACAATATTATAAATAACTATTTATAAAACAAACTTTACAAAATACCTAAAAATAATATTCTTGCCTGCCATATTCTGTTGCATGATATTTTTGACATAACAGTATTTCTGATACAATATTTGTGTCAATCAATTTTTTCAAAATTATATTAAGTTCACTCACTATGGCGGGTTAGAAGGCTTTCAATTCACTGTGCTGCCTTTTGCCCTTAAATCTGATTCTTGGGTGCTCACACATAGCATGTCGGTGGTTCCATCATATCTTCACAGATTGGGTATACAAGTATTCCCATAACTCAATGGCTGCCATTGAAGCCAGGTTTACCGCAACTGTTTTAGGTTATGGATCATGGTGTCATTGTTGTCCATCCTTGTGTTTTTCATAAACAAGTCAAAATCCCATTGTCAGTCTGTGCAAAGAATTCCATTCATAGGGGTCATTCTAGACATGGAGGCAATGAACGCCTTGCACTCCCACAACTTTTCTGGGACAATCTGGCTATGATTCAGATGATTCAAGCAAACGTCTTTGTTCCGGCCTTGATAGTTTTTAGGCTTACAAGCCTCCTGCAATCCCATATCCTGAATGTGCACCACATCTGTTTGTCTAAGCAGATCTCCCAAAGGAATCTGCATGTTCAGTAGAGCCAGCACTGGGGATGGCATTCAGATATTATCTGTATCTGTGTCACTCAGGACCTTCAGTGGTAGATGTCAGGTGTCAATCTGATGTGTAGCAGGCTATTCTCCTTGCTCCCTCCAGAGCTCACATTGGTAACAGATACATTGACTCTGGACTGAAGAGTCTCCTGAAGGTAAAGGAGCTCAGGGGTCTGTGGTCTTAGATGGAGCATCATCATTATATAAAACTCTGGAACTGCATGACATTTGGCTGACCCTGAGGCCTCTTTGCCCTCCATCATGGTGAGATAATAGAGGTGATGACTGCCAATCTGACCAATATGTGGAATTGCATCATGTAAGGTAGAATGGGGTCTCATATACTCTATCAAGAGGTTCTGAAGATTGGATGATGGCTGGTACTGCACGGATTCTCTTGATAGTCAACCACCAGGTGGTATTCCTGAACATCATGGCAAAAAAACTTTCAAGCATCCTCTTGTTGACCACGAGTGGTGTCAACACCTGGAGTGTTCTGTCTGTAGACCTTTTCGTTACTGCCAAAAATACACATTGTCCGGCCTCGAGCAGTTACCTTCACTGGGGTCTATAAGAGACACTTTCCCCATCTATGGGACATCGGTCACCAGTATGTATCCTTACCTCTGCCATTGATTCTATGGGTCCTAAAGGAGGTCCAACAGGATTGAGCACAGCTTATCCTCATAGCCCCAGATAGTGCTCAAATTGTTTAGTATTCCAAAATCTTGACTCTGTGCATATTCCTTTCACTTTGCCTTTTCAGGAGGATTTTCTGTCCCAACCTCAAGGTAGTATGTATCATTGAACTTCAACTACCTACACCTCCATGCAAGGAGATTGTGTGTAACTAATTGAGAGGATTTGATCTTCAGTCAGAAGTGTTGGATATTTTTCTAGCTGCTTGCAGCCACTCTGCCAAGACTATTTGTTCAGGCAGTTAAGCTAAATTTGTCCACTGGTGTGAAGAGAATTAAAAATTGACCACCCTCCAACCCCCGTACAGGCAAAACTGTCTGATGTCCTTTTTGTCTTGCCTATGGCCATCAAGGCATCACTGCAGGAACATGTAAAGGCTGCTTAATGGCCGTTTTCGCCTGCCTTCACTTGCCTGATCAGCCCTCATTGTTCAACTCACCTGCTGTGATGTTTTTTCTGAAAGACGTTTCACATATTATTCTCCCTGTCCACTTTATTATGTCACAGTGAAACCTCAGTTTGGTTCTGATGTTCTTGGTGGGTGCTCCTTTTGATTCTCTTCACAGTTCTACCCTTAGACTTCTGTTTTTGATGTCAGGGAGCCACAGAGAGTGTCAGTCAAAACTTCGTAAGCTGGATTTTCAGACTTTTGCATCCTTTTCTTTCAGAAGAGGTGTCATATTTTCATGTGGGGTAGACCATCATGCTTCCCAAATCTTTCTTTCTGCCACATTCTTCTATGGAAGAATAGAGACTATACGAGTTCGATCCTAAGTGGGCCCTTGTTTCTATATTAGTTGGACTAATAAGTACCAGGTGATGATCAACTCTGTGTTGAATTTGCCGGAACAGAAACAGACCTTAACATGGTGTATCATTTTCTGCATCAAGCTGTGTTAGGCCCTGGACAACAAGGAACCTCCTGAGAACCTGAGATCTCATTCCACCAGGGCAAAAGCGGTTCCTACATACTTGGCTCAAAGTGTTCCTTTTTGAAAATCTGCAAGCAGTCACTTGGTCATCTGTCAAAACTGCTGGACTGCCTGGTGTGAACTACTTCCCTCCAGGTGGGGGCATTGCTTTGGTGTATATTTGTGAGTGTGTGTGTGTGTATATATATATATATATATATAGATATATATATATATTCACTGAAAAAACCACAGGTTTCAGTGACGTTATAGTTAGTCGGACATTTCACTCATACAAAACCAGAGAAATTCGGCCGTTATAGTTAGTTGAGCTAACTATAACTCGCCAATGCACTGCTGATGACATCACATATTACATCACTCATGACATGGCCAGTGACATCACTGATGACATCACTGATGACATCTAAAATGACATCACTGATGACATCATCCAGTGACTGAGTGTTTCTGAAAAGTTTAAATATGTTTTATATATATATATTCCAAGGTGTATTGAAGAATGAGTGGGTATATGAGTGTCTGTATGGATGATTTAGTAGGTGCGTGATTGACTGTATAAGTGAGTGATTAAACGTGTCTTACTGAATGCATGGGTTAGTGACTAAACTGTGTGAATGTCTGTATCAGTCTGTCAGTTGGTGTGTAAGCGGCTGCATGGGTTGGTGAGTAGCTACATGAGTGTCTATATGGGTTATTGATTGGTTGTCTGAGTATCTGTATGGGTGCCTGAGTGTCTGTGTGGGTGGGTGGGGGGTGTGACTCTGCATAGATGTGTGAGTGGGTGATTCACTGGGTGTATGGGTTCAAGAGTATATCTGTGAAGGGCTGTATGGGTGGGTGAGTGTGTGTATGAGTGTGTTGGTGAGTCAATGGATATCTCAGTGGTACAGGTGTGAGTACATGTGTGAAAAGCAGTATATGTGAGTGTTGGACTATATAAATGACTATATGTGAGAGTGAGTGATTATGAGAGTGACTGTGTGCTTGTGTCAGTGATTGTATAAGAGAGTAAGTATGTGTTAGTATCTGTATGAATAAGTGAGGTGGTGTGTGTATAACTGTTTAGGTGAGCAAATGGGAGTGTGATTGATTCTTTGCATGACTGACTAGGTGTGTGAGTAGCTCTATGGGTGAGTGGCGGTGTGTGAGTGTCTGTATAGGTGTATGAGTGCATATGATAGTGCTGTATTGATGAGACTGCATGTATGAGTGACTGTATGGGTGAATGAGTGGATGTGTGTGTAGATCTAGGAATCAGTGAGTGAGTATGTAGTAACTGGTATTGGTATGTCTATGGTTTCGTAAATGGTAGTCTGTATTTTAGAGTGGGTGTATGAAAGGTTATATTAGGGTGTGAGGAGGTGCATCCGGTTATCACCTGGATGATGTCATCAGTGATGTCATCAGTGATGTCATTTGAGATGTCATCAGTGATGTCACTGACCATGTCATGGGTGATGTAATATGTGACATTATCAGCAGTGCATTTCGGGGGCGCGAGTTATAGTTAGCTCAACTAACTATAACGGCCGAATTTCTCTGGTTTTGTACGAGTGAAATGTCCGACTAACTATAATGTCCCTGAAACCTGTGGTTTTTTCAGTGAATTTCTAATGTTTTTTAAATGCTAATCCCTAACTATAATGTCCCTGAAACCTGTGGGTTTTTTCAGTGAATTTCTAAGGTTTTTAAATGCTAATTTCTAACTATTCCGACATAGGTAGAACATGTACAGACAGACGAAGAAAGGCGCAGAAAACAGCAAGAAAAATGCAGAAAGAGGCAAGAGAAGTCCAGAAAGAGGAAGAAAGGTGGAAAAAGTAGCAAGAGAAGTGCTGAAAGAAGCAACAGAGGTGCAGAAAAAGGCCTACTTTGACTGTACCTTACCACAGACTCATACAAAATAGCCTAATCACTAATCCTTCTCCCAAGATGTCTTAAACCTCACTTTTCTCTTGAAGGTTCACTATTAATCGAGTGTTCAGAATGTTATGCCTACCAAATATAAAACAGCAATCCTAAGCATATCACTGTTGTATGTATGACCAAGTTTGTGAAGGTATGCATGCGAGTGTCTCTGCTTTTACCTAGTGACATCTTACATGAAAATAATCATACAAATACTTGAATACCTGTGTTTAAAACAGCATACTCTGTAAATTTGTGTAAGGTAGAAAAAAAGGTAGAAGCAAGAGTAGTGCAGAAAGAAGCAACAGAGGTGCAGAAAGAGGGAAGAGGGGTGCAGAAAGAGGCAAGAGAAGAACAGAAGGAAGCAACAGATGTGCAGAAAGAGGCAAGAGAAGTGCAGAAAGAGGCAACAGAGGTGCAGAAACAGGCAGGAGAGGTGCAGAAAGAGGGAACAGGGGTGCAGAAAGAAGCAAGAGAGGTACAGAAAGAGGGAAGAGGGGTGCAGAAAAAGGCAGGAGAGGTGCAGAAAAAAGCAAGAGAAGTGCAGAAAGAAGCAAGAGAGGTGCAGTAAGAGGCAAGAGAGGTGCAGAAAGAGGGAAGAGGGGTGCAGAAAGA
The DNA here is from genome assembly GCA_963921515.1 of Calotriton arnoldi. Classification (NCBI taxonomy): domain Eukaryota; kingdom Metazoa; phylum Chordata; class Amphibia; order Caudata; family Salamandridae; genus Calotriton; species Calotriton arnoldi. Next base: position 125,460 of record CAWUFW010013805.1, on the reverse strand, counting down.
GGCAAGAGAAGTGCAGAAAGAAGCAAGAGAGGTGTAGAAAGAGGCAAGAGAGGTGCAGAAAGAGGCAAGAGAGTTGCAGAAAAAGGGAAGATGGGTGCAGAAAGAAGCAAGAGAGGTGCAGAAAGAAGCAAGAGAAGTGCAGAAAGAAGCAAGAGAGGTGCAGAAAGAGCCAAGAGGGGTGCAGAAAGAGGCAAGAGAGATGTAAAAAGAGGGAAGACGAGTGCAGAAAGAGGCAACAGGGGTGCAGAAAGAAGCAAGAGAGGTACAGAAAGAAGCAAGAGAAGTGCATAAAGAAGCAACAGAGGTACAGAAAGAGGCAAGAGAGGTACAGAAAGAGGCAAGAGAGGTGCAGAAAGAAGCAGGAGGGGTACAAAAAGAAGCAAGAGAAGTGAGTGCAGAAAGAAGCAACAGGGGTGCAGAAAGAGGCAAGAATAGTGCAGAAAGAAGCAACAGAGGTGCATAAGGAGGCAAAAGATCTGCAGAAAGAGGCAAGAGAGTTGCAGAAACAGGCAAAAGGGGTGCAGAAAGAGGGAACAGGTGTGCAGACAGAGGCAAGAGAGGTGCAGAAAGATGGAAGAGGGGTACAGAAAGAGGCAAGAGGGATGCATAAATTTGCAACAGAGGTGCAGAAAGAAGCAAGAGCAGTACAGAATGAACCAACAGAGGTGCAGAAAGAGGCAAGAGGGGTACACAAAGAGGCAAGAGAAGTGCAGAAAGAAGCAAAAGAGGTGCATAAAGAGGCAAGAGAACTGCAGAAAAAGGCAAGAGAGGTGCAGAAGGAGAGGTGCACAAAGAGGTAAGAGGGGTACAGAAAGACGCAAGAGGGGTGCAGAAAGAAGCAATAGAAGTGCAGAAGGAAGCAACAGAGGTGCTGAAAGAGGCAAGAGGGGTGCAGAAAGAGGAAAGAGAAGTGCAGAAAGAAGCAACAGAGGTGCAGAAAAGGCAAGAGATGTACAGAAACAAGCAGGAAAGGTGCAGAAAAAGGGAACAGGGGTGCAGAAAGAGGCAAGAGGGATACAGAAATTTGCAAAAGAGGTGCAGAAAGAAGCAAGAGCAGTGCAGAAAGAACCAACAGAGGTGCAGAAAGAGGCAAGAGGGGTGCAGAAAGAGGTAGGAGAGGTGCACAAAGAGGCAAGAGGGGTACAGAAAGAGACAAGAAGGGTGGAGAAAGAGGCAAGAGAAGTGCAGAAAGAAACAACAGAGTTGCAGAAAGATACAATAGAGGTGCAGAAAGAGGCAAGAGAGATGCAGAAAGAAGCAAGTGAGGTGCAGAAAGAGGCAAGAGAGGTGCAGAAAGAAGAGAGTGAGGTTCAGAAAGAGGCAAGAGAAGAGCAGAAAGTGGCAAGTGAGGTTCAGAAAGAGGCAAGAGAGGTATGGAAAGAGGCAAGAGAAGTGCAGAAAGAGGCACTTGAGGTGCAGAAAGAGGCAAGAGAGGTACAGAAAGAGGCACGAGAAATGCAGAAAGAGGCAAGAGAAGTGCGGAAAGAGGCAAGCGAGGTACAGAAGGAAGAGAGTGAGGTGCAGAAAGAGGCAAGTGAGGTGCAGAAAGAGGCAAGAGAGGTACAGAAAGAGGCAAGGGAAGTGCAGAAACAGGCAAGAGAAATGCACAAAGAGGCAAGAGAGGAGCAGAAAGAAGCAAGAGCAGTGCAGAATGAACCAACAGAGGTGCAGAAAGAGGCAAGAGGGGTACATAAAGAGGCAAGAGAAGTGCAGAAAGAAGCAAAAGAGGTGCACAAAGAGGCAAGAGAACTGCAGAAAAAGGCAAGAGAGCTGCAGAAAGAGGAAGGAGAGGTGCACAAAGAGGTAAGAGGGGTAGAGAAAGAGGCAAGAGGGGTGCAGAAAGAAGCAATAGCAGTGCGGAAAGAAGCAACTGAGGTGCTGAAAGAGGCAAGAGGGGTGCAGAAAGAAGCAAGAGAAGTGCAGAAAGAAGCAGCAGAGGTGCAGAAAAGGCAAGAGAGGTGCAGAAACAAGCAGGAACGGTGCAGAAAGAGGGAACAGGGGTGCAGAAAGAGGCAAGAGGGATACAGAAATTTGCAAAAGGGGTGCAGAAAGAAGCAAGAGCAGTGCAGAAAGAACCAACAGAGGTGCAGAAAGAGGCAAGAGGGGTGCAGAAAGAGGTAGGAGAGGTGAACAAAGAGGCAAGAGAGGTACAGAAAGAGGCAAGAGGGGTGCAGAAAGAAGGAAGAGAAGTGCAGAAAGGAGCAACAGAGGTGCTAAAAGATACAAGAAGGGTGCAGAAAAAGGCAAGAGAAGTGCAGAAAGAAACAACAGAGTTGCAGAAAGATGCAATAGAGGTGCAGAAAGAGGCAAGAGAGTTGCAGAAAGAAGCAAGAGAGGTGCAGAAAGAGGCAAGAGAGGTACAGAAAGAAGAGAGTGAGGTTCAGAAAGAGGCAAGAGAAGAGCAGAAAGTGGCAAGTGAGATGCAGAAAGAGGCAAGAGAGGTATAGAAAGAGGCAAGATAAGTGTGGAAAGAGGCAAGAGAAGTGCAGAAAGAGGCACTTGAGGTGCAGAAAGAGGCAAGCGAGGTACAGAAAGAGGCACAAGAAGTGCAGAAAGAGGCAAGAGAAGTGCGGAAAGAGGCAAGAAATGTACAGAAGGAAGAGAGTGAGGTGCAGAAAGAGGCAAGTGAGGTGCAGAAAGAGGCAAGAGAGGTACAGAAAGAGACAAGGGAATTGCAGAAACAGGCAAGAGAAATGCACAAAGAGGCAAGGGAGGAGCAGAAAGAGGCAAGAGAGGTATAGAAAGAAGCAAGAGAAATGCAGAAAGAGGCAAGTGAGGTACAGAAAGAGCAAGAGAGGTGCAGAAAGAGGCAAGAGAGGTGTAGAAAGAGGCAAGAGATCTGCTGAAAAAAGCAACAGAGGTGCTGAAAGAGGCAAGTGAGGTGCAGAAAGGGGCAAGAGAAGTGCAGAAAGAGTCAAGTGAAGTGCAGAAAGAAGAGAGTGAGGTGCAGAAAGAGGAAGAAAGGTGCAGAAAGCAGCAAGAGAAATGCAGAAAGAGGCAAGAGAGGCACAGAAAGAAGAAAGAGAGGTTTGTGCACCATTAGTACCAATTTAACACCCACATTAATCAATACGTAACACATGACCATTCCAGCTTTGCAAAGGGCCTTCCACCACGCTATAACACGTGACGCTGCATTTTTGGGAACATTTGAGCCGTTTGAGCTAGAAACAAGGTTTTTTTGTTCAACTCTGCAGATTATGCGGCAGTTAATGGAATATTTGTCAAATGCGGAAAATGTTTAATTATGTGAAAATTGGTGCAGCTGAACAGTCACATAATTCCAGTGGCCCTGCTCATACCTCCGACTAGGTCCAGAAGTGCTCCTCAGTGGTTCCTTCTTTTTTTGTGTCTCATTGAGTTTATAGTTTAGCTTCTATGGAAACGAGGAAGACTAAACCTGAGGTTACCACTTCACAATACAGACTACAATACCACATAATTACTCTCCATAACACATAATCCCACTCAACATAATTCCTATACACTAAATACCACATACTTTCTATCCACATAATTTCACTGCACAACATACCAAATAATTCCACTACACACAACGTACATCCACTCTACTCCAAAAAACGTTAGTAAAAATATTTTACATTTACAATGCCAATAGCTCTAACTCTCACAAATGCGAGACCTATTGCATTGCAAATCCTTGTTTAACTAGTAGTCGCGTTTGCAGAGTGGTGGAGAATGGGGGCTGGGCCTCCGACCAGCACTTAGGAATTCCGCTGCGTAGGACTTACAGGAGGTACCAGGAGGGCTTCTTGGCCCCCAAAGTCCCTCAGGAGCAAAGAGGACTTCATCCCCCAACCAGTAGTGTGCCAGGAGGCGCGTTTGCAGAGTGGTGGACTAAGGGGGGCATGGCCTCCGAAAACCTCTTAGCAATCCCACTGTATGGGAATTTCTGGAGGTAACAGGAGGGGTAGTTGGCCCCAAGCACATCCTTGGGGGCAAACTACCCCTCCTATTACCTACAGTAAGTCCCACACAGCAGGATTGCTAAGTTCTCATAGCAGGCCACACCCCATTTGCCTGCCATTCTGCAAACATGCTCCCTGGCGCACTCTTGGATGGGGATCGAAGTCCCCTTCGCTGCTGTGGGTCCTTAGGGGCCAACTAGCCTACCTGTTACCTCCAGTAAGCCCCACACAGTGGGATTGCTGAGAGGTGGACACAGGCCATGCCCCCTTTCTCCACCACTCTGCAAACACGCCTCCTGGCGCGCTCTTGGTTGGGGGATAAAGTCCCCTTGCCTCCTGAGGGTACCTGTGGGCCAACTAGCCCTCCTGTTACCTCCAGTAAGCCCCACACAGCTGGATTGCTGAGAGTGGTCAGAGGCCACGCCCCCTTTTTACACCACTCTGCAAACGCAACTCCTGGCGCACTGCTGCTTGGGGGATGAAGCCCACTTTAGTCCTGAAGTCCTCAGGACTCAAGGGGAACTCATCGCCCCACCAGCAGTGTGCCAAGAGGTGTGTTTGCAGAGTGGAGCAAAAATGGGCATGGCCTCGGACCACCTCTCAGCAATCACACTGTGTGGGGCTTACTGGAGGTACCTGGTGGGCTAGTTGGCCCCTAAGGACCCTTAGGATGGAAGGGGACTTAATCCCCCAACCCAGAATGCCCCAGGAGGCACGTTTGCAGAGTGGTGCAGGGAGGGGGCGGGGCCTCAGGCAAGTTGCCAGTTTCATTCTTTTTTTTAATTTTAGGAAGGGGGGCTGTGTGGTCCCCCTTCCCTTAACCCTTTTGGGCCCCGGGGACCCCATCCCTTTTTTTTGTTTTTAAAGATGAGGGGGGCCGCCTCCCAAGGCCGATTTTGCCCAAGGACCCCATCCCCCGGGGCTAGGCCATTCCTTTTTTTGTAAAAAAAAAAAAGGGAGGGGGCCAAGCCCAGGCCATGTTTGGCCCCAGGGACCCCATCCCCCAAGGCTTGGCCATTTTTTTATCAATTATTTTTTTTAAGGAGGGGGGCCGCCCGGGGCCCGGCCATTCATTTTTTTTTAAATAAAGGGAGGGGGGCCATGGGCCACTTTTGGCCCTGGGGACCCCATCCCAGGGGCCTGGCCTCACGTTGGGGACTGCGGAGGGAGCCTCAGTGCCCCGACAGTCAAAGCCGGCTCCCCGCCTCCTGCGGGAGCCGGCATTGCTTTTGGACAAGGGGAGCTGCTGACATGCAGCTCCCCTTGTCCAAAAGCAATCTGCTTTGCTTCATGGAAGCGAGAGCAGGTTTCCTGCTCTTGCTTCCATGAAGCAAAGCAATGTTTGCTATGGCAGGGCGGGAGCTGTGCTCCCGCCCTGCCATAGCAAACTGCAATGTCCCGGGGGTAGGCACCCCGGGACATTGCCAGAGCCGGCCCTGGGGGGGTGGTGGTCCACAGGGCCAAGGAGGGCTCCAGGAGGGGCCACATGGCCCCCCTCCCAGCATGTTTTGAAGCCCCGGTGAGGTGGTGGTCCCTGGGGGCAAGGGTCTGCTACTGACCCCCGTATTTACATATTCAATGCTCCGGGGTGTTGGTGGTGGTCCCCGGGGCTTGGGGAGGCCCGCGAGGCCTCCCCACATTTATTAACTCAATGCCCCGGGGAGGTGGTGGTGCCCGGTGCGCGTGGCCCCCCGCACTTCATGATCAATGCCCCAGGGAGGTGGTGGTCCCCGGGGCAGTGTGGGGAAGGGCAGGAGCCCCCCCAATTTATAATTTAAATTTAAGCCCCGGGGAGGTGGTGGTCCCGCCCATAATGAGAAATACCCCGGGGCGGTGCATTTTTTTTTAAGGAGGTGGCGGTCCCTGGGGCTGCGAGGGGGCTGCGTGCCCCCGTGCATAATCAATAAAGCCCCGGGGAGGTGGCAGTCCCCGGGGCTGTGGGGGCCCCCGCGGGCCCCCGCACCCTAATAAAACATTGCCCCCGGGACCTGGCCCACCCGGGGGCTTAAAGAAACGAAGCGCGTATGCGGCCGAAAATATTTTTTAAAAATGCTTTTTTTGGCCCTGGGAGTCCCTGTGGGACCCCCTAAGCAGGCCTAGCGGTCAGGGTGTTTCTACCCTGCCCCCTTTTCTTGTTTTTATCCTTTTTTCTCATTTTTCTTGTGATTCGGTCTTACCGAGTCACAAGATGGCTGCCAACACTTCCTAGTTTGGAGTGTTGACAGCCAATCAAAATGAAGCTAGTGCTCGGAAGGGTTCGCGAACCCTCCTTGGCCCTCAGATATCGATATTTTTATTTTTTTAATTTCTCAGGAACTACTGAAAGGTCACTTTCTGAACCAAGAGCTACCTTTTTGCCAAATTTGGTGTAATTCCGTTCAGCAGTTCGGACTGTAGCCGTGTCTAAAGTTCCTATGGAAATTAACATGGAGAAAACATGTTTTGGGACCCCCTTTTTTCTCGGCCCCCACTTGACGAATCACCCCGAAACTTTCAAGACAGGAGCTGACCTGAGTAAACCATTCGTTTTGAAAATTTCGCAAAGATTCGTCAAACGGCGCCAAAGATATTGGCAAAAGAAAAAACACTTTGTGAATAGAAACAAGGTCCTAACTATAACTACATACTGGCCAGCGCCAGTAGGTAATATATATATATATCTATTCACTGAAAAAACCATAGGTTTTAGGGACAGTTATAGTTAGTTGGACATTTCACTCATACAAAACCATAGAAATTCCCCCGTTATAGTTAGTTCAGCTAACTATAACTCGCGCCCCGCAATGCACTGCTGATGACGTCACATATTACATCACTCATGACATGGTCAGTGACATCACTGATGACATCTCAAATGACATCACTGATGACATCACTGATGACATCATCCATGTGATAATTTCATGCATCTTCTCACACCCTAATATAACTTTTGATACACCCACTCTAAATTACAGACTGCCATTCTCAAAACCAAACACACTCCAATACCAATAACTACATATCCACTCACTGATTCTTAGGTCTACACACACACATCTACTCACTCACCCGTACAGTCACTCATACTTACAGTCACTCAGTACAGGACTATCATATGCACTCATACACCTATATAAACACTCACACACCGCCACTCATCCATAGAGGTACTCACACACCTAGTCAGTCATGCAAAAAATTAATCACACACCCATTTACTCACCTATACAGTTATACACACACCAGCTCACTTACTCATACAAATACTAGCACATTCTTACGCTCTTATACAATAACTGATACAAGCACACACGCATCCATACAGCTACTCTCACAATCACACACTCTCACTTATAGCCATTTAAATACTCCAACACACATATATACTGCCTTTTACATATGTAGTTACTCGCACATGTACCACTGAGATATACATCACTCACTAACACACCCATACACACACTCACCCACCCAAGCAGTCCATCACAGATGCACTCTTGAAATCATGCACCCAGTGATTCACCCACTCACACATCTATGTACAGTCACACACACCCTACCCACACAAACACTCAGGCACCCATACAGATACTCAGACAACCAATCAATAACCTATATAGACACTCATGTAGCTATTCGCAAATCCATGCTTCCACTTACACACCAACAGACAGACGGATACAGATATTCACACAGTTTTGTCACTTACCCATGCATTCAGTAAGATACGTTTAATCACTCACTTATAGACTCAGTCACGCACCTACTAAATCATCCATTCAGACACTTATACACCCACTCGTTCTTCAATATGCCTTTTCCTATACATATTAAACATATTTAAGCTTTACAGAAACACACAGTCACTGGATGATGTCATCAGTGATGTCATTTGAGATGTCATCAGTGATGTCATCAGTGATGTCACTGACCATGTCATGAGTGATGTAATATGTGACGTCATCAGCTGTGCATTGCGGGGGCGCGAGTTATAGTTAGCTGAACTAACTATAACGGGGAATTTCTATGGTTTGTACGAGTGAAATGTCCAACTAACTATAACTGTCCCTAAAACCTATGGTTTTTTCAGTGAATTTCAAAGGTTTTTTAAATGCTAATTTCTAACTATAACGTGCCTGAAACCTATGGTTTTTTAAGTGAATTTCAAAGGTTTTTTTAAATGCTAATTTCTAACTATGCCTACAGAGGTAGGACATGTGAAGAAAGAAGAAAAAACGCACAGAAAGAAGCAAAAGAAATGCAGAAAGAAGCAACAGAAGTCCACAAAGACGAAGAAAAGTGCAGGAAGAAGCAAAAGATGTGCAGAAAGAACCAACAGAGGAGCAGAAAGAGGCCTTGTTGCAAAATCATCCTGTGCCCACAACTTTTTCAGACGGGTACTGGTGGTAACTGACTCTGACTAACCAGAGCCAGTGCTATGCTAAAAGACACTTAGAATACAGTGAAAACACCTACATACACCAAGGAACACTATGCGTTGGGGTACCCCTGTGATTAGCATGACCTCCTCTGTAAGTCCCTAGTACATAATAGGGCAGGGGGATTAAAACTATCTCTTAAAACGCGCTACGGGGCGCGTTTGCACAGTGGTGAAGGGAGGGGGGGCCTGAGGTGACATGTGTGCAAACGCGCCCCGTGGCGCGTTTTAAGTTGCGGGATTAAGTCCCCTTGAATCCTGAGGTCCCTGGGGCCCAACTAGCCCACCATGTACCTACAGTTAGGACCACAGAGCTGAGTTGCAGAGAGGCGTTCCGAGGCCACGCACCTTTTTTCAGCTCTCTGCAACGCAACTCTGTTGTGCTTACTGAAGGTACCGGGTGGGCTAGTTGGCCCCCAGGGTCCATCAGGATTCAAGGGGAATTAATTCCCCAACTTAAAACGCACCACAGGGCGTGATTGCGCACATGTCACCTGAGGCCCCGCCCCCTCCCTTCACCACTGTGCAAACGCGCCCGTGGCGCGTTTTAAGTTGGGGGATTAGGTCACCTTGAATCCTGAGGGTCCCTGGGGCCCAACTAGCCCACCAGGTACTTCCAGTAAGCACCACAGGCCTGCGTTGCAGAGAGGTGGTCCGAGGCCACGCCCCTTTTTACACCTCTCTGCAACGCAGCTCTGTGGCGCTTACTGGAGGTACCTGGTGGGCTAGTTGGACCCCAGGGACCCTCAGGATTCAAGGGGACTTAATCCCCCAACTTAAAACGCGCCACAGGGCTTGTTTGCACACATGTCACCTCAGGCCCGCCCTCTCCCTTCACCACTGTGCAAACGCGCCCCGTGGTGCGTTTTAAGTTGCAGGATTAGGTCACCTTGAATCCTGAGGGTCCCTGGGGCCCAACTAGCCCACCAGGTACTTCCAGTAAGCGCCACAGGCCTGCGTTGCAGAGAGGTGGTCCGAGGCCACGCCCCTTTTTTCACCTCTCTGCAACGCAGCTCTGTGGTGCTTACTGGAGGTACCTGGTGGGCTAGTTGGGCCCCAGGGACCCTCAGGATTCAAGGGGACTTAATCCCCCAACTTAAAACACGCCACAGGGCATGTTTGCACACATGTCACCTCAGGCCCCGCCCCCTCCCTTCACCACTGTGCAAACGCGCCCCGTGGCGCGTTTTAAGTCGGGGGATTAACTCCCCTTGAATCCTGAGGGTCCCTGGGGTGCAACTAGCCCACCAGCTACCTCCATTAAGCGCCACAGAGCTGCGTTGCAGAGAGGTGTAAAAAGGGGCGTGGCCTCAGAACACCTCTCTGCAACGCAGCCCCCTGGTGCATACTGGAGGTTCCTGGTGGGCTAGTTGGCCCCCAGGGAACCCCAGTATTCAAGGGGAATTCGTTCCCCATCTGCAAGCACGCCAGGGGCGCGTTTGCAGAGTGCTGCAAGAAGGGGGCGTGGCCTCCGGCACGATGCCGGTCTTTTATTTATTTATTTTCTTTAGAAGGGGGGCTGTGTGGCCCCCCTTCTTTTTCTAATTTATTGGCCCTGGGGAACCCATCCCCCAGGGCCTGCCCCCTATTTTTTTTTTTTTTTTTACATTTGGAAGGGGGCCGCATGGCCCTCCTCCTGAGGCCTTAATAGGCCCCGGGGACCCCATCCCCGGGGCATGGCCTTTTTGTTTTTTTTATTGTTTTGGAGGGGGGCTGCGTTGCCCCCCTCCTCAGGCCACTTATGGCCCCGGGGACCCCATCCCCCGGGGCCGGCCTTTGTTTTTTTTTTTTTTTAATTTTTTAAAAACATTTTGGGGAAGGGGGCCACGTGGCCCCCCTCCCGGGCCACTACTTGCCCCGGGGACCCCATCCCCCGGGGCTGGCCCTCTCCGTTGGGGACCGTGGGGGGGTCCCCAATTCCCCCACGGTCCCGCCGGCTCCCCGCGTCCCTCGGGAGCCGGCATTGCTTTTCCACATGGGGAGCTGCTAAGATGCAGCTCCCCCTGTGGAAAAGCAATTTGCCTTGCATTTTGGAAGAGAGAGCAGGTTTCCTGCTCTCTCTTCCAAAATTCAAAGCAAGTTTGCTACGACAGGACGGGAGCCGCGAGGCTCCCGCTCTGCCATAGCAAACTACAGTGTCCCGGGGGTGGGCACACCGGGACACTGCAGGAGCTAGCCCTGGGGGGTGGTGGTCCCCAGGGCCATCACAGGCTTCCAGGAGGGGGCCACGCGGCCCCCTCCCAACATGTTCAAAGCCCCGGGGAGGTGGTGGTCCTCGGGCTCGGGGTCCGAAACGGACCCCCACATTTAAATTCTTAGTGCCCCGGGGAGGTGGCGGTCCCCGGGGCATGTGGGGGGGTCGAGCCCCCCCACACAGGTACTATTATTTTTTTTAAAAGAAACCCCGGGGGGTTGCGGTCCCCGGGGCTGCGGGAGGGCCGAGTGCCCTCCCGCACCATTATTAATTCAAAGCCCCGGGGGGTGGCAGTCCCCGGGGCTTAGGGGGGCCTTAGAGGCCCCCCCACACAAATATTTTATTAACCCCCACATGCCCCCGGGACTTGGCCCACCCGGGGGCCAAATCACAAAGAAGCGCGGGAGACCGCGCTTCGGTTTTTTTTTTTCACGGCGGGATCCACGCATCCTAAGCGCATCCCGCTGATTTAAAAAAAAAAAATGCTTTTTTTGGCCCTGGGGGTCCTTGTGGGACACCCTAGGCAGGCCTAGGGGGTCAGGGTGTTTCTACCCTGCCCCCTTTTTGCATTTTGCACACTTGTTTCTGTGCCTCGGTTCTACCGAGGAACAAGATGGCTGCCAACACTTCCTGGTTTGGAGTGTTGACAGCCAGTTGACAGCCAATTAGCATGCAGCTCGTGATCGGGAGGGTGCGCGCAGTGTGCGCTCAGGGTGCGCGGATCCACCACGACCATAGATATATATGTGATTTTACTTTTGATTTTCTCAGGAACTACTGAACGGATTTACACCATTTAACCAAAAGGCACGACTCTGAACCAAGGGCTACCTTTTTGCCATATTTGGTGTAATTCCGTTCAGCAGTTCGGGCTGTAGCTGCGACTAAAGGTTCCTATGGAAAATTGCATAGGGAAAACATGTTTTGGGACCCCCCTTTTTTCTCGGCCCCCACTTGACGAATCACCCTGAGACTTTCAGGATAGGAGCGGCCCGGAGCACCCCACGAGTTTTGAAAATTTCATGAAAATTCGTCAACCGCGCCAAAGTTATTGGGAATAGAATTTTGCGGATTTCCTATGGAAAATAGGTCCTAACTATAACTATGTACTGGCGACCGCCAGTAGATAATATCTATATCTATATATATATGCGAATACCTATGCTTAGACATCACTAGCAATAACAAACCAGTCTGCTCTCTGCACACTCTCTATCATCCACCAGGTGATAACCTCACCTTCATCGAACATCTCATGGACATTGTTTCTACTAATGCCGGACAACAAAACACCCAAATATTTCTCGGAGACTTCAATCTCTACTGGAATGACCCTAATGATTTAGCGGTCAATAGTTTCAAAACCTTCCTCTCGGACCTTGACCTCACCCAAATCTGTAACAGCCCCACACATGAGAAAGGGTCAATCCTTGACTTAGTCATCTCTAAGGCCGATGCCATTCAGCTCGATACGATCCACCCATGTGACTGGTCCGACCATCACATCATCACTTTCTTCATCAACAAAACAGTGAAACTGAAGCCTGCTCAACCTACAAGAACGGAAATATGGAAGAGGGATCTGAAAAACATCAACGCGGGCCTCACCACAACCTCCAGCCCCAACATCCTTCTTCCCCCTTTAGGGTTATACGAGGTTCAAGATCTCACCAACCACTACTTCAATTCCATGAACATGGTATAGACGAGGTTGCCCCCCTACAACTAAAGAGAGTCTCCATAAAAGACTCAAAACCCTGGTTACGACAGAAGACTCAATGAGGACAGACGATCCTTAAGACTAATGGAGCGAAGATGGAGATCTGCACCATCTGCCAACCACCTCAAGCTACTAAGAATGAATAGAAACGCGTACTATAGAAAGATCAGACGATCTAAAGCAGACTTCTTCAGTCATCAACTAGACCAGGCTAAGAATCGCCCCAAAAAACTTTTCGAGCTAATCAAATCACAATCTAAGGATGCACCTCATCCCTCCCATACCGACATAGGCTCACTACCTAACTGCGAAGCGTTCGCCTCCTTCTTCACTCTAAAGACTGAAAATATAAAGAAGGACCTATTAAATGATTTAATCATACGTACTGACTCCAATACGGACTCTTCATCATCCCTTCCAGGAGTCCCACACCGGAGCTCACCAAAGTTCGACCTTAAAAATAATGCATCTTGGTCCTCCTTCAACACTTCCAGTGATGAAGATATTCTCAAATTGCTCACAGCCGTGAATCCCGCCAATCACTTCACTGACCCTCTTCCCGCTAACTGCTTAAAAGACTTCATCCCATTGCTACTGCCTCTTTGGACTAAGATTATAAATACTTCTCTCCTTCAAGGATCCAGCCCGGAAATCCTCAAATCCGGTCAGGTAACCCCCATCCTAAAGAAACCAACGAATGACCCTGCAGACTTAAATAATTACCGCCCAATATCCAACATCCCCACCCTGGCCAAACTCCTAGAAAAATGTGTACACCTCCAGCTTGGAAAACATATTGACCACTTCAATCTGCTCAACCATTTCCAATCCGGCTTCCGTGCAGGACACAGTACCGAATCAGCCATGACCCACAAAATTGACGATGCTCTACAGATCCTAGACCAAAACGAAGCCTGCCTACTGATCTTGCTCGACCTCTCTTCGGCCTTCGACACCGTCAAACACGACAACCTACTTGACCTTCTGAAACACAGAATGGGATTGTCCAGATCCGTTCTAAATTGGTTCACCTCGTTTCTCCAAAACAGATCGCAACGATTCAAGGTCAATCAGGCCCTGTCCAAACCCGTCCCAGTCACCTTAGGAGTCCCACAAGGATCATCCCTCTCTCCGACACTTTTCAATTTATTCATGGAACCACTCACCGAAATTCTCAACTCCTCTAACGTACAGTATCATATGTACGCAGACGATACACAACTATACCTAAAGATCCATTCTCTGGAAGACATCAAATCTCTCAACACAACTCTAGAAAAAACTCAAACCTGGCTGGCCGAAAACCATCTAAAACTGAATACCCTCAAAACAGAATTCCTCCTAATCGCTCCTCCTTCCCAAGTAAGCATAATGCAAGATTGGATCAAACACCTAACAGCACTCATTTGCCAACCTCTTATCGTCGATTCAGCAAAATCATTGGGAGTGACTCTCGACAGAAACCTAAATATGCAGAAACACATCAGCACCGCAACAAAAGGAGCAAACTTTCAGATGAACACATTGAGAAAACTAAAGCCTTTCCTGCCCGAAAAGGACTTCAAATTGGCAGTACAGGCTCTAGTCGTCCCAAGAGTGGAATATGGGAGTGTCTCTCTCTGCGGCCTTCCCAGATCCTCAACGACCACGCTAAGAGCTACCATCAACGCAGCAGCTAGACTTATTACTGGCTCCAAAAGAAACTCCCACATATCCCCGGACCTAAGATCCCTTAATTGGCTACCTTTCGAAGCCAGAATTCAACTAAAAATCGCATGCATGACCCATAAAGCCATTCATCATAACACTCCCAGCTATCTGGCACAGAAATTGGTGCCGTCTTGTGGTAACAGAGCGTCCAGAAGTGCCAGTAACCTGTTACTGAAACCACAAAGATTCATCAAAAAGAAAACATACAACCGAACCTTCTCGGGGATGGCTCCCAGGATCTGGAACGCTCTGCCCCCTGAAACTAGACTGATTCCCTCTACTGCATCCTTCAAAAAAGAAGTGAAAGCTCTTCTCATGGCTAAATTCACCTGAGCTAGGGTGATTGCGTTTACGTGAATCTTGATTTGTATGAAACTCTTTGGTTTTTACTTGATGCCTGTGTGTTCTCGATACTTACCTTGCTAGGGTTATTATGATTACGTGATTCTTGATTTGTATGGAACTTTATGTTTTTTACTCTATGCCTATGTGTCCTCGATATTTACCTTGTAAAGCGCTCTGATACCCGCAAGGGTCTTGTTCGCGCTATATAAAACCCTCAAAATAAATAAATAAATATATATATATACATATTTATATGTATGTATATACAATATGTATAATGCATGTGTGTGTATATATATGTGTGTGTAATTTGGGGAGTATGCAGTTAGAAGTATCCACAAGAAGAATACATTACTTGCCTTCAAGAATACTCATTCTTGTGAATAGTTTATCAAGCCACAGATTTCCCAACACATGCCCTCCACCCTATTCAGTGGAGTGGGCGTTTCAGAATTCAGATTCTAAATTAGATTTGCACATTGCCAGATCATTTCATTCTGTCAGTCATGCTCTTTATCTGAGGGCGCACAAAAAGAAATGGTTGACTACACTTATGTCAGGATGCAATGGTGGTGCCTGAGTGTGGCTCTGTCTCGTCCTGTCTGGAGGTTGGAAAGAGTCATGGCAAGGGCTGAGAACACAGCTGGCTGGCGTGCAGGAGATATTGGATGAGTTTCTGAACCCAGTCTGGCCCCCAAGGAGATCCACAAGGTGAAGAATCTGTGGCAAGATACAGCATCCGCTAAGAAGAATGCTACCAAAGGAAATTATAATTTTGCACTGCACTTTTTACACACTAAGGCATTGATTATGATTCTGGCAGTCCACAGACCGCCAGACTCGCGGGGAGCGGCGGTGGCAGTCTCCCGACCGCCCTATTACAATAAGGGCGGTCAGAACACCATTGCCCAGCCGCTGCCACAAGTGAACCGCCGTTCCATGGCGGTGTTGCAGTAGTCAGGAGGCAGTAATATGCTTGGCGGGACCGCTGTGTTCTCACCAAGCAAATTACAGTTTCCTCTCTGGCACAGTATTCATTGAGGTGAAACTGCCATGAAAACCATGGCGGAGAGGAAACAAAGGGGGTCCTACAGGGCCCCCTGCTGCTTCATGCCTTGTGGATTCACACCGGGGGGCACAACATGTTATGTTATATACTCTTATAATGCGCACAGCTACTCCGAGGATTGCCCCCCTGTATGCATGCACACCAGTTCCAGTTCCTGCACAGCATGGACTTTGCAGTCCATGCCGTGCAGGAACTTTTTTTGGCGTTCCCAATGCGGTGCTCATTTTCAGGGCACCACAGTGGGAACGTCAAAAACAAAGCCCGCCAGACAGGAGGAAACTCCAAATCTGGCAGGTGGTCTGACCATGGCTTTGGCTGTGCGGCGGTGGGGCGGGCTCAGCGCCGCACCGCCAAAGTCTTAATCAGGCTCTATATAAATATTGAATTCCCTAAACTCGGAGAGGAAACATGTCACAACTTCGGGAATTTTTTGTTGCTCATTGTGGAACTTCACAATATGTGCAGAAGTGATGTCCAGCAACTTTGTACACACATATGAAAAACACATTGTTCCAACAAACCTTATTAACCTAATCCCAAAAGTATGGTGGCAGCACTGCATACAAGTTCAATACATCACCACTATCTGTTAACGAATCATAAGCATGATGCTGCTCCTTGTGCGTACTTCATTTATCGATTCAGCCTTGTTACCATTAGTGTACGGAACAGACTAGTGTTTAGATTTGGCTGTACAAGTGATTCCACATGAATGCACAAACAAATAAATTAAACCTGTGACCATATGGGATTTGGACAGGTGCTCAGCCCACTGAGTTATCGTATCAGCCGAGTGCTAGATAAGCCTATCACAAGCTTGGAAATACCACTCTGGCTTTATATATGATTGCTTTGCCAACTCACCTCTTACTTTGACCTGCCAGCCCCACTATATCACCAGTGTTCCTGACAGCACTGACGAGGGTTTAGTTACATTTGACCTACTTATTGTCAATGAGGATGCCATTGTTTGATTTCCCCTTCAAGGCGGCTGCTGAGAATGATTCACAAATCAAAGTGTCCCATGCTAATTTCAACGACACGAATTGTGGTTTCTTGTAATAAATATCTGTGGATCTCGACAACCATATCAAATGAAGAAACCAAGGACACGTCATTCGAGAGCAAGATTCGCCCGAGTTTAGGAATAGATTTTGGTACTAACGCTTGAACTCCTGTTCCCTGTGAGCTGTTTCTCAGTTCTAGATTGGCATTGATTTCAAATATACCTAAAAAAACATGCAAGCCACTGAGATGGTCTGACAGCAAAGTGATCTCAGCCAACAGCACTTTACAAGTTGATTACCCCTCTGTTTACGTTTGAAAAATGCTAAGTAGACAGGCGCGTAATTGGCATGCAAAGTGTTGCTGAAAAGAACCCTATATTTTTATATTACTAAGAATATACTGTAATTGGGCGCTCACACTCGCCTGAAGGAAAAGCAATCACAAACCACAGAATCACGTCCCTATTCACTGGTTGACACGTGCAGAGTGGCCTTCTTGTTTACAAGATTGGGTTCGTCTACACAGCAACTTTCACACAGCTGCGAGAAGGGCCATAGTTAAAAAAAAAAAAAAAAAAACACCCATCAAGTCCTCATCTTTCAAAGTACGTTTGTGAATGTTATTTATGGTAAATCTGGTTCTAGACAGTTTCTCAGAGTGCGTAGTGCAGGAGGCAAACCAACTGTGCTGTCCTTCCTTAGCATAGATTCTATTTAGTGATTTGTTGTGTAGATGGTGGGCACAAATAAATGCATCATAAAATGGTGTTCCCAATATAGCTACATAAAATTTGTTTATGTAGGGTGGAATTAAGCCAAGGCAAAATGTCTGTAACGCTGGCTTAGTGGCACATAATTTTGCGAACTTCATGTTATGCTTGTTATGCAAAATTCCAGAAACCTTGTAATTACATAATGAGGCATAGTTACACAGAATTATTTAGCACAGGAGCTTGGGAACAATGCGAACAAACTGAGAGCATCAGCGGCACTTGTGTTTTTTGTGCTATATTTTTAGTATAATGCACCCTTATGTACAACATGGGCAGGAGGGTGCATTTTGCCATAAAATAAAGTGCTAAATGCCGTTTTGCATTTCGCAGCCTTAAGGTAGAGCGAAAGCTAAAACTCTCCTTGAGCCAGGTCTATGACAAAAAAAGAATATCAAGGTGATGATCCGTTATAAGTCACGTATCAGAATGTTGTGTTTATCAAAACAACAGGACCTTGTAGGAGTATACTCCTGAGCAGGAGTGTAATGCAAGCCCCTGCAGCACAGGGGGTTCACAACCCTATAAGTGACTCCCAACCCTTTAAGGGGCCCCTTTTTCAGCCACAGGACAATTAATGAATATGTCTAAGATATAGGAGACTCAGGGGCACTCTCACCCCATTCTGCAGCGGGGGCCCGTTATTTTGTGTTACGCGAGTGCTCCTGAGATGTGGAAGGTACGGGATCCAAAATAGCTTATACTACAGGGTGAAACAACTAACAATCAGGCAATGGCCATGCAGAGTAATATGGCTTGCTAGACCTGACAGCCTAAGTGTTGGCTTCCCACAATGTTTAGCCTACTTCCTCCATTTTTCTGACCTCGTTTTTGCTGGCTTTAGGACTCTGTGCACCTTACCACTGCTGACCAGTGCTAAAGTACTTGTGCTCTCTCTCCTAAACATGGTAATATTGGCTTAACCCCAATTAGCATATTTAATTTACTTCTAAGTCCCTAGTAAAGTGCACCACATTTGCCCAGGGCCTGTAAATTAATTCCGACTAGAGGGCATGCAGCACTCTTTGTGACACCCACTTAAGTAGCCCTCTAACCATGGCTCAGGCCTGCCATTGGAATATACCTCTTTTTAACGCATTATTTTTCCCCTCAGGGAATTACAACGCAGTCGTTACAACGACCGCGTTGTAACCACGCATACCATTACCCCGCAAGTCGTAACAACGACTTGCGAAGGGGGGGCGCTGGATGTTGGAATAGTATAATTTACTATTCCAACTCCAGTCTGTGCGGACAGTAGGGAAGGTGTTGGATTTTAAATCCAACACCTTCTGCCCCCTCCGCAAGTCGTTGTTCCGACTTGCGGAGTAATGGTATGCGTGGTTACAACGCGGTCGTTGTAACGACTGCGTGGTAATTCCCTGCGGGGAAAACCTTTCGTGGTAAACGATGTTTAACCTGACATTGCAGAGCCTTTATTTGCAGTTTTACACTGCCACTTCTACCTGGCAAGACACACCTATTGCGAGGCCAAACCCTTCCCTTTTTAGGTCTGCCTAGCGTTGCAGCGCACATGCGCTGCTCGCTCTGCGAGGCATCTTGTAATCGAGGAGATTTCTGAAGGGGACTTGAAGCCCCGCCCATCATTTTCATTGGCCGGCGTCATCATTTATGCTAAACGGTGGCCTCTGATTGAAAATGAGGCTTTTTTGTTACCGCCCTGTTTCTTTTTGGGACCGCCCATCCGGACTGGATCGTTTGCTGGCGGCGTGACACAGTGGGCTTTGTCTGGTGGGTGCGCACTATTTTCATCCAAGCTTCGATCCCGGCTTCGATCCCGGCGGTGAGTTTGTTTTCCTTTTCTTACTTTATTTTTATTGCGGAGCGGGCGATCGATGCTCCTGACCTACGCGGGAAAGGTTGTGCAAAGAACCAGCGTGCATTAAAGATAAAATAATGTCTTATTAGAGTTTAAATTTAAAAAAAAATGGGAGTGCCACTTTCCAAAGTGCTACAAAAGGTGCAGAGATATCCATAGTGCACAGTCAGCCCCGTGTGCGCAGCGCGCATCCCTACAGACCCACCATCACTCCATTTCCACCCGGCTACCGTGGCTTGAAGTCTTGGCTCAGACAAGAGGTTCTCTCCTGCTCACATCCATGAACTCACCCCAAGCCTGCACAGCCCCCCTCTCCTCCCAACATGGGGCTGGTTGGGATGAGGTATTCGGCGGACAGCAGCTGTTCCTCTAAGCCTGAATGAAGACATGCCCAGCCCCCTCCACCCCTGAGACCATTCACAGCCCCCGCACAATGGGAACAAAGGCGCCGCCCCTCCCCCACCGTCGTACCACTGCAGGAGAGTCACCCAGACAGCAGCGCAGAGGCATCTCATGCCCCCCAGGCTCCCGCCCCGGTGACAGTAACAACGGCCCGGGCCGCTATGAGGTTCCCAAAGTAACAGTGCAAGCATGGCGAGGATCACACGTGCTGGCGGCACAGGTACTACACCACAGACAGCCTGGAGACAAATACAGGCTTTTAGTTTATCTTTTTAAACTTGTATAAACACACACAGCCCAACACCCCCCACCCCGTCAAGTTTGTCGCCTAAAGATCTGTTCTAGGATAACGTGCAAAGTGGCTGGCCTGGTGTGGCAGGTGCCGTATTTTGAGGGTAAACGGGTTTATTAGAAAAGTAGAAACAGCAGAAGCGCCTGGGAACGACAGAAGAGAGACACAAAGCACTACATAAAAATAAAAAAATAAAACCACACGCTGTTCCTACTGTTTCACTTAGTTTTGTGAATGGCAAAACGGATTTTCAATTTGGTCCTGTCTAGTAGCAGTCGTCAGAGAAATCCTTTCCAGTCTGGGTTATTGTAATGTATTGTGATATTTATGAAGTGCTTACTAACACTAGGAACAGAAGAAATACCACAAAGGGGCCTGCGGACCAGAGAGCAGCGCTGGTCCGCACAGAGCGCCACACAGCCTGTGTCTGTTCTGTGTTGGAATCCCTCGATGGAGGGGTGTGGTATGTTTTAATGCTGCATGTCAGAAAACTGCCACGTGCTGTTTTACGTTGAGGTGGTTCTCTCACAAAAGGGTCATTGCAGGCAACTGGGGGTGGGTCAAAGTTTAGCCTCTGCAGGTCGCCTGTGGGGGTTTTATGCCACAGGTTGGTTGTGAAGTAAACTTTCCTCGTGCAAGTGGTGTTATCGCAGGTCACGTCTCTTTTGTTCATTCTGGCGAATCCGTCATTTATCGTCACATGTTTGTGGTGGGGCATAAGGGAGAGTCTCTAAAAATGCTTTTCCAAGGGGAATCGTATCTAGCATGAATTATATCGTGAACCCCTTGAAAAAGGGATGTGCAGCTGGTTATAGGGGTGCCTTCTATTGCCATGTGAGACGAAGCCCCTCCCACCAGGATAGTATTTATGGGTGGTCCCGGGGTTTCCTTTTGCCCGAGAGGGGTGGGGGCGGGAAATCCTTTGATGTGTGAGTTTTAGCTCTTGCACCATGTTGTGAGCACAATTACAGCAGAGGGAGCATTTGGTAACAGGGTGGGACTCCTCTCCCTGATGGAATTAGCAGCTCTGGGAGGCAGCAGCTGCCCCTGCGGATGCAGAGCCGGTGCTTGACACGTGGGTGTAAAAACTGTCCTGGGTGTACCCCCCCTTCTAGACTGCAAGTAAGGACTGTTCTTCCCGTCTCAGTCACAGTCCCTCTACAGCTCATCGCTTTACCACTCATGCAGTCGTGTGGGTAAATCAGTTACCCTGTTCTGTGATGTAATGTCCATATGTCCAGCAGTCACTGGTGTGTGTAATGTGAATGGTGCTGGTTGTATGCGGGGGCAGAGATTCGGTGTTGTCTCTGTGCTGAAATGCTGCTGGCTGCACGCTGATGGTTATCTCGGCGGGCGTGGGAATGCAGGCAGGAGCTTCTCATGTTCAGTGAAAATTGCCAGGAGCTGCTGATATTATTAGAGTTGGTTTTAGTGACCACATTAGTCAAGACCGCAGTAGTAGCCACCCTACAAAAGATCACACGATTGATCATCTCAGTCCATCAGACACGGTTTCCAAACGTAATGTAAAACAAGCATTTGCAATGCAATAGGTCTCGCATTTACGCGAGTTTAAGCTATTGGCCTTGTAAATGACAATGCCTTTTATTTATGTTTTAAAAACGAAAACAAAAATAAAAGGCATTGTTATTTGCAATGTCAATAGCTCAAACTCTCATAAATGCGAGACCTATTGCATTGCGAATGCTTGTTATACATATAACTGATCCCTAAGGTATGTCCTGTCTAACCCACAGGGCAGGGTGCCATGTATTTGAAAGGCAGGACATGTACTTTTAAATTTTGCATGTCTTGGTAATGAAAACTCCTCAAATTCATTTTTCACTACTGCAAGGCCTATCTCTTCCATAGGGTAACACAATCGGAACCTACGCAACGCTGCCATTGCATGGAGAATCTCGCTGCATCTTGTCTACTGCGTGGCTTGACACCGACACATCAATTTGGCTGCACCTCACATTCTCTTCGACGTCAATGCAAACCCAGATCGAGGTACTGTTGTTCAGCTGGCCTAAGTGGGTCCCTGTATCCGGCCCATGCACAATTGCAGTCAGTCTGAGCTTTTGCTTTGACCTGGTCCAGCCCGACCAGTTGTTCCATTTGAGCGCTTATTGCTTCTAAGCGCTGTTTCACAGTTTATTCTTTGAAAATTCATATCTGGGAGTACAACATCCTCCAAGGCCTTATACAGTTCATTTAGCAGACCATCAGAGCCTTCAGCTTTTCCATTTTTCAGCTCCCTTAATGCCGCCCTCACCTCATCCTGACTAATCACCCGATTTAACTCAACTTTCAAGTTTGAATCCAGCTTCGGGAGTGATACTTCTCGTAACCAATCTTTTGTTTGCTCTCGAAAGACTTCCAAATTGTCAGTATATAACTCCTGAAAATGTTTAACGCAGTAGCAGCTGGTAGGGAACGGTGGCGGGGGGGGCCAGTTCAAAAATAAAAAAGAAAGAAAGAAAACTCACCTGCTGGTCGCCGGTGGCCAGCTGCCGCCTCTCCTCCAACACAGGAAGCACACAGGCTCCCAGACTCCCCTAGCCAATCACGACACTGCCTTACAGCAGCGTTGTGAATGGTTTAAGCGCTGTGGTTTGACGCTCATAGAGGGACTGGGAGGCTGTGCATGTTCTCCACCCAGGCTGCACATTACAGCCGGTGGAGAACATGCAAAGTGTGCATGACTGTTTGGCCAGCCAAAGACGACCGGCCAAACCGCCATGCGCACTTTAGAGTGTGCTCACCACTCCTCCCCTGGCCCCTGGTCTGACTAGCCCAGCCCGCCCCACCCGCACCTAAGCAGGATCGGAAAAATAAAATTATAATAACATTCCGTTATTACCATTTTATTTTTCCTCTGCACTGCTCTTAAAGCAGTGAGGCGACGCTCCTCCGCCTTAGCGGAGGAGCCGCAGCTGCTCTAAAGGCAGAATCAAATAAAGATTCAGTCAAGTAAATGGGAAAGGGCTGCTCTAGGAGTCTAACTCTTTAAGCAAGGGAAGCGCCTCCTCTCAGGAGAGTAGAAAGGGCATCTGAACTAGCTAAATCAACAATGCATGGTTTAAATTATTTCTTCTATGGAATGTTTCAACTCCTCTTGGTTCCCATGAAGAGAACCAATCAGGATTGCACATGTTGCGATAACAAAACCCTGATTCTTTCGACGAACAATGGAGCTTCTGCTACATGACCTTCAGCCGGATATCTCATATTGGGCTGATACAATTCAGTCAGGACATTACCACTCGCATTTGCATAATGATTATTTCACTCTCGAAGGAACATACACAGATATACATTCACACAGTAACTGAACAAGAAATACATTTTAATTTACATGGCTGGAACAGCTTGACTCTTGCAATGAGAAAAGGAAAAATACACTTTCTTTCTTTTTTGAGAGAGGCAGTTTGATAACCAAAGGCTGCCAGAGTTTGTTTTGTATTTTTCTAATTTGAGTGTCAATATCTTGTTAATAGCATAAATGATGTTTTCGCGAATTGCATGAACAGCTGGTTGGTGTTGGATTGAAAAGGGAGGTATACGGAAGCACTTGTTGAGAACAGTATACCAGAACCTTCTTGGTGAAAACAAAATCTAGAATTTTTCCCTTGGTGTGGGTGGGTAGTTCAGGAAGCTGAGTTAAGTTGTGGTTGTCAAGGAGCTGTTTGAATGTACAGAAATAGACATCACTGGGATTTCCCCAATTAATGTTAAAGGCACCAAGGTATATATTTTTGGTTTGAGAGTATTGTGTGATTTTTATAGACTTTTTGGGATTCTCAAGGGAGATGATAGAGTGAGGGTAGATGGTTTCATGGAGTGAGGGATACCATGCTAGTTTTATCCTCAAATGGATTGCATTATTGTGCTTTGATGTATATGTAGAGGAGAGAGTTGTAGTGAAGTATAGCAACACCACCTCCTGAACCAGAGGCTGGGTTAGTGGGGATGACAGAGAATCCAGACAGCACTGGTAAGAGGATGTATTGGGAGTGATGGGTGAACTAGGGTCCTGTCAGGCATAGTAAATATAATTTGAGTTTGGATATTTGTGAGGGGATTGCAGTGTTTTAAATCATTCGGGAGGCGTCAAGGTGAAGCACGTTCATGCCTCTTGGAGTGCAAAGGAACTGTGGGACATAGATGTTGGGGCAGAAAGCACATTCTGTGGGGCTAGGGAGCATTTTGTGCCAGGTGGATAGAAAAAGGCAGCTTTCACATGAAGGTAGAGGAAAAGTGGAAAGACACAGAAGGTTTAATTATCTAAAAGAGATGACAGGAGAACATCGCAACCAGGAATTGTAAAAGGTTGCTGAGATTGTGTCCTAAATATTGCTTACTGAAAAATCATCTCCTTGGGTGCGGATTTATTTTCTTACTCAGATGTTGCAATGCTTTTTTTAACAATATTTAGGACATAATACTTAAGCCAGGCAATATTCTGTCAATGATATTCAGGTGTCGTACCACTTGATGACCAGTGAAAATGTCCTGTTAAATCCTCAGATATATAGAAAAATATTGTTGTTTAAAATATTGATTGCTTAATTAGTGTTATGTATTTTAGTATATATTTTAAATGTATGTGATGTATTATTTTTGTATAAGAATTGTTTATATTCTTTTAATATATGTGTTAAATTTTTTGTAGTTATTAATTTTATTTTAATTGAATTTTGCGTTTTTTAGTTTCGTAGTGGGTTGTGGGTGTATAGGGGAATAGGGTGGGAAGTACTTTAATTATATTAAATTAATGAATATTTTTTTGTTTATTAATATTTATTTAATTGAGATTTTATAGTGTTAATTGTGTAAAGTAGTTTATCATTAATTAATTATTAATTGGTTGTTAATGAATATTAATTAATTAATTGGTAATTAATTATGGTAATTGTGTAATTAATTTTAGGTGCATGTTTTGGGGTTTATAGGGGTAAAGGGTGGGAAGTAATTTATTTTTGATTAATTAATAAATAGTTGTTAATTGATATTAATTAATTTCTTTAAAATTAATTATGGCAATTGTGTAAATAATTTTAGGTGCGAGTTGTGGAGTTTATAGGGGTAAAGAGTGGGAGTAATTTATGTTGAATTCATTAATAATTAGATGTTAATTAATATTAATTAATTAATTGTAAATTAAATATGGAAATTGTGTAATTACTTTTAGGCGTTTGTTGTGGGGTTGATAGTGGTAAATGTTGGGAAGTAATTTGTGTTTCATTAATTAATAAATAGTGTTTGATTAATATTAATTAATTAATTGATATTCATTTAGGGTAATTGTTTTTGGTGTGTGTGTTTTTTACTTTTAAAGGGGTAAAGGGTGGGTATTAAATACATTTTACTTACTTTTTTATTAGTTGTTTAATAGTAATAGTTTTTTATTTGAAAATAAGTTTTAATTGTGTAATTATTTTTCTTTACAGTTTAATTGTAGCTGTGTGTTGTGAGGATTATAGGTTTAACCTGTGGGAAGTTAATTAATTTTTATTAGTTTTATTTTTTAATTAATACTATTTCTTGGTAATTCATTATGTTAATTATGGAAGTAAATTAGTTTTTTATTTAGATGTGGGTTGTGATTTGTGTGGTGTTATAGGGTAGGAAATAAAATAAATAAATATATGTAATAATTAATCTTTTTGTTTGTAAATATTTTCTAGTTAAAAATATTTATTTGTTTGCAGTTTCTTTTTTATTTTATTTTATATAATATTTTTAGGTATTTGTCATATGTAATTAACATTATAATATGTTTTTGGTTTTTTATTTGTAATATTAAATATATTTGTATTTTAGTTCTTAACATATTTATATATTTATTTATTTATTTTGTTTTGAAATTTTTTGTTGAATTTTTGAAAATTTATTTTGTTTTTATTTTGAAATGACTGGAGTGTAAATGGTAAATTTTCTCCCTTCGCTATCCAACACTTTCCCTACTGTTGCACTCCCTAGAGAGGGAATAGTAATTTTTACCCCTCCGCTATCCAACACTTTCCCTACTGTTATATTCACTGAAGTGGGAATAGTAAATTTTACCCATTTGCTATCCAACACTTTCCTTACTGTTGCACTCATAAGAGTGGGAATGGTAATTTTTACATCTCCGCTATCCAACACTTAGGGGCCCATTACGATGTCGGGCGGAAGCAGTACCGCCGTGCTGGCGGATGCCAAAACCGCTAGTTACCGTCCGCCAGCAACGGCCCACACGCCCGCCAAATTAGGATGTGAAAAGTCAGCCAAACACTGCCGGCAAGCCTGCTGCGCCACCCGCCATCAAAGTGCGCCATTCGACGTAGCGGTGCGAGCCAATGGAGACACACCGTCCGACGAAATGACGTATCGCCCGGCGTACAAATTACGATGCCACAACCAAACAGCCCCACCGGCTAAGAGACACTGCACGAGATACCAAGGCGGAGACTCGACTTTACCTGACGGAGACTAAAAAGGCGGACCACCCAGAGATGAATCCTGCACTCCAGGCCATCCCCTTGCTCTACCTGATGCACCACCTAGGAGTGAACGCACCACGACGACGCAGGTAGGCAGACACACAGGTACGAAAATAATGCACACAGTGCAAGAGTGGAAAAAGTGCACATGGCCCCCCCAGACACCCCTGTTTGGACAGGACACATCCACCACTGTACCCACACACGTCCCACCTGTCAAAACTAAACAACTCGCAACATCCTGGGCACCCACGACCCGCCCCAGGAACTGACGTCCCCGTCACGGCACCGCAGCGTAGCGGCGATGACGCAGGTACACATGCGCACAACACAGTGGCCAACGACTGCGCAATAATACGGCTGCACACAAACACCACAGGGCCACAACTACACACCCCACACACCAGCCCCACCCGGAAGGTACGTGTCACGTGGCCTTCCTGCATCAGTCATGTGCACAACCGACAACTCACAGTTGTCAACTTGACGTCACACAAGTGTCCCGAACAGGGGAGTAATGTGAATGCGAAATAGGACACACCCTTGTATGTAAAACATGGATGATCACACGGCGGCTACCACATAACAGCGCAGAATATCAACAAAGACCGGAAAAGGCACGCCAGTCACAACAAGAAATACCAAAACCATCCTGCCCGCAACAACAACACATGCAATGTACAAAATAAAAAAACACGGCTGCCTGAGAACAGGTGTGCACAATCACAACACCCACACAGAAGCCGAAATGAACAGCGGAAACGCAGTGACACGCCCACACATGGGAGAGCAGATAGCACTGAATGGCCTTCCATTCTTGCTCCGAAATAACATTGCTGCCAATAATGCCGGAGAATGGAGCCATTGTATCAACAAGAAGCAAAACATAGCCATGCAGAGGAAAACGTACACTGGCAGATAGCGCACAACCTGAAAAATAGATAACACCACAAAATGCAATAATACCACTCCTCCATGTGGACCAAATGAAAGTAATGTGGAAAGAGTCACACACCACTGGCCTTGACTATTCATATAAGCATGTGGGATGAGGGACTGTGTCCTCCGCACAAGCTATACCACAAGTCCATCCGCCTTACATCCATTCCACAATTTCCAGCATCGACGGAGATTGCACTCTGCTGACTGCTCAGGCAGACGGAGCACGCCACCACATCACCCTGTAGCAAAATGGCTGTCGCACCACTGACCCTCAACTACGCCGGACAGATCAAGCTGTACAGTGACAGCATGCTACACATAGTGGGCTGTTCAAATCTGGCAATGCTGAATGTAAGTTACCGACTAACTTACCGCATTGCAATGTTCAGCTGCGTCATCCCCGTATTCTACTGTCGGAGGTGTCCGTTCCACTGGCCTGTGGATTTATGTCTGTCCAACCCGGCATGTCCAAATGCGGACTTGGTACACTTGTTTGCACCCCTGGACGAACACGACAGGATCTGTTCAGTGTATGGGGGCATAGCGTTTGTGGCTGCAATCGGGGACACACTGCAATGGGACCAGTGTGCCTCCACACAACGTCTTCTGGATCACAGTTTCATCGAATGTCATCCAACATGTCCCATCAGGATTCTACAAGGGGCAACTTACGACGAACACCTTGCCACCCACCACCCGCTTCATTGGATGACATCCATGTTCACCATCAATGCGATGGATACTCTGCTGGAAGGTGTCGCATACATGTCAACTTGTCAATTCATGGGTCCCCGAATCAACTACTACAATTGAACATAGATGTACAACACCGTACCCATGCTTGGCTCCCGCACGGAGTGTGCAGGTAGTTGTACAAGAACTATACCATATAATCTGCAACTAACACCTTACCATCAACTACACTGCCATGACAACTGACATTTCCGGGACATGCACCCTGTACCCCACCATATCCCGTGTCTCTGCATGAACAGGGGGAGGCAGAGGTATGGGACTTGTGTACAGTAACAACATGGGCAATACAGCACGAACAACCATGCCATAATATGTATCCTGCGCACCTGGACACATGCACCTGTCAGTGCACACACATCTGTCTGCTGTAGTACGTGCGAACTGTCACCTCACCTTTGTCTGTACTTCCGTGCCAGGACATTTGCATGGACAACTACTGCAACCCCCTACAACATGGCACCAGTAACAGTGTCATGTTCAGTAGCCACCACATTGCAACAACTGGTGAGACGCTGCTGCATGCAGGTGGGCACATGCCCTGATGTCACCTCTGACGCTGGTGTGTCGGAGTCAATATTGTATTAAACCGGTACCATGGAACTGAGATGAATTGTCCCTATGAAGCCAAGCTGTCTGGTAGGCTGAATGAATACTGTCTGTGTCAAAGCCCAGAGACCATCAGTAATCAGCAAATGTACTGTAGCATAGAAAGTGCAAGGCAGCTGTAACCCTAAAGCCTCCATTCCACAGAAGAAAACTAATTACATCTACCTGTACCCCCTTTCGTATGTGTAATCATGCTAAGTATATCCTCCACATGCATTTTGCTGCCAGTAGTGTCCACTATTCTGCATCCCAGAGGAAGTAAGTCCAAATACATGCCTCGAAGCAAATATGTGACTCTGTTGAATAATTTCAAGGAGACAAGTACGAATGAGAGAGGATGAGAGTGTGTGAAGTACACGAGAGCCGTGAGATGACCATGTAGTCCAGTGACATTGGATATCAATGCATATGATTTGACGCCACAGTGGACCTAGTGAAATACTACAGGTCGTGGGCCTTTTATTGTCAGACTCTGACGTGGCACAACAGTTCATCACATGAACACTGACAGGCTGGTCACTTCAAAGCACCGTCCTACATATGTGTATAATTACCTTCACAGTCTGACATCCCACTCATCAAGCAGAAGTTGGACCCACGCAACAAGCATGCTACAGCAATGCATGTCAAAACATACACAGGGAATCAGTGTTGGTGGGCAGGTCCGCACAGTGAGTACGAACAGCTGGAAATCACATGCATGCTTCATTAAACCAGGCACAATCTTGACAGTCACACACCCTGCAGACCCACAATGGCCAAAACATATTAAGTAGGAGCCATCCTGAACTGCAAGGACACACCCACACACTGCACACTGTGCAACATACAGTACACACATGCACTCACATCCACAGACCTGAACACGGATACAAACACCCACCATGCCCCTGGGCAACACATGTGTGTAATCGACATTGCCAGACTGCACACACACACCCCAACACCACCCCAAAGTCACACACCTCACACCACACATACCTACACTTCCCAAATGCACACTTTGAAAGTAACCCATGTGCCCATGCTCAATGTCCATCCCAAGATCAACATACACCTACACTGCTGGCCACCCAGAATGTAAGCTCACACATACCCGCACACTATGCACATGCTACCTGTCATCCTGTGGCCAGACTCACACCCCGTGTTCTGCCTGCACGCAAACATGACACGTTGACATTTACCATGGAATTCAAGCAAATACATGCAGACAATCCGTGTCACTAAAAAACTTCTTCATCACACACAAGTGGCAGAGTCTGAAAGAAGTGAAGTCCCAGCCACGTGTAAAACACATTGGAATGTGACACCAGACACTGCAATTGTTGAGGTACCATTGAAGGCATGTGCCTCACTTAACTATGCACACACAGTAACAACTGCAATCAGCAACTACACAGACACAACCGACTACAGGAACAACAGCATCCAGTCACAGATCACATAGACAGGCGGCAAAAGTGTCCAACACCAGGGACACTGGCCAGTCCGATGTGCCGAGTAGTGACACGAAAAGCTGCGTATGCAATGTGTGTGAGTGTACCCTGACATGGCCACCAACACTGCCATGGCAGGCACAATAGCCATCACAGCCACCACTGTGTCACAGGTAGATGTGTGTGTGTCCCTCCCATTCAAACAGGATGGCCCGTTCAACTCCGTGCTGTCTATGTGCTACGGGACAGTTGGAGGTCCGCCCCTGAGAGAGAAGCACAACTGTGGAAGACACACATGTGTCATGTGAAGCTGGAGTTCCGCTTGGGCCAGGTGGGTGGGTGGCACGGGTAGGTGCACACATGCATTGTTGAAACAGACTGTGTGGGGAGGATTCCGGAGGGCTATATTTCCACTGTGTTGGGTATTTGGAAAGCACACCTGTCTGGAGATGAATGTGAACTCGTGTGGGCACAACAGGTGGGCAGACGATCAATGCTGCATCAGGTGTAGACATTAGCCCTCCCTCTGGGGACATGCTGGGTACTGCTGTGCGTCTGCCAGGCCCTTGCCAAGGCACGCACATCCCCTGTCCACCAGGTGTACCCCCTACATTGTCCGCCTGCACAGGCTACCCAGGGCACGGGATGGCAGTGGAGCTTGGTGGGTGGGAGCTCATGGCGCCCTTCTCCTGGTCACATCTCGCGGCAACACATTCTCAGTGAGCAGCAGGGCACGAGTCCTAAATATGTAGTGGGGGGACGCAGACGTCACGACAGGAAGTGACGTCACGAAAGGTGGCTTGCACCATCAGGCTCTCTTGCCTCCCTTCGCCCACCCCTTACATGCGATTGCAACAGAGAAGCCAGCGCGTGCACAAGCAGCACCGAGCTCGCGCCAGAGGGGCCAAAGAGTGAATGTGTGTGTCCATTTGCACCAGTTCCCTGGCTCGCGGTAAAATCAGTGGTGGGATTCCACCCGGGTGGTACCCAGACTCGAGACCTGGTGAGCAGGGAAAGTGTCCTATTGGCTTTGCGATATGTGTGAGATGCATGACACTCGTTGGCGGGGGATGGCTCGGATGCGCGTCACCCTGAGGCCCATGTCCCACCACATGGGTCCCTTGTCAATGGCAGCGGTTGTAATGACTATGCGCGCAGGGGTGGGTCAACCTTACGTGTGGGATTGTGTTTGCGTCCTGGCCCGCTACGGCAGACACAGCCTCAGTGTGTTGCATGTGGTGTATCCGGACTCCGGAGGCTGTCATGCATTGTCACTGTTGCCCAGGGATCGAGTCGGGGTACCACGCGGGTGGACGGCGTCCCACCACTCATATCACCGCGAGACAGATGATTGGGGCACATGGAGCCACACATTCACTCTTTGGCCTCTCTGGGGCGAGATCGGAGCTGCTTGTGCACGCGCTGGCTTCTACGATGCAATCGCATATAAGGGGTGAGCGAGGGGAGGCAATGCATCAGACGTTGCAAGCCACCTTCCGTGATGTCACTCCCTGTCGTGACGTCAGCGTCCCCCCACCCCTTATTTCAGGACTCGTGCCCTGCTGTTGTCAGATGTGCCACTGCCCAGGGGGTGGAGAAAGGGTCAGGAATGTCAGCCTGAGATTGGCCCAGTTGAAGGACCAGCTTGACTGGGGGGACAACCATTGGACAGTTTGGCGTAGCCCACCCACGCGCACATGTGGGCCCTCCATGTACTGTGTCACCTGCGGCAAAGTGATGTCATGGGCAATGACGTCATTGAGGAGAGCTGTCTGCCCCACGCAGAGATGGCGCATGAGCTCAACAGACCCAGCACTGAGGGCAGCAGGGGTCACATGTGCAGGGGCAGCTGTGCCTGGTGTGAATGACACTCTAACCTTCATCCTTGTGCCGACACGTGTTGCACCAGTGGAAGTAGATGGGAGGGCGGGCATTGGCCTCCGCGTGGCTGAAGAGGAGCCAGAGTCCACGTCCCCTGTGTTAGCAAACATGGATGCATCACCTTGGTCCTCAGATGACTCAGAAATTGCCGTCTCGGCCTGTAATTCATCCAGCACACGTCTGGCCCCTCCGAGGCGCTGGTCACATCTGACACACTCAGCACCTGTGCAGCTGATACATCAGATGCCACACCACTGTTGACCGTCCCCTGTCCCTCAGCAGCCACGGGAGATGCCACATGAGAGAGATCGAGGTGGCCTCATCCATCTGGCATCAATTAAACAGACATGTGCAAGGGAAGCAGCACAGAACATCCACCAATCCACATGTTGCACGATACCTGTGCAATTGCATACAGCCACCACAATCAACACGTAATGGCTGGCGTACAATAACTGAAGCCGCTAATAAGTGGCACATGTGTTGTGCACATAGCACTACACCCGGCCTGTGTCACCCTGCGACCATAGCCACAAATCGCGGTGTGCACACCCACTGTCCTGATGGGGCAAGGATGACCACTACGTAATTAGGCCAAAGACATACCTGCATGGAGCAGAATGGGAAACCACTCACACAGACTGCAACATGACAGCCCACAATGGCCATGAGCCCATGCCATCCACCTGTCGTTGACACGAGCATTACTGCTGTTGCACAGTGTGCCGGATGTGTAAGCACCAGAGATATGAGCTGAGGCATCGCAAACATATGACCGAACGAAATCAAAGTAGGCACAGTGCCTCAAACATACATGTGAATTGCCAGTCCAGGCCACTACAGGTTGTTCCAGAGGGCTACGACTCTGAGTGCATTGAGAATGCAGAGTGCTCAAGTTACATCTTGACCCTCAGGAATCGCATATGCATGTCAGGTGCACACAGCACAGAGTACACTTACAACCCACGGCATACACAACATACATCGCATCACCCAGATTATGGTTACGCTGTGGACACATGCTGCCTCTCACCGCAGAAGAAACCATCCCACATTACTGTACACCTGCTTGCTGCTGATGCCCCTACAAACATGCATCCGGCACAGGCTGTGTGACTGTCAAGATGCAGCCCATTACTGGTGAAATGCAGCGCCGTGCTGACCTGACAATACGAGGGGGCATCCCCCGATCCGTACTCGCCACGTAGCAGCTCATCCGGCAGTTGACGTCACACCCTTTGTGGAATTGGCTGCACTGTCGGTCACACATACACAGAGGCATCAACTTGGATGCAATGGCTCATCACATGCCCTTGGGCTGGAGGACTTCAAACTGCAGGGATGGTACACAAGAGCCTTGGAATGTCACTCATGCACTTCTCAACATCACCCACATCCACCACTCACAGTGGCATGCTGCTGACACTTCCCAAATACTCAGAGACGTGCAACAGAGCCAGGAATTAATCGGACATGGCCCAACAGCATGTGTACACCACACGTGAATGCATGCTGCTGGGAGTGTGTACACAGTACCTGTCCATCCCATTCACATGCAGGTTGCCAGCACATTGAGCAATGTGTAGTCTGCCCACATCTACTGTCCATTGTCAGGTGGACCAACAAATAGATCACAAGGCAATACATCTCTGTGGGTGGACTCACTGTGTCCAACACTGCGCAGCCCTCAACGTACTCGCCCTGTGAATGGCTCACCATGCAATGGAGGTCACATTCAGTGCCACTATCTCTCACACACATCCCTATCACAAGGCATGGTGTGTCCAATCGACAGGGCTGAGTCTGTGCATTTCAGGAGAGACCTGAACAGAAGACACATGTGACCCACTGTACAGTCAGTGTTGTCTCCTCCTAGGATTGTGCGGTCAATGTGCAGCCCAGGTCTGCTGACACTGAGAAGGCCAGCAGGGACCCAGCCAGCCAGTCACACAAGCAATGACTGCCCTGACTCCTGCATTGCCAAGTGGCTGCGTGACTGGATGTCTGACATGGAAATGCCATGTACCACCACTCGTGAGGGACATGCATGGGAAAGCGCCATAGAGCCTACATACCCCTTACACCTGTAGTTAGCATGGTAAACAGTGCATGTTGGATCCCCACAGGCTCTGAATCATAGTGCTGCGGATATACGATGTGTGTGTCCCCCACATGCACTCCCATACACACTGTAGTTGTCTTACACACACAACTTCTGCTATGAATAGCCTTGGGCAGTGTGCGTGGAGCTCGGAATCCATGATCTCCAGCTCCTCGCTGGTGAGTGGACCTGGACATATCTTTAGAGTCGTCGACATGTAGGTGGACATGTGGCAGCAGCGGCAGGTGTTGTTGAGGGATGCCAGGCAGCAGTCCCTGTCAGCTGTGGTAATGCCTGTCTCCCTCCCACACTCATGTGGCCCCCTGGGGCTGTTCCAGTTGGTCCAAGCTGCTGCAATTGGTGTACCATGTCTGCCTGCTTCAAATGCATACAATGGCCTGCACCGAGCTGTCCATGTACGCTTACCTCTATCGTCGAACACGCAGGATGCAGTCGCGAGGGCCATTGGAGTTGGCCTCAAGGGCCTGGTCCATGGCGGGTACAGTCCGCTGGTGCCATGTGGAATCCACAGTTGAAGGTGCACCATGCATTTGCAGGTGTGGCCATGATTTGTGTGTGGGAGCATGTCCACACTGGACAGGGCCACTTCATGCTGTGTGCATTGGCATTGACGGCCAGTGCTCAGCCTCTGCATGTCTGTTGGCACATCATCATGTACACATTAGCATGGGTGCATGGGATATGCATATGCACACACATGCCATTTTCCTCTACGTACATCTCCCACTTGGCACGTGCAACGTTACGTGTCACTTGTGATGTGTGTTTGCATTCACACAGCTGTGTTGTCATGGAGTTGTCGATGTGTACACCTGTCAATGTGTGTTGGAGGTGTGATAAGTACAGTGCTGGACATTGGGTGGGCTAGGGACATCATTGACTGTCTCATATCCCATTGTGCAACAGGACCCACTTGTTTTGGTCGCTCAGCCTGTGTACATTGTGTTGTTGGTGTGTGCCATACTCACCCGGCCTCGGAAGCTGTGTCTGGCACAGCAGCTAGTTATATTGCCGTGGTGTTGTCGGCTCCCACCTATGCAGTCTGAAACCATCATGATGCCTTTCAAGCTATTAGGGCCTAACTCCCCATGTGCATGCTCATGTCAATGGTATGTGTCAGTAACCATTGCTATTGGTAAGGGGACCTGTGTAAGAGTATTGTGGCTGTGCTGTCCCTGCTTGTCGGCTGTTCTGTGATTCTATAGCTTTGCCAGTTATTTATGGTATGTGTATGTGTATGTGCCATGTGGTATGTTGCATTGACATGTGTCCACTTTCATCTGTCCTAGGAGCAGACCAAACATACATCGCCCCTACCAATTGCTGTCAGACATGGAGGATGTGGAGGTCATTCGTAAATTCCGGCTGGACCGACCCACCCTGCATCACCTATGTGCCATGTTGGAACCCCACCTTCGTCCTCGCAGGGTGTATCCAACAGCATTCACCCCCACGGCTAAGGTGATGGCTGCACTGCATTTTTTCGCTACCGGATCATTCCAACACACGGTAGGCAGTGGAGCTGGAATGTCCCAACCCATGTTCAGCATGGTGCTACGGGATGTCCTGTCAGCCATGATGCTGTACAGGAACCGGTACATCAGATTCCCCAGGGCTCGTGATTTGGCGGCAGTGAAGGGGGCTTTCTATGCACTTGGACGCATCCCCCACGTTGTTGGTGCAATTGATTGCACACATGTTGGCCTTGTTGCACCACAGGCCATGGAGCACATCTTTAGGAACCGGAAACATTTCCACTCCCTGAATGTGCAACTGGTGTGCCTGGCGGATATGATCATCACGCACGTGTGTGCGAAGTTTCCCGGGTCCACCCATGACTCGCACATCATGCGCCACAGCATCCTCCCACGACTGGTGTCTAATCTTCAACCGGACCGTGCATGGATTGTTGGTGAGTATGCATACTCGTGTAGCGTGCTGGGTGTGACATGCTGTCTTGTGTCCTGTTGGAATTGCAAGGATTCTCTGTGTTTCTCACACCCAGGTGACTCGGCATATCCTAACGGCCCTTGGCTGCTGGCCCCACTCCGTCATCCCAGGACACCAGCTGATGTCCGATACAATGATGCACATGGGAGGACCAGACGTGTGGTGGAGCGTACTTTTGGACTCCTGAAGTCCAGATTCAGGTGCCTGGACCGCACCAGGGGTGCACTGGCATACTCCCCACAGAAGGTGTGCCAGATAGTTGTGGCATGTTGCATGCTGCACAACCTCGCTATTCGCAGGCAGATCCCCCTGATAGTGGATGACGGTGATCAGCCAGGACCCCCGCCTGCAGACCAGGCCGTGTCCAGTGACGAGGACAGTAGAGAGGAGGAAGCAGTGAATGAGCGTCAGCAGCTCATCGCCCGCTACTTCACTTGACGGTGAGTGAGCATGTACGACGGCTGATGTTGCTGTAGTTGTGTAGGTGTATGTGTGCATTGTCACGGCGGCCTATTGTTCACTGGGTGCTGTGTGGCAATGGTCCATGTCCAGGGTGGTATGCCACTGACAGTGGCTGTGGCATTGTGCCCTGTTGCTCTTTGAGATGTGTGTACATTGCTTGAACTTGATGACAAGTACTGTGTGATGAGTGTGTGACACACACATTCAATGGACTCTTGTTCTGTTTTTCCCCCCTAGGTCCCTACAGCCTCCCCTGGCCTATCGACATACCACACTACAGCTGCATTTCTGATCTTGTGGACGGTTGCACATCTCTGATTAAACACAGAGCAGATAAGACAGAATGTGATCCAGGTGTATTTATTTAAAGCAGTGACATGTGAATGTGGGCAAGGTGATCACACAAGTGGTGCATGCTGGAACAATGAGTTAACGGTCATGTCCACGTGATGGTCAAGGTGGAGCCATGTTGTTCTGGCTCCACAGTCTGACAGACACATGCCATTCACATGGCAGTGTGGGGTAGGATAGTAGTCCAAGTGAATGCAGTAGATGGCCACCGTGGCTGGCTGACTCACTGGCGTTTTGAGCGTGCAAAGTCTTCTCTGGACACCTGTTTCCTCTTCGGACGACCCCTTCCACGTTTGGGAGGGGGGGGTGTTGGTGTGGGCTGCTTGTGGTGGGTGAGGATTGCCCACTCGCTGTGAACGCAGGGGAACTGGATGTTGCACGAGCCTGCGCCCCAGCAGGTGGTGTCGGAGGTGGTGTGGTTGGCCTTGATTGGGCCCTCCCCGCCACCACTAGCTGGCCCATGAGGGCCACAAGTTGGCCCATGTGGGCATCCATGGACCTCAACACCCCAAGGACTTCCCGCGTGTCGGAAGCTGACCTGGCCCATTGTCCCTGGGCCTCTTCATAGGCCCCAAGGACTCTGGCGATTTGCGGCAGGGCTTGGCTCCCAGGCTCGGATGGCGTTGGCCTGACCCTGCTCCTCCCACCTGGACTGCTGCCACCGACCTGCCCACTGGCCACAGTGGTCACCCGGGGCCTCGTTGTCGCTCCCAGGGTCGATGTCGAGGTGAGTACAACACCTTGCGCAGAGTGAGTGGTCAAGGAGGCCCTGGTGGTGGTGGTTGCGGCGGTGGTGGTGGCCGCAATGACCGTGGCAGCAGGGGCCTGGGACTGGTCACCAGCCCTGGGAGATGGGTTGGTGGGTAGGAGGGGTCCTGGGGAGCGGTTGCGCCCTGCCACACCAGATGTGCCTGGTCGGATGTCCTCGTCCGAAGAGGTGTCCAGGTCTTCCACATCCGTGAGTCCGTGTGGAGGGCTAGTGGACTGGCTGTGATGGCTGCTGTCTCCCTCTCCAGCATCATGCAGTTCGTCACCTGTGGGGCGGAGACTAAAGGTTATTGTGTTGCACCTTGCAAGGTTTGTGTTAGATGTCTGACATTCACAGTTTGTGCACAGTTGTGCACTGATTTCCCAGATGCGTGTGTATGGCTCTGCAATGTGTGTGCGTGATCAAGGCAATGGAATAGTGTGATGGGTGCATATGGCATGGGACGGATTTGGAATGCCAATGTGTGTGTGTTGCAGTACCCCTACATTTTGTGGCTTTGGTGGAAACGGGGTACAGCCCCATGAACGCTTTTGAGATTCAATATGTTTTTGGGGTACATACTGTGACATATGGGTGCAGGAGGGGACATGTGTTTTGGCCACACGACACTGCAGAGATAAAGGTGTGTGTATGTCTGATGTACCAAGCATATCTGCTCACTGGTATCATTTAGGGACATTACACTGCAAGCATTGTAGTGAGTGAGTAATGGTGGTGTGCCACACGACGTATTGCAGCTGGGACAATTCCTTTGTGTGCGTGCTACCCTCAGCCATGTGCAGCAATGCAGTGCTCTTGGTGTGTTGACTATATTAGGTATGTTGTGAATCACAGTGTGACGTGCGCTTCAGACACTACAGACACATTATTGGTCATCGGCAGGAATCTTTGCTGAACTACTGTATATGGGGCAACTGATTAGATGATATACCTTTCATGTCATTGGGGATGTTGAGATGTGATGGATGAGACATTGAATGTGCATTGTGTAGCTGTGTGGTTCATGGGTCCAGTGGTGTATGTGACATTGCTGTGGTTCCACTCAGTTACATTGAGACGAGATAGACTTACATGGGTGATGTTGTACGATGTCAAGGGAACAAGCAGACACGACTACATGGACAATACTTCGATGGTGTTGCTGATGTGTGTGATGACTGGCACAGTGCACGGCATGTGGGTCAGTACTCCAGTGAGACTTGTGCATGCAGACGTGACTCCTTCCGTGTTGGTGTATTTGTGATGGCTCATGTGGGATTTGACTCTGTAATTCATGTCCGTGTGCACATTAGTCACATGATTATGGCAGGGAGCAGTGCTACCTGTTCCTCTGCTACGTGACATGTCCCAAATGTTAGTCGTAGTACAGTCCTCATGCCTACAGACACCCCGCCCTGTACAGTAGTCTACCTACTTGTTGGTTTGTAGGCTGCAATGCCATGGCTGTCACATGGTCATGAGAGGGAGGGGTGCTCCATCTTGCTGGTCTGTGGCAGTGGGGGCCGTGTTGTGAGTTGTGGTGGGGGCTTACCATCCACAGACACCCCTCCATGTAGGGTAACATATCTAGCTGTCTGGTGAAGGTGTGCACTGCAATGGCTGTCACATGGGTGTGGGGAGTGCTCCATCTTGCTGCGCTGTTGGACTAGGGGCCTGGTGGTGGTTGTATTTCTGCAGTCCCCCCTCCGATACTCGGAGTTTGTGGTAAGGCTACTTACCTGTTACTTGTTGGTTTGTGCAGCTATGGCTGACACATGAGTGTGGGGAGTGCTCCTTCCGGCTCATCTGGGGTACAGAGGGACCTGGTGTGAGTTGTGGTGCTGGCTGCCTGTACAA
The DNA here is from genome assembly GCA_963921515.1 of Calotriton arnoldi. Taxonomy (NCBI): domain Eukaryota; kingdom Metazoa; phylum Chordata; class Amphibia; order Caudata; family Salamandridae; genus Calotriton; species Calotriton arnoldi. The sequence continues at coordinate 86,157 of CAWUFW010013805.1, read as the reverse complement.
ATGCCCCCATGGTTTTGTTTGTTGGTACCTTTGGGCTGAGTGTGTGTGGGTGTCTGTTGCATGTGTGAGAGATGTCTTGTGTATTGTGTACTGGACATGGGGGTGTTTGTCCCTCGGTGCTATGGCATTCTGGTAGTGCATGACAGTACATAGCGGTGTGCTGGTATACATTTGTTTGTACTTACCAGCCTCCACTCCCCCTGGTATTCCGATGAGACTCTCCGGATGCAGAATGCCTCGCACCTTCTCCTCCCACGCCTTGAAGGTCTTGAATAGCGCGGGATTTGCGCCGCCACTCGTGGCAGCCAGCTCAAGGTTCTTGGCCTCCTTCTTCCTGACCACGCTTTTCAGGTCGTGCCACCTCTTTGTCATTTCGCCCCGGTTGCGTGGCACGTTCCCAACTGCATTCACCTGGTCCACTATCCTTCTCCACATCCTGTTTCTGGTGGCTACTGGTGTCTGTTGGACCTGGTTCCCATAGATTTGTGGGTGCACCTTGATGATCTCATCGACCATGACCGTCAACTCGGTGGCAGTGTACTTTGGCATCCTATGGCTTGCCATGGTGTGTGGTCTGCTATTTGTTGTGCTGGTGTGGTTGTTGTGTGGTGTGTGATGTGGGGGGGGTTCGTGGTGCCGTTGTTTCAGTGGTGATGGTGGTAGTGGTGGTGATGTGTGTGATGTGTGTGTGCGTGTGGTGTGCTGCTTTCCTTTGTGTCTCTCTGTGTTGTCTGATTGCGTCTTCGCTTTGTCCTCGTGCAAGGGATTGTGGTCTGTGAGGAGGCTGCTTTTGTACTAATTTATGTGGGTGTGTCATGATGGTCTGTCGTTTTCAGGTGTGTTGTGTCTGTTGTCCTGGGATTTGTAGTTTTTTATTTTTGGCAGGGGGCATGTGTCATTGGGATGTGTTCTGTGTGTGCGTATTTTGGCGTGGTTTGCTGTGTGGACTTGTTGGCCATGTTGTGTGTATTTCTTTGTCCCGCAAATGGTTTCCGTGCACGGACGTGTCCGCAACGCCTTCTGCCGTGTCAGTTCTTTGTTGCTGTTGTTAACCGTGGCGGGCGGGGAATATGTGGTTTGTCCGCGCTCATGTCGGGGAGATCATAATTTCACGGTCGTTGTCTCGGTCGTCAGCGCGGACGGATTTGGGTTTTTGTGCGGTATTGCGTCCGTTGCGGACGGTTAATCTTCTACTCGGACATGGACGGGCGGAATTTTGTGTGTTCTTACCGCCGCGGGCGGCGGTTGCTTCGCGACATCATATTTGCTCGATCGGTATTCCCATGGTGCAGGCGGGCGGTTCTTTAAGGCTATGGTGGCTGGCGGATTTTTTAACGGCGGTTATCCTAATGGACCCCTTACACTACTGTTGCACTCACTGAAGTGGGAATAGTAATTTTTACCCCACCGCAATCCAAGACTTTCCCTACTGTTACTCTCACTGGAGTGGGAATAGTAATTTTTACCCCTCCGCTATCCAACACTTTCTCTACTGTTGCACTCACTGGAGTGGGAATAGTAATTTTTACCCCTCCGCTATCCAACACTTTCCCTACTGTTGCACTGACTGGAGTTGGAATAGTAAATGTAATCCCTCCGCTATCCAACAGTATCCCTACTGTTGCACTGACTGTATTGGGAAATTAACTTTCAATATTTTTAAATAGTTTAATGTTTTAATTTATAATAGAATGTTTTTTTAAATTATACTTTATATTATTGGTATAAATTTATATGTATATATACATATATATATATATGTAAATTTTTATATACATTAAAATTAATTCTTTATTAATTGTTTTAAAGTAAATATATATATATTTATAAATTAATATGTTTGTCTATTTAACTTTTTTTTAATTACATTTATTTGGTATATTTTGTTAAAATGTATATTAAATTTAATTTATTTTGTTAAAAATAATGTTATCATTTAATATATTTATTATATTTTTTTATTTTTTATATATATATAAAAATCGATATTTTGTACAACTATATTTTTGACATCAATATTTTTTTCTCGATATTTTTGTACTTACCTGTTTAAGTATAGGGAGTCGATATTTTTGCATTCTATATTTTTTCATCGATGTTTTTTACATCTATATTTTTTACATCGATATTCTGTCAGTGAACCACTCATGATCTTTTAAGAATTTAACTGGAGCCAAGTGCTTCCCATCTTGTCCTTGCTCACACTAATGAAAGGAGGCCTGTGTGAAATTGAAATGACTCCAATGTAGTTTGCGTAATTTTTGGAATTTTGAGTTTTGCTTGTTATGAGAAATTCCCTGGATTGCACTATTACATCACTTCACAAAATTACACACAATTCACACTTTTCTTTTTTTGCACTGTTTTAAGTGTAAAAACAATTGACATAAGGACAATTTCACGCTACAATATAGCACAAAATGACGAATTTGCTTTTAACATCATTATGTACAATTTGCAGAGGTTTCGCATAGTTATGTGAAAGCAAATTGCACAAATTTTGCACACCCCTAATTTGGAAAGTTAGAGTCTATTAGCCAGGGCCAGACTGGCCGTAGCGGACACCGGGCGTTTTCCCAGTGGGCCGGAAGGGTGCGGGCTGGTTTTGGAGTGGCGGGGGCCGTGTTTCTTACTGGGGGCTGATTTTGCTGCAATATCAGCCCCCTGTAACATAAACAGCAACAGTGTTTCCCACCAGCACCCCCCCCCCCCAGCTATCAGCAGTATAATCTAATGTCAGTCATTAAGAAAACTGCTAAAGCAGAGGATCCCTGGCCCGTCCAAACCGAACCTGTGTAGGTCAATGGTCTAAAGATTATTAATGAGATCCCACAGGTCCAAAGTCGTGACACTGCCGACATCAGTTATCCAGCTTTGATCATCGTGGGCAGCTACCTGGACAGTCAATCTAAGACTGAGCAGTTGAAATCTGACCTGGAAGTTGTCCAAGCATTCCGAAGATTACAAAACAGGAAATAAACAACACTCTGAAGGAACTTTACAGTAGCAGGGGGAGGGTCACTGGGCAAGAACCGAAGCCTCCAGTGGATTCAGGTTGACTTTATAAGAAGGGGATAAAAAAGTTCTTTGTTGTTCCGTGGGGAATGTCTGCCTCCAATGAGAAGTTGATAACGTGTGCTATGGCTTTAGTACGGAATAATTTGGCTGGACAATAGCCACAGAGACTGATTTCAAGCTGATGCATGGTGGGAAATTAGATTACATTTGACAAAAGTCTCTAAGGGGCCCATTAGGATGGCGGGCGGAGGCACCACCGCAGTGCTGGCCGTGGCGGAAAATGCCATTTTCCGCACGCCAGCAGCGGTCTCCACGCCCGCCATATTAGTATGGTCAAACACAGCCCATTTCCCGTCCGCCACGGTGCGACGTGAACCGCCATAAAAATGCGCCTGCCACCGCGGCGGTGGGAGCCAATGGAGACCCACCGCCGTGCGGAATGATGTCCCGACCGCCGTACAAATCAGGATGCCCCAAACAGCCAGTCGCACTGCAGCGGAGAAACCGCCCAGCCAGAGACAGTGGAAGCATGACAGCGGAGCGCAAAACCTGATTCCCGGTCCTATCCGCCCTGTCCGGACCGCAATGGATCCAGCTCTACACGTCTTCCCGGCGCTGTACCTGATACACTACCAGCAACTCATGCACCGTCACGGACGTCGCCGCAGGTACGCAATAACACAACTCCGCACACAACAACAACACACAATTCATGGGCAGATATTGGGTTCCTGTCCACACCAGACACCCTGGTGGGGACAGGAACACATCCACAAGTGTACCCACACATGTCCTACCTCTCACCAAATCACCCCTCCGCATCCAGATCACCCACCAACCGCGATCTTGATGTAATGTCCCGGTCACGTCACCGCAGCGGTGAAGACACGGGAAAACATGCACACAATGCAGAAGGCAGGGCCAGGCATGGGCAGTGCACAAAGATCATAGGGCCACACCTCCACCCTCCACACAACAGGACCCACCCAAAACATGAAGGGACATGCCATGTGCCCCTCCTGTGCTCCCCCATGCACCATAACCAGCCAGGTGAACCCACACCCTGCACCACACACAAAACAACTAGGGAGACAGCACAGCAGGTGGGGCTGCAGAGGAACACACAGCACAGAAGCACAGGGCCAGGGCAACCCACACACCACACCTACACCACACTCATAGCAGGAAAACTGAGTCCAAGCACAAAATGAACACTCATACAGATAAGGAACAATCACTCAACTGGACACACAGCCTGCCAAGTCACACAGACATACCCCACACTGACACACAGCCACATACACACACCAGATGTCAGCAGCAATGGAGGACAACAAATAGGAAATCTAAAGTGAGGTGCACACAAATGGAAGGCCAAGGAGCTAACCACTAAGCATGTGTACACCACATGCAAGAGAAGGAACATATAACAACACCCTCAGCCCATCAAATCACACATGGCTGGCACAGTGAGTGAAGTCAAACCACAGTCACCTCAGTGCAACAACTCAGGGAGACAGCAAGGCAACCCATGTACAGGCACAGGGATGAAAGGAAGGGTCTGAAGTCAAACAGTGAACAGCCACATATCTGTATCCAACTACCTGACAGGTGTATGTCAGCAGCACAACAAACAGGGCCCATTGTAACACTCCATGGCTGTCAAACACAAGTAGGAACCTTCACACATACGCCACCCCCCACCCCCCTCACACCTGCAGCACACAACACCAGTGTCCAACACACAGAAGGGTGCCAATAATGTCCAGTCAATACACTGACAAACAACCCCACTCCCTGGGGGGTATCCACAAACATCACACACACACACCCAGGGATGTCTGAACCAATGCTTGCACAAAACCAACAGCCAAACACAAAACTCCATAACAACACACACAGAAGTACAACCAGACCAGACCTGACCTGTGCAGCAAAACTGTGGGAAGGCAATGGGAGCCCAGACAGAACAGGAGTACACAACCTCATCAGTCAGGAACAATGCACAGACAACATACCACAACACAGACAAGAAGTGCATCATCACAAAACAATCATGGACACAAACTTGGAGAAATGGGCCTACAATAATACACAGACAGACATACCACACCACCCATCAAGTCAACATGGTGTCATAATGTACCACATGCTTGCACATGCACAATAATGACAACTGACAGCTCAAATATGAGAGGAGAAAACACCAAGGGCGCACCCAAAACAAGCCCATGAACAAGAATAGCCCTAAGTGCATGTGACAGACACACAAGTAATGCACACTACACTGGCAAGACACAACTGACTGAAACACAACACACCAACAAAACACACACATTGACATGCAAATAGAACATCACACACAGAGCATCTGTCAGCTGCAAGAGACAACACAGCCCAAACATTGCCCACATCCACATCAAACACACAACAGATGCACATGCCAATACATCACATTGCAAAAACAGCAGGACATCAGGAGATGCACACTAGGCAAGGACAAGGCAACATACACTCACAGCACTGCATGCACGACAAGCAGTGGGTGCACACCAAACATACCAGTTCCACACAGATATGAGTGACACACCATGAACACCCACAACACCAATCAGCACAGCACACAGACAACATCACACTCAGGAAGTGAAGCAGGACCTCAGCAAACACACATACAGCTAACCCAACACCCACAGATGCACAAGTCTGGGACACCCAGGTGAAAACAACATGACCAGAGGACTGTGCATCACAAACAGTTGAACTGCATATGAGCAACCATGGCTGCAAAACAGTACCAGAAAATCACATATAACCAATAGGGAAACTGTCATGAGTGGCACATTGGTCCTGTACACAGATCAGCACCACAAAGCATAGTGTAACAAATGAAGTGATGGGGAGACACACACACTGGCAACCCAAGGGGACAGCTGACCTGAGAGTGAAGTGTTGTGTACGTCAGTAGTGGACATGGCAGGAGTGCACCATACACAAATAGATGCAGTGCAGACTCATAAAGGGTAGGCATCAGAAGCACAGATAGGGGATGGTATGACTCCACACCCCACATGCCATACTGGAGGCAAAAAAGCGCCAAGTGACAGCAATGCATGAGAAAACACACCCACAATGTCAGTGTGGCCGAGCAGGTCTGCACAGTGACCACAAAGAGTATCAAGACACATGGCTGATCAACAAAACACAACACTGAATTGCCAGTCACACACTCTGCATACCCACAATTGCCACCAACAACAAGTTGGAGTCCCCCAGAAGTGCAAGGACACACCAACACACTGCACAGTGCACAACCTACAACTCCCACATGTGCACACAATCACAAGCACAGGGCTGACCAATCAAACAAACAGGCACTCAAATCCTGTCTGACACATGTGTGCAGTTGACATTGCAGGGGCTCACACACATCAACACTACCGACAAAGTCACCCCCTTCACACTGCACACTTCTTGACCACCCAAGTGCACACATAGAAATCAACCCATGTGACTAGGATGACTGGCCATCACAAGATGACCATACACCAACACTGCTGTGCACACATCAAGTAAGATCACACATACATGATGACCCTGGCCAGCCTGACTGCAATCCTGTGGATAGAATCCCACCTTGTGCTGGTAGTGCATACAAACATGAAATGTGTACAACATAGCTAACCTGACAAAAGAATGATTATGATAACAGTAGTCCATCACAAACCACCATCATTGCACCCCGAAGCCTCAGAGTCAACAAGAACTGAAGTGCCTGTCACCCCTGTAAAACCCTGAAAAAGTAAGACAAGCCATTCGTAATGTTGAAGTGGCATACAGAGCACGTGTCACAGTAAACCATACCCACACAGAAAACCCTTTATTCAGCAAGGACACTGACAAAACAGACAACAGGAGTAACTGTCTTTATTCACATATTACACAGATAGGCACCAATAGTAGACAAGAACAAGGCCAGTGGGCAGCACAAAGTGCAGATGAGGTACATGAGAGGCTGCACAGGGAAGGGGCAAACAGCTGTGAACATCAAGGCCAGTGCCCAGCACAAAGTGCAGATGAGGTACATGAAAAGCTGCACAGGGAAGGGGCAAACAGCAGTGAACATCAAGGCCAGTAGCCAGTCCAAGGTGCAGATGAGGTACATGAGAAGCTGCACAGGGAAGGGGCAAACAACAGTGAACATCAAGGCCAGTGGCCAGTCCAAGGTGCAGATGAGGTACATGAGAAGCTGCACAGGGAAGGGGCAAACAGCAGTGAACATCAAGGCCAGTGGCCAGTCCAAGGTGCAGATGAGGTACATGAGAAGCTGCACAGGGAAGGGGCAAACAGCAGTGAACATCAAGGCCAGTGCCCAGCACAAAGTGCAGATGAGGTACATGAGAAGCTGCACAGGGAAGGAGCAAACAGCAGTGAACATCAAGGCCAGTGGCCAGTCCAAGGTGCAGATGAGGTACATGAGAAGCTGCACAGGGAAGGGGCAAACAGCAGTGAACATCAAGGCCAGTGCCCAGCACAAAGTGCAGATGAGGTACATGAGAAGCTGCACAGGGAAGGGGCAAACAGCAGTGAACATCAAGGCCAGTGGCCAGTCCAAGGTGCAGATGAGGTACATGAGAAGCTGCACAGGGAAGAGGCAAACAGCAGTGAACATCAAGGCCAGTGGCCAGTCCAAGGTACAGATGAGGTACATGAGAAGCTGCACAGGGAAGGGGCAAACAACAGTGAACATCAAGGCCAGTGGCCAGTCCAAGGTGCAGATGAGGTACATGAGAACCTGCTCAGGGAAGGGGCAAACAGCTGTGAACATCAAGGCCAGTGCCCAGCACAAAGTGCAGATGAGGTACATGAGAAGCTGCACAGGGAAGGGGCAAACAGCAGTGAACATCAAGGCCAGTGCCCAGCACAAAGTGCAGATGAGGTACATGAGAAGCTGCACAGGGAAGGGGCAAACAGCAGTGAACATCAAGGCCAGTGGCCAGTCCAAGGTACAGATGAGGTACATGAGAAGCTGCACAGGGAAGGGGCAAACAACAGTGAACATCAAGGCCAGTGGCCAGTCCAAGGTGCAGATGAGGTACATGAGAAGCTGCACAGGGAAGGGGCAAACAGCAGTGAACATCAAGGCCAGTGGCCAGTCCAAGGTGCAGATGAGGTACATGAGAAGCTGCACAGGGAAGGGGCAAACAGCAGTGGACATCAAGGCCAGTGCCCAGCACAAAGTGCAGATGAGTTACATGAGAAGCTGCACAGGGAAGGGGCAAGCAGCAGTGGACATCAAGGCCAGTGCCCAGCACAAAGTGCAGATGAGGTACATGAGAAGCTGCACAGGGAAGGGGCAAACAACAGTGAACATCAAGGCCAGTGGCCAGTCCAAGGTGCAGATGAGGTACATGAGAAGCTGCACAGGGAAGGGGCAAACAGCAGTGGACATCAAGGCCAGTGCCCAGCACAAAGTGCAGATGAGGTACATGAGAAGATGCACAGGGAATGTGTGCAACTGTACCCTGCCATGGTCAGCAACACAGTCAGGGGGCAGTCCAGGCACCGCTGTGGGAGAGACAGGTGTGTGAGGGGGACTTCCACTCAGACTTGGCTGTCAGTCGGACTGGGAGTTGGCTGAGTGTCGGGGACAGTTGGAGGACTGGACCGGGGAGAGAGAGGCCCAGCTGAGGTAGAGCCATCAGTGGCTTTTGAAGCCGGAGGGCTGCTTGGACCAGGTGGTGTGGTGGCACGTGGAGGTGGAGTCATGCTGCCGTGAGACACAGTGTGGGTGGGAGATTGTGGAGGGGTGCCTTTCCACTTCTTGGGGATTCTAAATGGCTTCCCTGTCTTGGTATTAGTGGTAAGTGGGGCGGACACAACAGGCACACTCACCACCATAGCTGCATCAGGTGCAGACGGTGGCCCTCCCTCTGGGGACATGCTGGATCCAACCGTACGCTTGGCCTGGCCTTGCCTTTGCCCCTCCATCCCCTGTTTACCAGGTGTCCCCCCTACAGTGCCCTCCTTTCCCTGCTTCACAGGGCTCTGGATGGGAGTTGAGGTTGTGGGTGAATCTGCCTTGGAGCTCTTTTTATGTGTACTCTTAGCAGGCACCAGCTTCTCAGCGGGCCCGGAAACTGTCTGCTTGTCTTTGCGAGATGCTTTTGGGACAGGATAGTCCTTGGCTGGGGATGCCTCTGAGGCATGGGAGCCTGAGGCCTGCTTCTTGGCTTTATGGCCCTGGGTGTCGCCTGACGGGCTTTTGCCTATGCGCTCTGGGGTGGCTTCAGTTTTCTGTGGGGATGGTGTCTGCACCCTGGACCGCTTGGGCTGCTGCTGCTGTGCGCTGCATGTGCTGTATCTTGCCCTTGAGGTCTGTGGTGTGTGGTCACTATCGTCAGATGTAGCCACTGGCAGGGGGGTGGCCAAACGGACTGGAGCTGGACTCTGTGACTGTGCCAGCTGAATGGCTGTCGTCACTACGGAGGACAAAGCTTGGACAGTCCGGTGTAGCCCACCCACGTCTGAATGAATGCCCTCCATGAAAGCAACGACCTGTGCCAATTTTTTGTCGTGGTATAGGAAGGCGTTGATGAGAGTTGTCTGGCCCACACACAGGTGGCACAAAAGGTCCACAGACTCAACACTGAGGGCAGCAGGGGAGACAGGGGCAGGGGCAGCGGTGCCTGGGGTGAAGGACACTCTTCCCTTCTTACTGGTGCGAACACGGCCAGCACAAGTGGAAGTAGGTGGGAGTGTAGTGTGGTTTCTGGCCTCATTGTCTGCATTGCTAAGTTAGCTTAGGCCTGGCTGCCATGATGCCTATTTTGCACACGTTACTCTGTGACTTGTTTTTCCAGACTCTGCATATGCCCGACTATATTAGAACTGTCTGCCTTTTTGCCTTTCACCTTTTCTCATGTTCCCTGTGGGTTTCGTCTGCACACCATGTACAAGGTTGAAAAACAACGTCACTTGTTATTGCTGATCTGGTCAGCCCCTCGCACTTAGCCATAACACGTAGTACAGCTGCATTGGAGAAATTTGTGTGCTTTTTATATTGTGATCTCCCTGTTGGTGGCACCTGGAGAAAAACCTTTCCAGGGAGAAGAGCTGTGCTTGTCTGATGATGTAAACCTTGCATCTAGATATTGAGGTATGGGGGTCCGCCTGACAAAGCCCAGAGGTCTTCTATTGTTATAATAAACTAGTTATTAGCACAGGGAGGGTGGACAGGCCATTTAGCCCTATATCCACTGTCTTTATAAAATTCTGTCCCCGTTTGTATTCTATGGAATTGTAACCATGCTTATTATTTTATCATTATGCATTATGCTGATAGTACTGGCACGTGTTCTTTATCTTAGAGCACGATAGTTGAAATAAACATTTTAAACTATACTGTGTCTCTTATTATGCACGTTGTGGACAAGTATGAGTGAGAGATGAAAGAGTGTTCTTGCTCCCATGAGTCCTGAGAGAGAGAGACCGTGTTCTGGGTTGTCTAATCATTGGTAGCTTCGCTGTAGTATGGAGAACGAATGAGACGCTAAAGCTAGTCGGATTGGGATTGTGGGTACTAAGGTGCATGGTTGGTTCACCACTCTACACCGAGGTCCTATTATCCTGTGCATAGCTCTGTATATGTGCAGAATCCACGCAACATGGCGCCCAATGTGGGACGCTTCTTATCTGCGAGACGCTTGAGTAGTACTTGTGCTTGTCCACAATTCCCTTCACTCATGTTTCCGGAAACGTATGTGAGGGTGATACCTCCTATATTGATGTTTTTATAGGTTCTTTCAAGCTTGAAGTTAATAAAAGGTTTATGTTAACCCTATATTGCGCTGCCTCATACTAGGTTGTCGAACATTCTTAGTCTTAATGGCTGTCAACATCGCGGCACATAGTCGCGAAGCGCTCCGAGCTCATTTGACAGCGTATGGAGTGCCTGACGCGGGTGTCGATCTGATCTTTGTGGTGCAAGCGGATCCCGCTTACCACTTTGAGGTGTTTTATTCTTGGGTCACTTTTCCGGCGGTGGATGGAACTGATAATTTGTTCCACGAATATACTGCCACAGCTCTTCCTAATGTTTATAGGCCTTATCAGGCTCTTGAAGTACCGCTCACGGCGTGGCAACACCGTGTTTGGTTTAATGGTGCCCTCCCACATCCGGTTACCCCGATTCGTTTAGGCCCCTTATCGATTGAAGGGGCCACTTGGCCTGTTTTGGCCGGGTTTACCCCACATCCACGTCGTTTAGCGGTTCCAATAGATGAACTGCGCATTTTGCATGCGTCTTTAATTGGCGTGCATAGAGCTTTGGTACAATATGTTACGGGCAACGTCCAGATGGCCCCTCATGGAGTTGCGGCACATCCAGCTGGGCCTGGCGGTGTAACCATAAGTCCCGTCATGGTTAATTCGGTGATGGGCAAGCGCCCACAAAATAAGGATGATTTGCCTTATTGGCTTGCAGAAAAATTTGACCAGCTGGAGGCAGTTTTTCCAAATACTTCTCCTGTGGACAAACACAGGATTTTGACGATTAGTTTGCCAAAAGACTTACTTCCCGAGTTGACAGAATGCAACAACTGGGGCAAGGTATTCGCAGCAGTGTATGCGAAGTGTTTCGGCACTCCTTCCATGACAGTTCTCCCCTCTGTAATTAAACGAGTGCAAGATGAGCATGGCCCTGAGGCGGCTGTGGAGCTGGGGATGAGACTAGTGGGAGTGTTCGATGTGGTGGCTGATTTAATCCTTGCGAACGTCAAGGGTGATGCCGTCAACTTTCAAGTCGCTAATGCTTTGGCTTTAGTCCTGGAGCCGGACAAGCCACGCGAATTACCGAAAATTATTGCAGAGGCTTATAAAACCATTGGCCACAATAGTTTGGGGGTTAAGCCTTTTGCAAAAATGCCAACTCAATCAAACCCACAACAAAAAACTCAGGGGCCGATTCCGATCTGGGTCGGAAAACTCTCCGACCGAGCCGGATCCGGAGAGATTTCAGACCGAGCCGTACTCCTGCAGTCCGACCGAGCGAGTACGATGCGGCCGCATGCTGCCGGACTCGGTTTGGTCGGACTCCCATTGAAGTAATTGGGAGCCGGTCGTACGACGCGTACATGGGCTCCCATTGACTCAATGGGTATGTTGCGCACAAGGGGGCCCTCTGTAGTGGGTACGCGTTGGTGCCGTCCGCACCGTACACGCATGTATAGGGGGACACATGGGTCCCCCCTGTGTCCGACTCGTACGGCTATGGGTGCAGGGGGGTCCGGCACGGACCCCCGAAGTCCGCTTCCAAGAGCTTTTTCGTGTCAGAGGCTCCGGCTGTCCGGATCGTGCATCGTACTGGCTCGGTCGTGAGACATCTCTATTGTGCGCCACGGTTTGCTTGCGACCGAGTCGTACGGAGCGGTTCGGAGCCGGAATCGAATCGGACGGTGAATTTGCGCTTGTTCGCATCGTACTTCGCCGTCCGGACCCGTGTACGAATCGGACGGAAAATCAGCCTCCGAATTGGATCGGCTAATGCCAAACCCGATTCGGTGCCCTTCCGCCCGAGATCGGAATCGGCCCCTCAGTCTGAAAAAGATGAGAAACCGTTCTTTACTAAAAAGAACTGGAGGTTGAAAAAACAGGGTAAGCAACAATCAAAACCAGGGTCGCGTGCCGCATCCCCGGTTTCCATATCTTCTGAACGCACTTATGATTTGTGCGACAGAGCGAGAATTAAATCTCCAGAGAGATTTCAGGTCCCTGACCCGCGTTCTCCTCGTTCTTCACAGGCACCATCGTCCTCTCAGACTGGTGGAGGAGATCGCCCGGATAGAGGCAGGGGTCGTGAGGCCCCACCAGGACGAGACCAACCTCGACAACAAGGCCGAGGGAAACCAGAAGACCTTCCACGTTCTCGCCCACAATTTCAGAAGAAAAAAGTTGCAGCATTAACAGCGAGGTATGCCACAGACGGTGAGAATGAGACTCCTGAATTGGACGTGGGCAGTGACGCTGCTAGACAGCGCCGCGGAAGTTACCATAGTGCGGGAGGCACTGCGTCCTCATGTGGAGGCGACAGCAACTGATACATACATTACTGTTGAGACAGCTGACACCCGAGTGGCACCCCCTGATAGACTATTTAATATTGTCATTCAACTTGAAGGTGACATTGAGCGTGTTATTAAAGGGATTTTTGGGAAAAATCTGACCTCTTCATACGACATTTTGTTGGCGGAGGCGGATTGGCCGCCCCCATTTGTATTGGGTGCTAGTAGAGGGGAGGAGGTCATCCTTCCGAGCTTTTCTCATCACGTCCCCAAGGACAAAGCGGAGGCTCTCGCAGCTGAATGGGCTGGGGCCTTGGCTCCGGTGGTGTACCGAAATCACGTGGGCTGGGATGTGGATTCACCCTCCCATGAAATACCATTGCGGTCTCTGCCACAGCCTCAAGGCCAATATCCCCTCCGGCGGGAGGCTAAAGGCCCCGTTTCAGACATTCTGACACAGTTAGAATATCAAGGAGTAATTGAAACATGCGTATCGCCAATGAATAATCCCCTTTTTGCGGTTTCTAAACCCGATGGGTCGTACTGTTTAGTTTTGGATTACCGACATTTGAACTCTCATTGTCGGACCTTTGCGGTACAAAATACCCATAGTTCTGCGCTTGTAGACAGTCTCGTTCGTAAAAAATATAATATGACACTTGACCTATCCAATGGATTTTACACGCACAATTTGTCCCCGGAGTGCAGCCAATGGAGCGCTTTCACTTCCGGTGGAAAAACATTTAAATTCCGGCGTTTGCCCATGGGCTACGAGAACAGCCCGGGTGTATTCGCCACCTGTGTTGTCTCTTTGTTGGACAGCATAGACCCAGATGCGTGTTCGTACGTCGACGATATCTATCTGACAGACGACGAATTATGGCTGCATCTTTCCCGTGTGGACTGCATTATTCTTGAATTTGCGGTCTTGGGATACAAATTTAATTTTGCCAAATCTCACATCGCTGAATTCACCGTTTTGTTTTTGGGCTATGAGCTCAACAATGAAGGTAGGGTCTTAGCACCCCATTTTTTGGAGAAGTGCACACTCTTGCGCCCCCGACCACCCTGAAGAAGCTTCAGTCCTTACTGGGATTTCTAAACTTCAGGCGTACTTACATTCCCGAATATGCCCAGCGTATCAAGCCTCTATATGCCTTGATACAGCCTAACTTTTCGAAGTCATGTTGGCTTCCTGAGCATTCCTCAATACTGCACTCTTTGCAGTCTGATCTACTTGAATCTACATTGTTGTTGACTCGTGATAACCACACAAATCTGGTGATCAGAATAGTACCAGGGGCAGTGGGTTTCACGTACTTAACCTTTAACGAAGGTGACACGGTCCCTATTGCATACATGTCGCATCTTTACACTTCGGCCGAGTTGCGCTTTTCCTCTGTGGAGAAAGTTTTGACTGCAGTGCAAATGGCGATTCTTAAGGAACGCGCACTGGCACAGGGAAAACGCATATTGGTGGTAACACCATACCCTGCCCTTGAGGCAGTGACGAAGGCAAGTGTACCGAACTCTAAGGCATTGCACCCCCGTTGGGTTCAATGGGCTACCTCTCTGACGTCCCCGGATGTCACCTTTATCTTTGATTGCTCGCATCAGACACAGGAGTTCTAACAGTATGAATTTGTTCATCCTCCTCCTCTGTCTTTGCTGCCGCTTGAGGAGTACAAATGTATCATTTACACCGATGGTTCGGCGCAACCGGCCACGGGTTCTAAGCATGCTTATTCCGCAGCATGTGCTATTGTTGCAGGTACTATGGTGAACGGTGAGTTCAAGTCGAGTGTAGTGCACACACAGGCACTAGGAGTCAGTACTGCACGATTGGCCGAGCTGCGTGCCTTGGTGCTCGCACTTGAGTTCGCGAATCCAGACGTGACGACACTTATTGTATGCGACTCTTACTACTGTGTTCAATCCTTTAATGACTACCTCTTCTTTTGGTCTCAAAACGACTATAGAGATGCTAAAGGCAGCACAATTAAGGATAAAATGCTTTGGGTTCGAGTGGCGGATCTTAAACAATGTCTGCCCCTCACACAGGTGATTCACACTCTTGGCCACCAGTGTGTGGGCGCACACGCGGTCGGTAACAGTTTGGCGGATGAAGCTGCCAAATCTGCAGTAGCAACGTGCTCAGTAGCAGCGGTTACAGGATCCATGACTAAAATAGATAATGAGATTTTGGCAGCTATTGCTGCAACAAAGGAAGGTGCTAATTACCCACGGGGTTTCCCTTCCAAATACTCTTATCACTTAAGTCCTGAACAGGTTCCTTACGTAAGAATTCCAGACGTTGGTGATCGGCTGATTCCCAACGCGGACCGCAGACCTTCCTTGATAACGGCCGCACACGAAGGCTTGGCTTCGGCCCATGCTGGAGTATCTGCGACTGTTTCCATCTTGCAGCAGCGTTACTGGTGGTGAGGTTTATATAAACAGACCCGTACTTATGTGCTTTCTTGTGACGTTTGTCAGCAAATTAAGCCTTCAACGGTTACACGACCACGACAAACACAGCTCTGCATTTCTAACAAACCTTTTGGGTGTGTTTACCTGTATCACTGCGGTCCATTTTCTTCTGACACTGCATATAAATACATCTTAGTTGCAGTAGACTTGTGCACACGTTTCATCTGGGTCTGGCCACAACGCAGCGCTGACGCTCGAAATGTCATAAGGGATTTGCGTGTCTTTGTGGGAATTTTTGCCTGTGGCACCTTCCATTCCGACCAAGGTCCAGCGTTCGCCTCTAAGGCGTACAAGGACGCTATGAGGTCACTGGGGGTGCGGGTGCAATTTTCGTCTCCATATAGGCCGGAGGGCAATTCGATTGTGGAGCAAATGAACCATGACTTAAAGCAATCCTTGACAGCTAGGGTCTTAGGTACTGGCAGGCACTGGCTGGCCCACTTGTATGGGGTGCAACGTGCACTTAATAATCTCCCTAGAAGATCTCTGGGTGGGCGGACCCCATACGAAATGCTCTTTGGCATACAAATGTTTGTTGCAGATTCCGGTTGCCATCTGGCTTCCGAAGGTTGGAGATCTGGTCCGAGAGAAGGTGGAGAACAAAAAAAATATTTGGCCCCTCTTATCGTGCACCGGTTCCAGTTCTTGGCTTAAAGGGTACTCGTACAGTCATCTTACCACCGCTTCCTGGTCGCAAAGAGAACAGATACATCTCAGTAGACAATGTCAAGCTACAACATCTGGCCGATCCTGAATAGCGTGACACCTTCATTATCATGTCCAGCCATTTCACGGACTCCAGTTTGTGTCCCTCCATCGTACACAGACACTGATGTTGCCATTGAGATGGGAGATTTAACTGATTGCCTGCTCAACTTCCTGGCTTCCTCCTGCGACGAAGAGACAGAGTATGCATACCCCGCCATCGAGTCGGTGGCTCATTTACCTACACCACCACTGAGCCCAACCCGTTTTTCCTTTGGTTCGGCTTCCACCTCGTCGCTTGTTCCGTCCCACTTCAGTGTTTTTGTCTCTTGGTTCAGAGACGGTTTTTTGGTCCCACCATGGACGTGCATCTGGTTGGTGCTGTTCCTGATTTTTCTGTTCATGTCCGTTGGCTTTGTGGCAGTTTTTTTCTTGCTCATTAGTGGTCATTGTTTGCCTGGGGGCTCTGCGGTTGGCTGTGTCGCTGGAACTTTGGCTCCGCATTCTTCTTCTCGCATCATGAGGCGTGGCCACACATTTGTGAACATTTCCGCTTTCCCAGTCGCTGATGGCATCGTGTGGGATGCAGTAAATTTCCAGATTCATGGACCAACCAAAATTATTAGTTTACCGAGTGTCCTCCGTGTTTCTATGGGTGATGTGGTGAGGAGTGGTATTCTTTCTGATGGTTGGGATGTGCATGCCGTTGAGTCGTTATTCTCTGATTTGAAATATTATGCTGCTTTTGATGCTGAAGATTTGTACTTGAATTCTGCAGGTTATGCTGATTTGTATTGTTGCCAGCATTGGGGCAACCATTTTCTCCATGAACCGGGTACACTTCGGGGTGCTTTTAATTACACCCAATGGGAACATTGTCCGGCCCCTTTGCCCGGTAGCTCCCAGACGCTTAAAAGTAAATTTACTTATTTTACGGACTTTGGTAGATCAAACCCTGGGTCCTATTATTTTAAATTGAATTCCTCGTCCACTCAGAAGGTCATGTTGACCCACACCAAATTGTTATATTCGAGTTCCTTTTTGAACGACTTAGCCGTGGGTGGTTGTGGGCACTGGCTGGACACCATTGACTTGAAGTCTATTTGGGGCGCCGGGTCATGGCGGGTGCGCGGTGCGGAGGCTTTGCGCCGTGCTTGACTAGTCCCGGCCCAGATCTTGTTTTTGGATGGTACGATCTTTCAAGCCACGTGTTGGGGTTTGGCTGCTTCCAGACAGTTGAGTGCTCCCTCTGTTCCCGTCCTGTCTTCCACTTCCGATGAGAGCTTGCTTTTTAATGTTTCCCTTGCAAATTTGCGGGCTTTGTTTCGGAATAATTCCTTTGATGTTTCTACGATTGTTCAGTCACCCTGGTTGGCGTGGTCCATAGCATCAAATGCCTGCCAACTACGTTTTCATGACTCTGCTCCTGGTTACAAACAGGATAGGCCAGATCCACGGTTTTCTGACTCTCGTACTGTTACAACATATTCTGTTGGTAAATTGTGTAAACAGTGGTTGCAGCACTATTCATTATATCCTTAAAAAAACATTTATCTCTAATATCAGGCAACATTGATGTGTCTGATTTTGTTCTAGGCCTCGTGGTCCTCGACCTAGAGGGTTCGTTTATGAGACTTACAGTGGACTGTGGAGGCTTTCGCGGGTTGGGGCTGCTTCCCGTTTGCGGGGGGTCAATCGGGCAAGTCTGGAGGAGGTGCTTGCTGTTGTTGACAGTGGTATTGGTGCCCTGTCTTCCCGCGTTTACACATTGGAGAGTGTTGTTTCGTCTGTTGTTGATATTGTGCACGATGGTGTGTCTATGTTGTATCATGGTCGGAGTCGATTGCATTCGGTGATGCGGTTTGCGTGGACTTTGCGGGCACTGAGGGTGGGCGGGGTTCCTTGGCATTTTTTAAACACATCTGCCTTGTTCTTGCCGTTTGATTTATCTGAGAAGCAGCAATTTATGTCCATGAGAGATGCAAAGTACACTCTCTTGCATATCGAGAGGATAGGGCCGTTGCCATTCTCTGTGGCGGAGTTGGACTCTGCAGTGTGGCTAGTTCGCAGGTGTTAGAAATGGGATCTCTAGTTGGCAAGGGTTTGCACCTTTGTCCAAGTAGGGACCCTTCTTCCTAGTCAGGGTAAGGGTGTTACACTCGTGAAGTAACCCCTGCTCACCCTCGTGGTAGCTTGGCACGAGCAGTCGGGCTTAATTCAGAGGCAGTATGTAAAGCATTTGCACATAACCAACAGTAATACAGTGTAAGCACTACAAACGGACACCACACCAGTTTAGAAAAATAACCAATATTTTATATACTCAAGGACAAGACCAATTACGACAAAAATCCACAATACTATACTTTACGAATGAATGCTTGATACGGTAACTTCTTCTTTGCAGGAATAGTCCAAAAACAAAGTTCGTACGAGTCGGTAGCTCCGTCTGAGCCTACCGCGATGCTGAAAACCACAGAGTCTAACAGTTCCAGCCGACCGCGTCGATACGGGCCAGCAGAGTCGTGAACAGACTCGGTTACAGTACCTTTCTCGTTGTGGCTGGTACGGAGTGTACGAGCCGGTCGGCGTTCGTCGCGGCTGCGGTGCAAGACGGAGCGATGCAAGGTGCGGTGTCCCTCGATGCGGTGCAGGCAGCGGCTCGATGAGCGTCGTGCAGACGGGGTCGGTGAGTCCAAGGCGTGCGATGCAGGGTGAGACGATGCTCGATGCGGTGCTGACAGGTTGCGATGCAGGCGACCAAGCCGGAGTGCGGGAGCTGGCGTCGGACAGCGGTGCGAGTCGGAGCGGTGCGTCGCAGACGTGCGAGCGGTGCCCCAAATGCGGTGCGGTCACGACTCGAGCCAGTTGCAGCGACCGCGTCGGTCGGGTCCGGCTGGTTCAGTGAAGCGATGCGATGCGAACTGCGGTGCCCACAGGTCACGGTGCAAGCAGCGGCTCGATGTTGGCGGCGTCGGACGTCGCCCACGGTGAGACCAGGGTTGCGATGCGAAGCGGGGCGATGCGGTCTGCGGTGCAAACAGGTCACCGGCCAGGGATGGATTCGGTTGACGGAGTCGGTTGCAGTTCCCTTCCTCTGTGGCAACTGAAACAGCGTTCCAGAAGCGGTACCCAGAGGCTTGTGAAGTCTTTGCAGTCCCTGAGACTTCTTAACAGGAGGCCAGCTCGTTCATTCTGAGTCCAGGCATACTAAACTCGAATTTCTACCATGTTCCCGGGGTCAGTTAGGATTATAAGCTGTAATAATCAAAACTGCCCGTTCTGGCCTAGGGGGAACAGGTAGCCTTGCAATAGTGAAAAACGAACTAGGCTGTAATTCACTATTAGGACATGCCACACACACCAGGGCATGTCCTACCTTTCGCATACAACGCACCCTGCCCACAGGGGTACCTTGGGCCTACCTTAGGGGTTACTAACATGTAGAAAAGGGAAGGTTTAGGGACTTGGAAGTGTGTGCACTTGCCAAGTCGACATGGCAGCCCCAGGCTGCGCACGGGCTCTGCAATGGCAGGCCCGAGTTACACTTTACGGGCTGTTTGCGTGGGTGGCACAATCCAGTGCTGCAGCCCACCAACAGCATTTGGTCTATAGGCCCTGGCACTCGCAGTGCACTTTACAAGGGACTGACACATAAACCAAATAGGCCAATCATGGAAACACCAATCCATAACACATTTTATACAGGAGCACTTGCACTTTCCCACTGGACCGCAGTGAGGAAAGTGCGCAGAATCATTACACCAGCAAAAACAGAGTCAAAATCGGGTGGTCAGAAAGCAAAAAGTCAGGGGAAACACGCCAAAAGATGCCAAGTCTAACACATGTCCCCTCCAGCTGAAAGTAGGGAGAACTACCCAACCCCATTGGAGTTCTCTTCACTAAGGCGGAAGAACCTGGACAGACCATCTGCGTTGGCGTGTTCTGTACCAGGACGGTGTTCCACCGTAAAGTCCATTCCCTGTAGGGAGATGGACCACCTCAGCAGTTTTGGATTCTCACCCCTCATTTGCATCAACCATCTGAGGGGCCTGTGGTCTGTCTGAACCCGGAAGTGAGTCCCAAACAGGTATGGTCTCAACTTCTTCAGTGCCCAGACCACAGCAAAAGCTTCCCTTTCTATGGCACTCCACCTCTGTTCCCTGGGAAGTAGTCTCCTGCTAAGGAAGACTACAGGCTGATCCAGGCCCTCTTCGTTCAGTTGTGAGAGCACCGCTCCCACACCATGCTCTGAAGCGTCAGTCTGCACGACGAATTCCTTGGAGAAGTCAGGTGCCTTGAGCACGGGCGCCGTGCACATGGCTGCCTTCAGGGCATCAAAAGCTTTCTGGCAGGACTCAGTCCAGATCACTTTCCTGGGCTGCCTCTTAGAGGTCAGCTCTGTTAAGGGGGCAACGATGGTGCCATAGCCCTTAACAAATCTCCTATAGTAGCCGGTGAGACCTAAGAAGGCTCTCACCTCTGTCTGGGTCTTGGGGGCTCCCAAGCCAGAATGGTGTCGATCTTGGGTTGTAGGGGCGCCACCTGGCCGCTTCCTACCTGGTGTCCCAAGTACATCACAGAACCCTGCCCGATCTGGCACTTACTGACCTTGATCGTGAGGCCTGCACCTTGCAGAGCCCTCAACACTTTCTCAAGGTGCTGTAAATGTTCTTCCCAGCTGGAACTGAACACAGCAATGTCATCCAGGTAGGCGGCACTGAAATCCTCCAGCCCGGCCAACACCTGATTGACCAACCTCTGAAAGGTGGCAGGGGCATTCTTCAACCCGAAGGGCATCACCCGGAATTGGTAATGACCTTCTGGGGTTGAGAATGCTGATCTCTCCTTGGCCCCATCGGTTAAGGCAATCTGCCAGTACCCAGACGTCAAATCAAACGTGCTGAGGAACCGGGCAGCTCCCAACCGATCAATGAGCTCATCAGCTCTGGGGATGGGGTGCGCGTCAGTCCTGGTGACGGCATTGAGCCCACGGTAGTCCACACAAAACCGGAGTTCTGGAGTGGCACCGGGCGCCGCAGCCTTTGGGACCAAGACCACTGGGCTGGCCCAAGGACTGTGGGAGGGCTCAATCACCCCTAATGCCAACATCTTAGAGACCTCCTCCTTGATGCTGGCTCTGACCCGGTCAGTCAACCTGTAAATCTTGTGCTTCACAGGAGGGCTGTCACCAGTGTCCACGTCATGGGTACACCAGTGAGTAACACCGGGGGTCAGAGAGAACAGTGGGGCGAACTGTCCCAACAACTGGTGACAGTCCCCCTGCTGCTCCTGAGTCAGAGTAGGGGAGAGGATCACACCCTCTACTGACCCATCATGCTCCTTGGTAGACAGGAGGTCAGGGAGAGGCTCACTCTCCTCTTCCACCCCATCATCTGTCGCCAAGAGCATACTCACTTCGGACCTCTCGAAGTGGGGCTTGAGGCGGTTCACGTGAAGGACCCTCAAAGGGTTCCTTGGAGTCTGCAAATCCACCAGGAAGGTGACGTCACTTTTGCGCTCCTTTACCTCATATGGCCCAGTCCACTTGTCCTGTAAGGCACAAGGTGCCACTGGGGCCATGACCCACACTTTTTGCCCAGGTTGAAATTCGACCAGAGTGGCATTCTGGTCATACCATCTCTTCATTTCTTCCTGGCTTGCTTCTAGGTTCGCCTGAGCGAGTTTCCTGAAGCGGGCAGTTTGGTTTCTAAAGGCCAGCATGTAGCTAAATACATCCTGGGGAGTTTTCCTGGGAGCTGCCTCCCAGCCTTCCTTTACCAAACTCAGAGGTCCTCTGACAGGGTGGCCATACAGGAGCTCAAAGGGGCTGTACCCAAGAGACTTCTGAGGCACCTCCCTGTATGCAAAGAGTAGGCATGGCAAGAGGACGTCCCACTTACGCCTCATGGGTTCGGTTAGACCCTTGATCATGCCTTTCAAGGTCTGGTTGAATCTCTCCACCAGACCGTTTCCTTGTGGGTGGTAAGGAGTGGTGAACTTGTAGGTTACACCACACTCCTTCCACAGGGATGTCATATACTTCGATATGAAATTGGTCCCCCTATCAGAAACCACCTCTCTGGGGAATCCCACACGGGAAAAGATCCCCATTAACGCCCGGCCCACCACTGGCGCCGTCGTTGTCCTGAGAGGGATTGCCTCCGGGTACCAGGTGGCATGGTCCACCAAGACCAGGATGTACCTGTTGCCCATGGCTGTCTTGGGATCCTGTGGCCCCACAATATCCATCCCTACCCTTTCAAAGGGTGTTCCAACAACAGGAAAAGGTTGGAGAGGAGCTTTGACCTTCCTCCCACTCTTACCACTTGCCTGGCAAGTTTGGCAAGACCTACAGTGTGCATCTGACTGCCTTCGCATTTGGGGCCAAAGAAGTGGGTGACAAGCCTGTCAAAGGTCTTGTCCTGCCCCAAATGTCCTGCCAAAGGCACGTCATGAGCCAGACCCAGTAGGAAGGTCCTGAAGCGCTGGGGTACCACCAGCACACGGGCTGACCCAGGCTCAGCAACCTTAGGCTCACTGTATAGGAGACCACTCTCCCAGTAGATCAGATGTGACCCGGACTGATTACCAGCTGCCTGGTCTGCAGCCTGCCGCCGCAGACCCTCCAGAGTAGGGCACTCGTTCTGCCCCCTGCAGAACTCCTCCCTGGTGGGACCCCCTTCTTGCTGCCAATGGGTCAGCTCAGAGATGTCTCCCAGTTCGGCTACCTGCTCCCCTGTAGGCACCGGGGCGTCCCCCTCGAGGTCCGCCTCCTCCCGGTCCGTGGGAACTTCGGGGGCCGGTTTCCCGCGCCCCTGCCCTTTCTCTTGGCAGGGACTTGGGCCACTGTTTCAGGCTCCAAGTCCTCTTGATCACCCTTTTTGGCTGCCATTGACCGAGTAGACACGCATGCCCACTCTGGCAACCCAAGCATCTCCAAGTGAGACCTGAGCTCAACCTCCTTCCATAAGGACTGCTCGAGGTCGTTTCCTAGCAGACAATCTACAGGCATGGTAGGGCTCACAACCACCCTCAAGGGACCTGAGACCCCCCCATTCAAAGGGAACCTGCGCCACCATACATTGGCGCTCTGAGTTGTCTACAGCAACTACTTGGTGGAATGCTCCTGGGACTACTTGCTTCTCAGACACCAGGTGACACCGGACTGAGGTCACACTGGCTCCAGTGTCTCTGAGAGCCTCTACCCTGTTCCCATTAATGGTCACCCAGGTGCTATATTTCTTTGTGTTAGGGGGCACCTGGTTTCCTGGGACCATCTCACTGTCCCCTAGTGAGACAAGGGTCATTTCTGCGGGATCCCCACCCTCCTGTGGGCACCCCTCCTCCCCAAGCGCTACACTAGCCAACACTTTGGACTGTCCACCGGTGGGCGGCTGTGTCCCCTTCGGGCACTTGGGGTCCCCCTTAAAGTGACCTACCTGGTCACATGCATAACACTTGCGGGGCCGGTCTCAACAGGCTTCCCTGTGGAGACCCCTTTCTTCTTATCACCGGGGGCTGGGAACCTTTACCCTGGGTACTAGTTTGGGGCCCTTTAGAGAACTCCTGTGCTTTACCCTTGTCCCCCCACCTTTCTGCTGGGGACCCTGCCCACCTTTGGCTGAGTCTCCCCCAAACGCTTTCTTGTGGACCCTGGTACTCACCCAGCGGTCCGCCTCCATAGCAAGCTTCCTGGGGTCAGTTAGCTTACTATCAACTAGGTGCTGGCGCAGATCTGCAAAACATAGACTAGACAAGTGCTCCCATGCAATCAAGTTGTAGAGCCCCTGAAAATCTGTTACACTACTGCCCTTCACCCAACCATCCAGAGACCTGCAGAACACATCCACACATTCCAACCAAGTGTTGGCATCAGACTTCTTACTGGACCTGAACTGATCCCTGTACTTTTCAGGAGTAAGACCATACTTTGTGAGAAGGGCATCCTTCATGTCAGCATAGGTGAGGTGATACCCCTTACCCAAAGCTATCAGAGCATCCCTTGCTTCTTCAGGGAAAAGTGGCCACAATCCTGCTCCCCAATTCTCCTCAGGGACCCCATTCATGTGTATGGCTGCCTCATAACCCTGAAACCACCTTTGTATGTCATCCCCCTTCTTGAACTCCTTGCCTACGTTCTTGGGAATGTGCACAATCCTGTCTGCCTTTCTGGACGAATTGCTGCCACCATCTGAGCCTGACTTACTCCTAAGTTCTAGCTCCTTCAGTTCTCTCTCATGCTCTAAGAGCATCTTCCTCTCCTCTATGGCCAATCTCTTCTCCTCCCGCTCACTCTCCAGCCTGAGCTTCTGCAGCTCAAACTGCCTTGTCTCCCGCCTGTCCTCCAGCTCCTCTGGGGACAGACTGCTGCTGCCTGATCTGGCGGGTTCCCCCTACCCAAAAGCACATCCACCCTGGAAATAGGCTCCTCCACCTCCTCACTGAGATCACCAGGCTGCCCATTGGCATGTCTGGCTGCTACCCAGGCCCTCAGCGCCTTCTGTAGCTCCTCCTTCCTTGTGAGGCCTTTAATTTGGACTTTCAGGTTTTTACAAATCGCTCGTAGCTCCTTTACGGCGTAGGATTCCAACCTATCCTCCTCAAAGATAACTTCCAGAGATGCAACGGATGATGCAATTGATTCAGGCATGACAAAAGTAGTGAGTTGAAAACTGGCGAGATCAAAAATAGGCCAAAAGAAAAAGAACCAGTATGTGGTACGTAATGGTCTGCGATATGGTAGTAGTGCACACCAATCACTGTAAGTCAAGTGCAAACACAAGTCCTATCCTCACCGCTGACAACCAATGATAGTAATGGGATCTCTAGTTGGCAAGGGTTTGCACCTTTGTCCAAGTAGGGACCCTTCTTCATAGTCAGGGTAATGGTGTTACACTCGTGAAGTAACCCCTGCTCACCCTCGTGGTAGCTTGGCACGAGCAGTCGGGCTTAATTCAGAGGCAGTGTGTAAAGCATTTGCACATAACCAACAGTAATACAGTGTAAGCACTACAAACGGACACCACACCAGTTTAGAAAAATAACCAATATTTTATATACTCAAGGACAAGACCAATTACGACAAAAATCCACAATACTATACTTTACGAATGAATGCTTGATACGGTAACTTCTTCTTTGCAGGAATAGTCCAAAAACAAAGTTCGTACGAGTCGGTAGCTCCGTCTGAGCCTACCGCGATGCTGAAAACCACAGAGTCTAACAGTTCCAGCCGACCGCGTCGATACGGGCCAGCAGAGTCGTGAACAGACTTGGTTACAGTACCTTTCTCGTTGTGGCTGGTACGGAGTGTACGAGCCGGTCGGCGTTCGTCGCGGTTGCGGTGCAAGACGGAGCGATGCAAGGTGCGGTGTCCCTCGATGCGGTGCAGGCAGCGGCTCGATGAGCGTCGTGCAGACGGGGTCGGTGAGTCCAAGGCGTGCGATGCAGGGTGAGACGATGCTCGATGCGGTGCTGACAGGTTGCGATGCAGGCGACCAAGCCGGAGTGCGGGAGCTGGCGTCGGACAGCGGTGCGAGTCGGAGCGGTGCGTCGCAGACGTGCGAGCGGTGCCCCAAATGCGGTGCGGTCACGACTCTTGAGCCAGTTGCAGCGACCGCGTCGGTCGGGTCCGGCTGGTTCAGTGAAGCGATGCGATGTGAACTGCGGTGCCCACAGGTCACGGTGCAAGCAGCGGCTCGATGTTGGCGGCGTCGGACGTCGCCCACGGTGAGACCAGGGTTGCGATGCGAAGCGGGGCGATGCGGTCTGCGGTGCAAACAGGTCACCGGCCAGGGATGGATTCGGTTGACGGAGTCGGTTGCAGTTCCTTTCCTCTGTGGCAACTGAAACAGCGTTCCAGAAGCGGTACCCAGAGGCTTGTGAAGTCTTTGCAGTCCCTGAGACTTCTTAACAGGAGGCCAGCTCGGTTCCAGGCCCTTGGAGATACTCAGCACAAGTTTGTAGAAAGTTCAGTCCAGTCCTTTCACTGCCCAAGACAGAAGCAGCAACTGCAGGACAACCCAACAAAGCAACAACACAGCAAAGGGGCAGTACTCCTCCTGGCAGCTCTTCCAGCTCTTCGTCTTGGCAGGTTCCTTGATTCCAGCGAGATCTAAATTCATGGGGTCAGGGCCCCAATATTTATATCCCAAATTCCTTTGTTCTCTGAAGGCAGAGAGGCCTTTGCCTAGTCCAAACCAGTTCTGGAGCACTTTGTTGACAAGTCTCTGTTCCTTCTTTCAGTGAGCAGGCCAGGGACATCAGACGCACCACAGGAGGTGGAGCCAGCATTGTGGAGGGAAGGCACTGTCCTATTCAGGGCCCAGGTGCGACCCCTCCCACCCATCTACATGTAGATCTTGCTATTCAGCCCTGCGCTGACTCACCCTGTCTCCCGGCATCCCCCAGCCCCTGACACTCACACTCCAGACAAGGAATACACAACCTCGCAGAGGCAGGCTTGGATGGTTAGACAAGAAAATACCCACCTTCTAAAAGTGGTATTTTCAAACACAGAATGTTAAAACCAACTTCACTAAAAGCTGCATCTTATCATTCTGAGTCCAGGCATACTAAACTCGAATTTCTACCATGTTCCCGGGGTCAGTTAGGATTATAAGCTGTAATAATCAAAACTGCCCGTTCTGGCCTAGGGGGAACAGGTAGCCTTGCAATAGTGAAAAACGAACTAGGCTGTAATTCACTATTAGGACATGCCACACACACCAGGGCATGTCCTACCTTTCGCATACAACGCACCCTGCCCACAGGGGTACCTTGGGCCTACCTTAGGGGTGACTAACATGTAGAAAAGGGAAGGTTTAGGGACTTGCAAGTGTGTGCACTTGCCAAGTCGACATGGCAGCCCCAGGCTGCGCACGGGCTCTGCAATGGCAGGCCCGAGTTACACTTTACGGGCTGTTTGCGTGGGTGGCACAATCCAGTGCTGCAGCCCACCAACAGCATTTGGTCTATAGGCCCTGGCACTCGCAGTGCACTTTACAAGGGACTGACACATAAACCAAATAGGCCAATCATGGAAACACCAATCCATAACACATTTTATACAGGAGCACTTGCACTTTCCCACTGGACCGCAGTGAGGAAAGTGCGCAGAATCATTACACCAGCAAAAACAGAGTCAAAACCGGGAGGTCAGAAAGCAAAAAGTCAGGGGAAACACGCCAAAAAGATGCCAAGTCTAACAGCGGGGTTATCGCTTTGCCTTTTTCTTTATTTGAGTTCAGTTCATGCATGAAACATTATCCTGTTGGACGTTTTCAGCCCTTAGGCAGTGCCTTCTTGCATGAACTTTGGTCCCTGCCTTTCGTGTGCAGATGCCTTGGGGACGGGAGGTAGGTTTTTCTCACAGGAGAGTCTTGCGATTCTACAGTGGGTCATTCCCTCTTTTGTGGGAACATTGAATTGCACGGGGCTTGTGGTGTTTCGGCTCCGAGTCTTGCTTGTGTTTTGGGGGGCATTCCGGCTCCTGTTGTGTCGCCCGCTTTCACTGTGCTTGCAAATGGTGGCTGTCTGCTTTTGAATAATCGGGACTGTTGTGGAATGCGGGCCGGCATCCCCTACATTGTAACTGTTTCCCACCGTGTTGTGTGCTGCAAAAATGTACTTTTTCCACCCCCGCACGACCGGACAGATGGTCCCATTTGGCCTTCCATGCCCACTTTGATGGCGGATTTTAATAAATTGAGCAGAATAAAAGCGCTATTATTAAACCAGGAGGTTATGCTCACTTCCGCCCGGGAGACCTTCGTTCTCCAGGTGGCTAGTACCCACAGTGAGATAGAGGCTCTTTTGAACACAAACCTCCCACAACATTTCGGTGAACTGATTCACCGCGTTTTCAATGCTTCTAATACCGAAGGTCTTGTGCACTTTTTTAAGGTTGTGGGCTCTGGCCTTGTTACCTCTTTTCAAACTATATTTGGAGTAATTCCGGCTTTTATTCATTCTATTTTTTCCAGCGTCTTTGGCGGCTTCCCATTGCTCCTAGCCTTAGCTGCTGGAATATTTCTTTTGTTTTGTTTGCTGCGCAATGGCTGCACTTCCTGGGGGCCTTCTCGACCAAGGTCGACTCCGGATGCTCCGTGAACGCATGCTCCTCAGCTTTGGCATCCTACCATTGGCAACACTTGGTGTGTCCTATAAACTTTCTTTTCGCTTTGCGTATTTCACTTGCGTGCAACCTGTGATGTCTTGCTTACGATGTCCTTTCTCTTGGTCCTTGGATGTTTGCCTCTCCAATACGTCTCAGTCGGACCTGGATTTTGGCCAGTTGATGGGCCCCTTAGTGGCCCATGAACTGGAATGTTCCGGCACTGGATTGATGGCGCGTGCGGCTGCACTTGGAGTTTTGGCACAATGGGATATCTGGGCGGCTGCTCAGAATCTCATACAACAAAGTTACATTGAGTATCACGCAAGTTTTCCCGCAATGCTGTTCACTGCTCCCTGTTTTGAGGATCATGACTGCAGTTTTGATTTGTTGAACTGGATGGCATCTCTTTTTTCCGATGATGCCAATGACATCCTCTTGGAAGGAGTGGCAGTTTTCTGCGCATACACTCTATTGGATTAGGGTCCTTCACTTTCAACAAACTGCATTTCTGGATTTTTTAAATTTTCTTAGTGCCCGGATTTCTGGCCCTATCTGAAATTTTTTTATCATGACCTTTTTTTCGTTCACTGTCCTTCATGAGACCGTTTCGT
Source organism: Calotriton arnoldi (assembly GCA_963921515.1). Taxonomy (NCBI): domain Eukaryota; kingdom Metazoa; phylum Chordata; class Amphibia; order Caudata; family Salamandridae; genus Calotriton; species Calotriton arnoldi. The sequence goes on along the minus strand of CAWUFW010013805.1, from coordinate 57,151 downwards.
TACTAGACGTTTACATTCTGTTCCATCTATTTGAACTCTGTTTTCGTCCTATGTCTTGGCCTATGGACTGACCAGGGGAGGGTGTAGTGTGGTTTCTGGCCTCATTGTCTGCATTGCTAAGTTAGCTTAGGCCTGGCTGCCATGATGCCTATTTTGCACACGTTACTCTGTGACTTGTTTTTCCAGACTCTGCCTATGCCCGACTATATTAGAATTGTCTGCCTTTTTGCCTTTCACCTTTTCTCATTTTCCCTGTGGGTTTTGTCTGCACACCATGTACAAGGTCGAAAAACAACGTCCCTTGTTATTGCTGATCTGGTCAGCCCCTCGCACTTAGACATAACACGCAGTACAGCTGCATTGGAGAAATTTGTGTGCTTTGAATATTGTGATCTCCCTGTTGATGGCACTTGGAGAAAAACCTTTCCAGGGAGAAGAGCTGTGCTTGTCTGATGATGTAAACCTTGCATCTAGATATTGAGGTATGGGGGTCGGCCTGACAAAGCCCAGAGGTCTTCTATTGTTATAATAAACTAGTTATTAGCACGGGGAGGGTGGACAGGCCATTTAGCCCTATATCCACTGTCTTTATAAAATGCTGTCCCCGTTTGTATTCTATGGAATTGTAACCATGCTTATTATTTTATCATTATGGATTATGCTGATAGTACTGGCACGTGTTCTTTATCTTAGAGCACGATAGTTGAAATAAACATTTTAAACTATACTGTGTCTCTTATTACGCACGTTGTGGACAAGTATGAGTGAGAGATGAAAGAGTGTTCTTGCTCCCATGAGTCCTGAGAGAGAGAGACCGTGTTCTGGGTTGTCTAATCATTGGTAGCTTCGCTGTAGTACAGAGAATGAATGAGACGCTAAAGCTAGTCGGATTGGGATTGTGGGTACTAAGGTGCAAGGTTGGTTCACCACTCTACACCGAGGTCCTATTATCCTGTGCATAGCTCTGTATATGTGCAGAATCCCCGCATCAGGAGGGTGGGCGCTGGATGCTGTGTGGTGGAAGAGGAGGCAGAGTTCCCGCTCCCTGTGCCCGCCAACAGAGATGTGTCACCGCTGGCGTCAGATGACGTTGAGGTTGGTGTCTCTGGCTGTGATTCCTCAAGCAGACTCCTGTCCCCCTCCGAGGTGGTGGTTACATCAGTGTCACTGTGCTCGTGTGTAGCAGTTGTGCTTGATGCCTCACCACTGGTGTCCGTCCCCTGTCCTTCCGTGCCCACGGGAGATGCTGCATGAGTGAGAGAGATGTAGGGCATCAACACAACCATCATATGCAAGCAAAGCACTAAACAAGATAATGATATCTCCATGTTGCACACCACCTTGTGCAGTAACATTGTGCAACCTCAATTCTGAATTCGAATTTTGCGTGTTATCAACCAAACATGGCATAAGTGAGCCATGTGATGACCACACAGCCAAATTGCCTGCCGGTGGCTCAGTTTAACCAGACACACAAATACCTCCGAGCACACCAAGGGCCCTGAGGGGGGCAAAGATGTACCTCCCAACATGTTGCCACTGTCACATCTGGAAGGAGCAGAAGGGGACAACACAGATACAGACTACAACATATCAGTCCACAATGGCCATGAGCACATGCCATCCACCATGTCATACTTTGGGGCCCAAATACAGTTGCACATTGGTGTCAGATGTCTGGTCCTCACAATTCTGAGGTCAGGCAATGCACACATTGATGAAAGCACACTCAGATGATGCACTCTGCCGTTCCCTTCAATGAGATTTCCTTGACTACCCCAATGTAGACGATGCCAGAAGGCTACGTCTCAGAATGCAATGTCAAGGGCCATTACCCCAATGACATGAGAAAGTACAGGTAGGGAAAATGCATGACAGCTGCACCCAACACAGAGGCCACTTACAAGCCACTGTATCACACTACCAACAATATCGGGCCCAGCGCTGGCCCAGGCTGTGAACACATGCAGCCACTCACAACCAAAGTCACCCTTCCCAGAATACTCACCCCCAGCTTGCTGCTGATGCTCCTTCAAACGTGCATCCAGCTCAGGCTGTGTCACAGCTAAGATGCGGGCCATCAGTGGTGTCATGCTCCTGCGCGCCAACCTGCCAGTCCGAGGGAGCAGCCCCAGCGTCATCTCCGCCTCGTTCTTGCTCAGCCGGCAGATGTCATCCCACCTCTTGTGACAGTGCGTGCGCCGTCGGTTGGAGACACCCAGAGCCCGCACCTTGCATGCAATGGCCCTCCACACGGCCTTACGCTGGTGGACTTTGAGCTGCAGGCATGGGAGACAAGAGAGGGAAAAAATCAGTGCCACAGTGTTTTGTACCACTATCTCACAGTACAGGAGCATGATACTAACTCATCCCAACTTCACAGATATATCTAGAGGGGACAATAATGCATCTCACATGGTACATTAGCATGGGAGAATCATACGCAAATGCATGCAGGTATGAGGGTAGACACAGTACCTGCCCATCTCATACACATGCAGGATGCCAACACAGAAAGCTATGTGTAGGCTGCCCACATCTACTGTCCATCTTGAGGGTGAGCAAGACATACATGACATTTCAATATATGTTCAGGGGAAGACTCACTGTGTCCAACACAGTGCAGCCCTCAATGTCCTTGCCCTGTGAATGGCTCACTGTGTCATGCAGGTCACATTGAGGGACATGATCCTACAAACCCACACCCTTCTCACAAGGCCTGTCGTGTGAAATCTACAGGGCTGAGATGGCTCTTTGATGGAGAGTCCTGGAAAAAAACACACATGTAACATTCTGTACAATCAGTGATGTGTCCTTGTCTGCTTGGGCAGTGACTGTGCAGGCCAGGTGGCATCACACTGAGGTCCAACGTGGGGCATCAGAAATGTCACATGAAGGGACAATTTGAGAGCGTAAACAGTGCCTACACATGCGAGTCTGTACACATGCTGGTGGAAATGGAAGGGGCTGTGCACAATAGTACGACAATCTGCTGTGTCATAGGTGAATGACCACCAAGAGTGTCATCCTCGGGTATTGACGTCCTGAGCATAGTGCTGAACTATAGATGATGCCAATTTTGAGTCAGACACAATTCCATCACTACCCTCTGGACGAAAACCCTTGCTAAGGCCACAGATGAGCCTGTGAAGGACATCAGGGACCCACACAGCCATTCACACAAGCAATTACTGTCCTGACTCCTGCATTACCAACTTGCTGCGTCACTGTATGGCTGACAAGACAATACATGTCCCTCCAATTCTGATGTTCAGGCAGGGAAACGTGTGAAATAGGCTACACACCCCTTTCACCTGGTGACAGCATGCTAGGCAGTGCATGACACAAACCCACACTCTCAGGCACATACTGCACCACATCAACGTCATGTGTGCACCCCCTGTACTCTCACTTCCACTCTGAAACACTTACCACGACATTTGGAGCACCATATAGCCTCCCATACTGTGTGAGCACCTCGTCCACCAGGACCTCCAGCTCCTCTGTGGTGAAGGGACTGGCACGGATCTTCCCAGTCCTCGCCATCACTGTGTCCAGGAGACAGGAGCAGCAGCAGTTGGTGGTGAGGGGTGGCAGGCAGCAGGCTCTGGAGACAGGAGCAGCAGCAGTTGGTGGTGAGGGGTGGCAGGCAGCAGGCTCTGGAGACAGGAGCAGCAGCAGTTGATGGTGAGGGGTGGCAGGCAGCAGGCTCTGGAGACAGGAGCAGCAGCAGTTGGTGGTGAGGGGTGGCAGGCAGCAGGCTCTGGAGACAGGAGCAGCAGCAGTTGGTGGTGAGGGGTGGCAGGCAGCAGGCTCTGGAGACAGGAGCAGCAGCAGTTGGTGGTGAGAGGTGGCAGGCAGCAGGCTCTGGAGACAGGAGCAGCAGCAGTTGGTGGTGAGGCGTGGCAGGCAGCAGGCTCTGGAGACAGGAGCAGCAGCAGTTGGTGGTGAGGGGTGGCAGGCAGCAGGCTCTGGAAGCTGTGGAAATGTGAGGCTCTTGCCCACACATATATAGCCCCCTGGGGTAGTTTCAGTGGTTCTAAGCTGCTGCATTTGGTGTTTCAGGTCAGCCTTTTTCAAATGCATCCAATGACTGGCTCCGCGGTGGCGGAGCACGCCTACCGCAATTTCCAAAATTGCATTAGGCTACCGCGATTACGGTTCCCATTGACTGTAAGGGCATGGTCCATGGCGGTGACACACCGCAGGGGCCAGGCTGGCGCTACCGCGGTCGTGCATCTTTCAATTGCATCCAATGACCGGCTCCGCGGTGGCGGAGCACGCCTACCGCGATTTTCAAAATTGCATTAGGCTACCGCGATTGCGGTTCCCATTGGCTGTAAGGGCATGGTCCATGGCGGTGACACACCGCAGGGGCCAGGCGGTAGCTACCGCGATATGTGTGCCATGCCTTGCTAAGGATGACCGGGATTTGGGTGGTGGAGCATGCCAACCGCCATATGACCATGTGTATATGCCAAACACTACCGCGATTGTGGCTGGGGCATTGGCGGTGACACACTGCAGGGGCCAGGCGGTAGCTACCGCGATATGTGTGCCATGCCTTGCTAAGGATGACCGGGATTTGGGTGGCGGAGCATGCCAACCGCCATTTGACCATGTGTATATGCCAAACACTACCGCGATTGTGGCTGGGGCATTGGCGGTGATGCACTGCAGGGGCCAGGTGGTAGCTACCACGATATGTGTGCCATGCCTTGCTAAGAATGACCGGGATTTGGGTGGCGGAGCATGCCAACTGCCATTTGACCATGTGTATATGCCAAACACTACCGCGATTGTGGCTGGGGCATTGGCGGTGACGCACTGCAGGGGCCAGGCGGCAGCTACCGCGGTATGTGTGCCATGCCTTGCTAAGGATGACCGGGATTTGGGTGGCGGAGCATGCCAACCACCATTTGACCATGTGTATATGCCAAACACTACCACAATTGTGGCTGGGGCATTGGCGGTGACACACTGCAGAGGCCAGGCGGTAGCTACCGCGATATGTGTGCCATGCCTTGCTAAGAATGACCGGGATTTGGGTGGCGGAGCATGCCAACCACCATTTGACCATGTGTATATGCCAAACACTACCGCGATTGTGGCTGGGGCATTGGTGGTGACACACTGCAGGGGCCAGGCGGTAGCTACCGCAATATGTTTGCCATGCATTTGAGCCAGTGACCGTGATTTGGGTATCAGATCACCTTGACAGCACCTATGGACACGTCATGCAGTGTGAATGGCCAAAGGCAAGTCCTCCACAGTGCACAGTAGACACATGATTCATGGCACAAGATTGTGCACTCAATGCCAATTTGACCTTTACCTCACTGCTGACTACACATGCCATGTTGTTGTATATGATTAGAAACATTGGCATGTACTCACTCACATGTCACTTGTGATTTTCTGGGCATGTACACAGAACAGTGTTGTGATGGACTCTCCAATGGGTACACATGTCAATGTGTGAAAGGGCTGAGCAACTCACAGTGATGAATGTCTCACTACACAATGTGCAGATTTGACTGTCTACTTTTCCTGGCTCATGCACATACTTGTCAATAAACGCACAGTGTTGGGTCATTGTGTGGTTGATGTGTGCCCTGTGTGACTTATGCAAGAAGGTGTGGCAGGTACAGCAGCTATGTAGGAGACAGTAGTGTTGCAGTTTCACACATATGCTTTTGGTACTACTCTCTGAGCTGCCCATGCAAGATGTGGCCATGTCCCTTTGTGCATTCACATAGTCGGATATTGTTTGTGAGATGCTAGCTGTGTGAAAAGTGGACAGGTGTATGGATGGTGTAGCTGAAGGTGTCCCTACAAGTAAGTTGTTTTGTAAGGTGTACTGTGATGCTAGTCATTGTTTCCGTTGTGTCAGTAAAAACGTAAGATGTCAGACACATCTCCTGGTGGATTGCGTTGACATGTGTCCTCTTTCATCTCACCTAGGAGGAGACCAAATCTGCATCGTCCCTTCACAGTGCTGGCAGACATGGAGGATGAGGCGGTCATACGGAAATTCTGGCTGGATCGAGACAACCTCCAAGACCTATGTGCTATGTTGGAGCCCCACCTGCAGCCTCGCAGGACATATCCGGGTGCTTTCACACTAACGTCTAAGGTGATGGCGGCCCTGCATTTTTTTGCTTCTGGATCTTTCCAGTACACGGTGTCCAGCGCAGGTGAGATGTCGCAACCTATGTTCAGTATGATGCTACGGGATGTCCTGTCCGCTATGATGATCTACAAGGACAGATATATCCATTTCCCCAGGAGGCATGAATTGGCGGCAGTGAAGGGAGATTTTTATGCACTTGGGCACATCCCCAATGTTGTTGGTTCCATTGACTGCACACATGTTGGCCTGGTACCACCACAGGCACGGGAGCACATCTACAGGAATAGGAAACATTTCCATTCCATCAATGTGCAGGTGGTGTGCCAGGCCAATATGATCATCTCACACGTCTGTGCCAAATTTCCTGGCTCGGCCCATGACTCGTACATCATGCGTAACAGCATTGTGCCACAGCTGATGGATAATCTGCTTCCGGAGCGTGCATGGATTGTGGGTGAGTACGCAGTGTCAAGTAGCGTGCTGTGTGTGTGACATGCTGTTCTCTGCCACAGTTGTATTACAAAGTTGGTCTGTGTATCTCCCACCTAGGTGATTCTGCATATCCCAACCGTCCTTGTTTGCTGAGCCCACTGCGGAATCCCAGGACCCCAAGTGAAGTCCGCTACAATGATGCCCATGGGAGGACACGTCGTGTGGTGGAGTGTACTTTTGGTCTCCTGAAGTCACGGTTTCGCTGCCTGGACAGGACCGGAGGTGCACTGATGTACTCGCCCAAAAAGGTGTGTCAGATTGTAGTTGCATGCTGCATGCTCCACAACCTGGCCTTGCGCAAGAAGATCCCCCTGCTCCTGGACGCTGATGAGCAGCCGAGGCCCCCGCCTGCAAACCAACCCATGTCCAGTGACAAGGATAGTGGAGAGGAGGAAGGTGTCGACCTGCGTCAACAGCTCATCAACCGCTACTTCACTTGAAGGTGAGTGACAATGTACAACAGACCCATTGTCTGCTGATGTCGTTGTTGGTGAAAAGGTCTATGTGAGCTTTGTGACTGCAGCCTGTTGTTGACTCAGTGCTGGCTGCCAATGTTTCTTGGACAGGGTAGTTTGGCACAGTTCCAGGATGTCTATGTCGGTACTGTTGCTCATTGTGATGTGTACATATTGGAGTACCTTGATGACAGGTGTTTTGTGATGGCTGTGATGTCACCGCCTGACTAGTGAATATTGTTATGTTGTGTTTTCCCAGGTCCCATCAGCCTCTCCTTGCCTACAAACAATCCGTGCTCCTGGTACATTGTACTCATGGTGAACATTGCACATCCTGTGATTAAACACGGAGCAGACACAGCGACATAGGTGTGTAAGGAGTGTTTATTTACAATGGGTACATGTGACAGGGGAGTGAATATTTACAAACAGGTGAGTAGTGAATCAATGAGTTCTCAGTGATGTAAGATGAGACAATCGAGTAGTCACCACATTGATGTTGTGACCCAGTCCAACTGACGGATGCCATTAACATGGCAGTGTGGGGAAGGACAGTCAACAAAGTCAATGGCAAGGTTAAGAGGAGTGCCATAATGGCTGGCGTTTGGCAGGTGCTTTGCCACGGGATGCTCCCTTGGATTTCTTTGGACGGCCCCATGGTCGTTTGGCAGGGGTGGCCTCTGCTGCAGGGCCAGTGGGGTCTGAGGAGTCCCCCCTCTTTGTGGCCGCAGGGGAGGATGTGGAACTGTCATCCTGCAGGCCACCGGAGGGAGGTGGAGGTGTTGTTTGTGCCGCAGGCCTGTCCCTCAGAACCGCCACTAGCTGGCCCAAGAGATCCACGATTTGGCCCATGCGGGTGTCTATGGACCTCAGCAGCAGGCAGAGCTCACGGGAATCTTCCAGAGCCTGGCCCTGTTGTCCCTGTGCCCGTTCATAGGCCCCAAGGACTCTGGTGATGTTGTCCAGGGCTTCGGTCCCAGTGTCCGGTTGGCTTATCCTCCCCTTGCCCTCCCACCTGCCCTGCTGTCACAGACCTGTTTCCTCGCCACTGTACGCACCTGCCTACTCTCCCTGCCCTCCTCAGTTGGTGGGGTGGGGTGGTCAGCCTCTGGGGCAGGGAGCGTGTTGCAGGCAGCACTGGTGGTGGTGGTGGTGGAGGCCGCACCGGTCGTTCCAGCAGGGGTCAGCGTGGTTGTTGTTGTTGCTGATGTGGTGGCGGGGGGGACAGTGGGGTCCTGGGACCTGTTGTGCCCTGGCATGACAGATGGGCCGGCTTCAAGCTCCGCATCCTCGAACTCCAGGGAGTCATCATCAGTGAGTCCATGTTCCGGGGGTGGAGGCTGGCTCTGCAGGTTGGTGTTGTCATCCTCTGCAGTCAGTTCTTGGACACCTATGGGACAGAGGGGAAATGGTCATTGACGTGCACCCCTCAGGCTTGTTGTTCGATGTATCTTATTTACAGGTCATGCAACACACAGTTTACTAGTTCGCACATTGCATGTCTGCACAGTAAGGTGCATCTTGACATGATGTGGAGGTACATACATTAATTTTCCACGGTGTGACATGTCAATGGATACCATGCCCCACATGCAGATTTTGTGATTACGAGGACATGTTGTCATCTGACAACTGGCGGGAATACGACTTGATGTGCGGCATGTTTGCTGGTTACAAGGCCTGGCATGCGTTACATCTGCGCATGAACTAGCCATTGTCATCTCATGCATACCTTTGTCATGTCCTGTGCTTTGATTTATTTGTTCTACAGACCATGCTTGCTTTGTTTTCATATGGTCCTTCAAGCTCAGCCCACATGGAACTTACAGATAGCATTTCAGTGCTGTACATGTCTGGGCCCTGATTCACTTCAACATGGTATTTGGTGAGTCACACTTTTGTTTATGTGACAGTTACATACGCTTAGCTGTCTGCACACTGTAATTTGATATTGTATCTGTGTCAATTTTGGTGGGATGTGAGGGCTGGTGTTGTCATATGGCTCCATGCTTTTTGAGAGGAATGGTGGTGTGCATGCACTGTCTACTTACCTGTTCTGTTGTCACATTGGGGTGGACTTTCTAACACATCTCTCTGGCTGTGTGTTTAAGTGCTACTTCCTGCTCAGGGGTGGGACAGGGGTGGGAGTTGTGGTGCAGGCCTCCCCCACAAACAGCCCTCCCTGGGAAGATGGCTAACTACCTGTTAGATGAAGGTGAACAGTGCATTGGCTGCCACATGCTTCTGGGTGTGGTGGAGTGCTACTTCCTGCTGAGGTGTGGGACAGGGGGGCCTGGTGGGAGTTGTGGTGCAGGCCTCCCACCCCCAAACAGCCCTCCCTGGGAAGATGGCTACCTACCTGTTAGGTGAGGGTGAACCTTACAATGGCTGCCACATGCTTCTGGGTGGGTGTGGAGTGCTACATCCTGCTCAGGAATGGGACAGGGGGCTTGGTGGGAGTTGTTGTGCAGGCCTCCCACCCCCAAACAGCCCTCCCTGGGAAGATGGCTATCTACCTGTTAGTTTGAGTTGTACAATGCAATGGCTGACACATGCATCTGGTTTGGAGGGAGTGCTCCATCTTGATGATTTGTGGAACAAGGGGGCATGGTGGTAGTAGTGGTGCAGGCCTCCCACCCACATACAGAACAACCTTGGTAAATGGCTGCCTACCTGTAAGTTTGGTTGGTGTACTATGATGGCTGCCACATGCTTCATGTTGGGGGTTGAGTGCCACATCCTGCTCAGGGGTGTGACAGGGTTGACTGGTGGGAGTTGTGGTGCAGGCATCCCACCCCCAAACAGCCCTCCCTGGGAAGATGGCTATCTACCTGTTAGTTTGAGTTGTACAATGCAATGGCTGACACATGCATCTGGTTTGGAGGGAGTGCTCCATCTTGATGATTTGTGGAACAAGGGGGCATGGTGGTAGTAGTGGTGCAGGCCTCCCACCCACATACAGAACAACCTTGGTAAATGGCTGCCTACCTGTAAGTTTGGTTGGTGTACTACGATGGCTGCCACATGCTTCATGTTGGGGGGTGAGTGCCGCATCCTGCTCAGGGGTGTGACAGGGTTGACTGGTGGGAGTTGTGGTGCAGGCATCCCACCCCCAAACAGCCCTCCCTGGGAAGATGGCTACCTACCTGTTAGATGAAGGTGAACAATGCAATGGCTGCCACATGCTTCTGGGTGTGGGGGGAGTGCTACATCCTGCTCAGGGATGGGACAGGGGTGCCTGGTGGGAGTTGGAGTGCAGGCCTCCCACCCCCAAACAGCCCTCCCTGGGAAGATGGCTACCTACCTGTTAGGTGAGGGTGAACCATACAGTGGCTGCCACATGCTACTGGGTGTGGTGGAGTGCTACATCCTGCTCAGGGGTGGGACAGGGGGGCCTGCTGGGAGTTGTGGTGCAGGCCTCCCACCCCCAAACACCCCTTCCTGTGAAGATGGCTACCTACCTGTAAGTTTGGTTATTGTTATACGATGGCTGCCACATGCTTCTGGGTGTGGTGGAGTGCTACATCCTGCTCAGGTGTGGGCAGGGGGGCCTGGTGGGAGTTGTTGTGCAGGCCTCCACCCCCAAACAGCCCTCCCTGAGAAGATGGCTATCTAACTGTTAGTTTGAGTTGTACAATGCAATGGCTGACACATGCATCTGGTTTGGAGGGAGTGCTCCATCTTGATGATTTGTGGAACAAGGGGGCATGGTGGTAGTCGTGGTGAAGGCCTCCCACCCACATACAGAACAACCTTGGTAAATGGCTGCCTACCTGTAAGTTTGGTTGGTGTACTACGATGGCTGCCACATGCTTCATGTTGCGGGGTGATTGCCACATCCTGCTCAGGGGTGTGACAGGGTTGACTGGTGGGAGTTGTGGTGCAGGCCTCCCACCCCCAAACAGCCCTCCCTGGGAAGATGGCTACCTACCTGTTAGGTGAGGGTGAACCTTACAATGGCTGCCACATGCTTCTGGGTGGGTGTGGAGTGCTACATCCTGCTCAGGGGTGGGTAAGGGGGACCTGGTGGGAGTTGTAGTGCTGGTTGCCTGGACACACACAACCCTGTAAATGTTGGCTACCTTTGGGGTGATTCAGATGGAGTGCATGTTACATTTGTGAGACCTGTGTTGGGTATTGTGTTGCAGATGAATGTACTTGGGCCTCGGAGATGTAGCTTTGTAGTTGTGCAGGACAGTACATAGCAGTGTAATGGTATACATTTGTTGTTACCAGCCTGCACTCCCACGGCTATTCCTGTGAGACTCTCTGGATGCAGTATGGCAAGCACCTTCTCCTCCCATGCAGTGAATGTTCTTGGTGGAATGGGAGGGCCACCGCCAGTTCTCTGAGCCAGCTGATGGTTCTTGTTCCTCTTCTTTTTGACAACACTCTTCAGGTCATGCCACCGCTTCATGATTTCCTATTTGTTGCGTGGTGTGGTCCCTACTGCATTGATCTTGTCAACTATCCTTACCCACATTTGCGTTCTGGTAGCTAATGGTGTCTGTTGGTCCAGGTTACCAAACAATTGTGGTTCTATTCTGATTATCTCATCTACCATGACTGTCAACTCACTCTCTGTGAATTTGGGCATTTTCTGTGGTGACATGGTGTGTGATGTGCAAAGGGGTTAGAGGTGCAGGTGTGTAAGTAATTGTAATTGTAATTGTAAATCAGATTTATAAAGCGCAGCTACTGCCCGAAGGCGTCTTGGCGCTAGAAAGACTGAGGACAGAAGGGACATTAGTGCTGGAAAGAATAGATTATTTAACTCATGCGGTCTGTTTAAATATTTATACCAAAAGGGAGTCACTGTTCCTTAATAAAGAAAGAAAGAAATAGAAGTAAGAGGTACTCTCGTCGTGTGCTACTCTAGCTGTGGGGGACAGTGTGTCCTCTTCTTGTTGCCCTCACACACCCCGAATGATGTCATGCTTCATCATTGGGCTTTGCTCCTCGTCGGGCCGGCGCTGCAATGCCCTACGGGTCCCCCGAAGGGTCTCTTTATCGGAGATCTTTTGATGAAGCCGTATGGGTGCGTGGGTGTAAGTGGCAGTGAAGTCCTAAAGGGTGTATTAAAAAATGGCTGGAGGGAAAGTGATTAATTTTATTAAGGTGATCCCTCTGTCATTATTAAAACAAAGTGTGTGGTGCTGCTCTAAGGGGTATTATGTCCCTTGGTAGCTGGGTTAACCATATGTCCCAAATGGGCATATGTTCTGGTCAACTGTTTCGCGCTTTTATGGTCTCAGGAGGAGATCCAGAGCGCTTCGTCAGGACCAAGTAAAAAAGTTAAATCTACAGTGGCCCGAAGGTTTCAGTGCCGCTGGATAAATGAAGGGAGTAGAACTTCCCTTAGTAAGTAGGGTAAGACCCCATGAGATTAGTGAGGGTCACTTGAGAGGGTTCTCTCAGTGCATCTGGGCTGCATCACCTGTGTGCCGCTCGCTGTCTCCACCAGTCTGTTTAAATAGCCATGTTTTTAAGCTTTTCCTGAAACTCAGCAGGGATGAAGCTGTTTTTAGGGTAATAGGTAATTTGTTCCAAAGCATCGCTGTTGATCTGAAGAGGCTCCTGCCTCCCCAGGAAGCTTTCTTAAAGGGAGTAACTACCATATTCCTAGCCAGTCCTGACCGTAAGGTTCTGTTGGGGACATACCACTTTAGTTTGTTCCTAAACTGCACTGGTCCCTGACCGTGCAAAGATTTAAAAGCCAGACAGAGGGCTTTAAACTTACATCTCTGTCTAACCGGCAGCCAGTGCAGCTTTTTTATAGCTTCTCTTGCTGAAATTTTTTTAGGGATCTTAAAAATGAGACGGGCTGCCGCATTTTGTACGATCTGGAGCCTGTTGACCAGACCTGAATTGAGGGTAAGATAAAGGCTATTGCAATAGTCTATACGTGAGTCTATACGTGAGAGGACCATTGCCAGGGTCACTGTTTTCAAGAGTTCCCCTGGTATGAATTTCTTAATTTTATTGATTAGTCTTATGGCACAAAAGGAAACAGAAGTGATTTTGCTGATTTGTTCTTTGAATTTGAGTTCCTTATCTATGATGATGCCCAAATCCTTTGTTTTGGTAGAGGGTGTGGGTAACGCATCCAGTGCTGGTGGCCACCAGTCTGGCGTCCAGAGGGAGGGTTTATTACCAAAGATAATAACCTCTGTTTTTGATGCATTCAACTTCAGACAGTTTCCGTCCATTCAATCACTCACATTCTTCATACATACACTAAAAGCCTCTCCCGGGTTCTTTTCTCCATTTGTTAGGGACACCACAATTTGCGTGTCATCAGCGTATGAAGCTAAGGAGAAACCCGCCTCTTTTATAATCAGGGCAAGTGGCGCTACATATAAGTTAAAGAGTGTGGGGCTCAGGGCTGAGCCCTGAGGGACTCCACATGGTAGGGAAAATTGCTTGGAGATTGCTGTTCCCAATGCCACATTTTGCTGTCGCTCTGTTAAAAATGATTTTAAAAGCTCTAATGCTGTGCCTTTTACTCCAGCCTCCTGGAGACAGTCAGCCAAGATCTCATGGCTGACAGTATCAAAGGCTGCCGAGAGGTCAAGCAGCACCAATGCCGCCGATCCACCTCCATCAAGAATTTCACGAATATCCTCAGTTGCTATAATGAGGGCAGATTCAGTACTATGATACTTCCTGAAACCATGTTGTGTTTCATCTAGCAATAGATTTGTTTCAATGTGTTCTGTGATTTGTTTGTTCATTAGTTTTTCTATACATTTGGCGGCAAAAGGGAGTCTTGCAATAGGGCGGTAATTGCAGGGTAAGTGGTGGTGGTGGTGGTGATGTGTATGGTGTGTGATGTGCAAAGGGGTTAGAGGTGCAGGTGTGGAAGTGGTGGTGGTGATGTGTGTGGTGTGTGTGTGTAGTGATGGTGTGTTGATTTGCCTCTCCTTTCAGCTGTGGTGTTTGGCCCTTCACTTCTGGAGTATTGCAAAGGATTGTGGTCAGGGAAGGGGCTGGTTTTATACTTAGCTATGTGGGTGTGTCAGAATGGGGTATTGCTGTCAGGTGTGTTGTGTGGGTTGTCCTGGGATTTGTAGTTTTGAAGTTGCCATGGGGGTGTGTCATTGGGGTGTGTTAGGTGTTTTGGGGGCAGGGCTAGTTTGCTGTGTGCACTTTGTGGCCTTGTTGTGGGTTTTTTCTGTCGACCGCCATTTTTGTCACAGAGCGTCCGCAGCGGTGGCTATGCTACAGCCCTTCCGCCGGCTCTCCCATTCATCACTGTTTGCGACCGCGGCGGTCGGAAACTGCGGAACGTACCGCTGTCACATTGGGGGAATCCTAATTTCACGGGCGGTTACTCCGCATGCCTGGCGGCGGTTTCGTGTGTTTCCGCCGCTAATCCGACCATCGCTGACGGTTTTTCACCGGCTCCGCCCGCTGCGGGCGGGTTTTCGTTGCCTCTTTTCGCCGCGGTCGGCATTTTTGGGCGGTTGATCCTAATCTGACTGCCGGTTTTGCCGCCGTACCGGCGGGCGGTTGATTTCCGCTACCATGGCGGTCGGGGTGGTTTTCCGACCGCCATCCTAATAGACCCCTAAGTAAAGTCTGCGCTATCTGCATAGGAAATTCCACGTGGGATCAAATATTTTGCACTTTTCAACTTAAATGTTGATAATTGAGTCCATATTTATTTTCAGAGCAGTGGGGAGATTTGTCTCCGGAGCTTCAGGAGGGGATTTTGCGTGACAGTCGGACCTCGTAGTGGGCCTGGCAATCCTTTGCTGTGGTATTTCTTCAAAGGGAAACTCGATTATCCTTTTATAATCGTTTACATTTTTGGAGGTAATGAAGCGTAGCTCATATTATGCATTTTGCAGCAAGCGGATTCGAAATATCAATTTTTATTGTTCCGTCTCAGACCTGATTTTTTTTTGTATTTGTTCTTTTAACCTAGAAACCTCTCCAACTCCCCAGTCACACCACATGGAATTACTTCTGAGGAGGAATGTTTCTGTCCTCACCTCCCTGTGTGCTCGGAGTTCACACATCCTCCGGCACCGGAAGATAACAGCTTCCATCTGCAACAGCTTGATTCTGTCCTTGCAAGGGGGGGGGGGGTTTGACTTAAAATGTAAGACTTGTCCACAACTTTGAACAACAGTAAACTGCTTCAACCCTTCTAGGGATGTGCGACTCCTTCTGAAGCCATGCAAAACCATCACATTCCTAGTATTTTCAAAAGTCTGGGGGGCCCAATTTACTAAGATTTTACGCTGTGTTTGGGCCACAAAAGTGACGCAAATCGGCGCAAAATCATTTTGTCTGATTTCTTTTCCAGCGTTAAACGGGCTTAGCGCTGGAAATAATGCGAAAGTAACTGTGCTGCTTTGCATTACTTAGCTCCAAAGGGGTGCACCATGGGTGGTGCAAGGGCGTTCCCATGCAACCACCCAAGGGTTCTGAAGCTAAACCCAATTTGCTAAATAAAGTAGACAGGGATTAGCATCAGAAAATAGTGCACCCTTCAACCAGGCGCTATGAAGGAAAAAAAAAGAATTTTCTCCTTTATTTTCCGACTTTGCATGTGTGCTGCACTGTACAGCACACATACAAAGTGGAAATTATTTTACAATTAGTTTAAGCATAGTATTTTGTACTTGACTAGAAGGGTATCCTTCTAGTACAAAACCTATGCTTCACTCACAGAAACACCCTTGCACTATGGCGCAAAGTGCCTCAATGGCGCACGGCAGCTAATTTCAGTGACGGCGCTTGGGAGAAGGGAGGAGAGAGCCATATTTCAGTAAATTCAGCGCTCTCCTGCTCTCCTTCTCACGCAGTGTAGCTTTTGCGGCTGCTGCACTGTGCTGCGTGAGAAATTGGTAAATCTGGCCCTGGGTGTTTGTCCTTGTAAAAGCTCATGGGAGCAACGTCGCACAAGTGCTTGCGCCCCCACTGTTAAATTAAATCCAGGCCTTTAACGAGCGACCTGACCAGCTGGGTTTACAAGTCTGCAACAGCAAAACCCTACATAAACATTTTTACTTCACACATGCTTAATTTGAGGCTGTGCTTACAGTTGCCACCCACTCCACCTCGGCACTCAATTTTGGGTGCAGGCACTTATTGTTCCTCATAAGATTGTGAGCCAGAGCAAGATAGAGAGAAACACAAATGAGAGAAAGAAGAAGGAAGGGAAAGTCAGAAAAGCAGTGACATGGAAGACAGCACAGATGAATACGAACCTCCAAGAGTGAGATAAAGGTGGGGGAGTGAGTGTCTGGTGGTGGATGAGAGAGGGATGAGGTGGAAACAAGGCTACACAGCCTTGTTATTTGGCACTCCAGAAATTCGATAGCACCGGCCACAAGCTTCTGAGCAAAACTTTGTGCCCCAGCACTTATTCTTTTACAAATTACGCGCTGACTTCCCTTTTAATCCAAAACACACTTTTGGATAAGCAAGCACAACCCCGGTGAGCAAATGAGATTCACATCCCCAGCCCAAATTCCTCGTGTCTCAACACACAGTGATTAGGTGAATGACTTTTGATTTTATTGGTTTTTACATTTTTTTACCCTCCCCCAAGTATTTTTCAGTTGCTTATTTGCCTCTATAAACAGCTGAAAACACGGACATAATATACCAGGAATGACACGGGTGGTACAGGTAACCTTTAAATGCTCTCATAGTTCATTGTAAGAGAAGCCTGCAATACATTTGTCAGCCCCAAGTAAATGTTACGAACTGTTCTTCTCACATCTCATCTGCACCCTTGTTTATTAAGTTAGTGGCAGATTAGAATTGATGGCGTTGGACGACAAAGTCCCCCCCCCCGCTTAACCTATGGTGAGTGACATTTTTGAAGTGCATTGGCTCTTCCTTTGTTATCTACCCATGCTCTTGAAATAGGCCCTACCTCAGTCACAACAGAACCATCACCACTGCAATGGATCCTAGATCAAGAGACTCAAGGGGCCAATATTTAATGTCATCAGCCCCACGCTCCTCCTGACATGGATCAAATGGTCTTTCGACTAGTAAGTCATTCACTATGTTCCATGAGATTGGCAAAACCTTCCACTTTTTTCTGTCTACGTGTGTAGGCCAGAGACCATCAAACATTTTCTGGGAATCTCTTCCAGTAGCAGTGGTGTTATAAAATGGCGAATTCAAATAAATCCTTCTTTTCAAAAACCCAGCCAGCGTAAACCAGAAATATGACCAAAATATTATATTGGTTTAGTATCTGTATAGCACTTTCTTACCTCTTGCAAAGCCCACGCCATTTACGTCGGCATGTTTTTATAAAGCATGCTTAGCTTGCTCTTACATCAGGAGTGCAACTGATTACTGCAGGTAGCTTCCCCTGTGATAGTTCCCAGTCTCTCACTCGAGTCACTAAGAAGGCAGGCCTGCTGTTTAATATCACACAGGAAACTCCATCTAAAACACCCAATGCAGCCTGAATACATGTATGCATGGATGTGTCATGTAAATGACACTGAAACACTGGCAAATTCATAAAGCAGATCGAACACTGAGCTTTGCACACACTGCTACTATCATCAAGAAACTATGGGCCTGATTACGACTTTGGCACAGTGGTGACGGCGCAATGCCGCCTTCGCTGCGTCAAAGCTGCACAAGCACCGGCGACCGTATTATGAGTTAAAAATGTGTAACTCGTAATACAGCAGGCGGTCCTTTGCTATTCCCACGGTGGTGCCTGGAACACAGGCACCGTAATGGGAACAGCAAAAAAGTGTCAGCAGGGCATGGACGTGGACGTCCATGCCGTGCTGAAACGTTTTGGGGGTACGGACAGGGGGGTCCATGTTGTGCCCCCCCTGAATGTATCCCCATGGCGGGGGACCCCATGGGGGCCCTGCAGGGCCTCCTTTGTTCCTGCATCACCAGCCTTTTCATGGCGGGGCTCCGCCATGAAAAGACTGGCGGTCCAGGAACTCATAATATGCTGAGCGGGACTGCGCCAGTCCCAGCTCAGCATATAGTGTTATGGCGCTCCTGCGCCACCTCCAGGGAACTTCCCTGGTGCAGCCGATGGTCCACCACTGCAATGACTTTAGAAGTCGCAATACGGCGGACGGTGGACCGCCACCGCTGTGCCACCGCGAGTCTGGCATTTGATAGCCAGACTCGTAATCAGGCCCTATGTATCTGTTCTCCAGAATAAATGTGCACAGGGATTAAAAACAGGTTTTACAAACATTTAAAATACAATACTGAGATCCAGAGGGATAAAAGATGCAGCACTATTTGCCGTCTCACTACAAACAACTCCAGCTGTCTGATGGGAGACAGCATTGTATATCATACTCCACAGACCCAATCCTTGCTCATCGTCGGATTTCTTTTGTGTTTGTTTCAACTGACTTGCTCTTATTTGTTGCTTTCCTTCCTTTCTGTGCTTGACACACCCACAGGATCTTTTGGTTTTACTGTATGTACAATCGTCGTTCTTCCTGCTCGGAATGCAGCAATGCAAACAGAGCCATGTTTAAACAACACCCACACGGCTGCCATTCAGTGACTCCTAGTGGTCATTAGAAAAACTGCAACAGAAATTTAGAAGATGCAACATGAATTTTGACAGACTCGGCACCGACAATCAGTCTGGCTTTATGTGAAAATAGGCGCGACCAATTGGCATTGTTTATGCTTTTACTTTTTAGACTCAGTGTAGAAGGTCTTTTGCCTGTCTTTGGGTGAATTTTATTTAAGATATCTGATTTTATGAGTTTATCGGCATCTATTGAAAGTTCAAAAGTATTTTTTTTAAATATATTAAGGCACTTGATAATTGGTGATCATATGTCTGAGACAGCCACCTTGGTTAATTATCTTTTTAGATTCTGTACTGAAGGTCGTGGGCCATATCATGATACTGTTTTTCACAGGGCGGTAACTATCTCTTTGTGTTACCGAGCTGCGCTGTCAGAAAAAAATGCATTATTTCAGAATTATTTAGAGTTAATGTATTCACTCAAGATGCCAAAAGGAAGTGCATTATTAATCAATGCCACGAAGCAACTTGAATCAGCTGGAATTTTCTCATTAAATGTCCAAAAACAAATGTTTCGAAACTACATTATACAGGACCAACTTTAACAGTGATTTCCAGACTGATTAAAAAGCAACAAGTACAAATATTGTAAAGGGGAATACAATTCTTATTTTTTTGACTCGCCAGTTAAAGTTAACATTCAAATATATCAAGCACCCCGACTAAATGTAATGAGTTAAAGTTAACATTCAAATATATCAAGCACCCCGACTAAATGTAATTGTCCTTATTCCACTCAATGTCACGCAGTGTCAAAAAGAACACACAGCTGGAAGTGAAACGAAGTAAAAAATCAATTCCTATGCAAAATAAGGGGCAGATTTACAAGGACTGGCGCATTTCTGCATATTAGCAGGGATGCGCCAGTTAAGATGCGACACGTAAAAATACCCTTGCGCCACCACGGATGCGTCGCATTTACAATGCGGCGCACCATGGCGCAAGGATAGACAGATGCATGTTGCATCTTTTGTCATAAGGGCAGCGCATTGCTGGAGTCGTGTCGCAAGTACGACGCAACTCCAGCAAAGGTTAGGAATGCCTGTCCCCAACATGCTGCGTCACTCCTTACACCTGCTTCAAGCAGGCGCAAGATTTTGACGCAGTGGCGTCGTAAAAGTGACTCAGTGAAATCTTGTAGATTTCACTGCCTCACTTTTACGAGGCTTTCCTGCGTGGGAACACCCACCCTGCATACGTTATACCTGACGCAGGTATAATGTAGCGCAGGGCTTTACAACGTGACGCATCTCCCTAGATGCGTCACGTTGTAAATATGTCGCAACGTGGCGAATTGTTTACGATGCCGCTGCATCACAGAAGTGACGCAACTGCGGCGTAAAGTTGTCGCAAGGGGCTTGTAAATCTGCCCCTAAATATCTATTTACTTACACGGGAGGACAAGCAAAATAAAAAAAACTGGTTTTCCCTGTACATGGTTACAATTCGTAGGTGGTATTATTTATTAGTATTCATGCTAAGCCATCTGATATAATGAACTGTTAAAGAAAGTGTGCTTGCTCACTGTGTAGAATGTGCTTTCAGTACTAGCTTATGCCGGGTTGAGCTGCCACATTATACTTTGGAAAAATGCATCTCTTATTGAGTATAGATGAAAAAGTAGGAAACAGCGAATGTATTTCTTCAAAATTCCAAGTACTGTCAAATCTTCTTTTTAATGCAACTTGACACGTGTTCTTTGCATTTCTATCACACTCTAGTGCAGACCTCCTGCTGCGAGGTTGTCCTTCAGCTGTAAACAATCAAAAAATGACAGTCAGAATCGATTCCGAAATACATGACAAAATTGTTATTTATTTTTGAGAAAGTAGGAATTCATTGCTGCGTGCTCCAAGTCTCTTAAAGTTAGAATGGCAATATTTTTAAAAAGAGGTATTTATTTGTTTATGTGGAAACAAAGCTTCTGTTTCTTAAATATATGCAATTTCTTCATGCATATCATTTAATGTTTCAAATATAGCAGTCTACTTTGAATCGAATCGATTTTAATTTGATTTGAGATCAAGACCGTTAAAGAAAAAAATGGTCAGGTCAAACCAGGATTTCGCTGAGTTTCCAAAAACTGCCCGTAAGTGCCTGCCAGAAATGCTGCTTCCCTTTAAGCACGTTGTACCTATGGGCCTATGAATCCACTTCCCCACGCCACGTGTCATTGGTTGTTTGCAATGTCCTCTCTCGTTATGCGCACCTCACCTTGTTAAGAGCCAGCTTGTCAAGGGGGCGGAACAAAGACTGAAATGTGACCTGTGATTGGCCTCAAGCAGGCTTCGTAGGTGGCACTTGGCACTGGAGTGCATGATGGGGGAGCGATGCAAAGAGTGCGAAGCGCACTTCCCATCGCGCCAAATAACCAGTCCACGCTGTCGGTGAAGCGTAAAAGGCCATTTATTAGGACAGGCTGTAAACATAACTTTAATCACAGTAAAATACTTAACGATAACATAACAACAAATCCCCCCCCACTCCATTTTTACTCACTCTGTTCTTTTCTCTTGCACCCTATCTCTCTTCACCTTCCACACCAACCCCTTTCCGTTCTCCATCCATTTCTTCATTTGTCTCCTGACATCCTCTTTTTCATCGGTTCGGTGGAGGGTTTAGAATTAGGGCAGGAAGAAATGGCGCTCAAGCAAGTACGCAAAGAGGTTAAAGTTGTGATAAATGAATACGGTGCCACAAGGTCAGGGGAAACAAACCCAAGCAAAACAACCCCTGCGAGTGTGTAGGCAAGGACCCACACTGTAATTTAGAAACAAGTCCTGTGCACACGTTTTAGGGTATTGGTTTTAGTGTAAAAAACACTTTTCAAAGTACTTTCTGTCCAGAAATTATGAAGGTCGACATCAGGAGTATCATAGTGAAGTTTTTATAAATCAAGTTTCATAGGTCAATACAGAAAGAAAACCAGCCGACACGTGTTTCGTCACGAAGAACTAAGCTCGTGACTCTTCAGGGCTGGGAAGGACACAAAGCATAAGATATATTACAAAACAAAAACAAAACAAAAACACAAAAACCAAATCCAGGTGGTATGAAAACGTTAATCTAAAGTGAAATGAGGACTCAGAAGGCACCCATACTCTCGTGGAGACCCTATTAGAGTGGTGCAGAAAGTACAAAACCCGTGACTTCACTGCACACAAATGAGAAACGTCTCGTGACATAAAAAAACATATACTCCTAATAACTCAGGAGGCGGTAAAATACCATAAAAAACACAACACTAAACTTGCCTAGTTAGGTAGGCCTCTTAGTTAAGGGATATCTAGAAGAAAAATACCCCAACAAGGTGGTATTGAGTGCAAATGGTGAGTGGGTGTTCCCAAGACAACTTCACGGACAAGTTTAACGATGTACACAGCATGCCCAGATAGTTTAAAATTAGAAAACGGTAGGTACAGAACAGAAGCAAAAACAAAATTAAAGCAACACTAATGCCATATTGAAAAGTACAGCCGGCCTAGACGACATAGATATACACCACGGTAAGCAAATCAAAAGGACAACACCAAATATGTTGTGTAGATGTACCAATATAAATAATCTTAAGTGTCTAGCAATGACATGCAGTCGTGGCAAGAGCGAGTAAAGAATAGAAGAGAACAGAATATACCTGTCGGAAAAAATCTGTAAAACGTGAGTCTAAGAAAAAATACGCAACAGGCATTTGGAAGGGAGAAAAGCAAGCCAACAGAAGATAAACAGTAAGATAGTGCGTGAAAAAAGGGCACAGGTATTAGAACTCACCGCAGTACCGGTGATACTTCCAACCCGGTAATAGCACGGGTTCATCAAAAGAAAGGGAGAGCTGTAAAACGGGAAGTCATAAGAATCAAAAAACTACTTATTAGGGCACAAGAATGCACACCAGGCGTAAGAGCAGCGAGCTTACCTCAGCTCCCTGGTCAGTCAGGCGGGAGTAGTAAAATCGAGTTCATGAAAGGGAGGGTTAGAAGGGGAAGGCAAAATAATGCCCTTCCCCGGTGTTTTCAGGGATCTGAAAACACCAAAACAGGACGAGTGCGTCCGTGTGGTAGGGAGACCTGAAAAAAGGGGGAAGTAATCAGTATAGAGACAGAATAATAATCTAAGGGGTGCAAAGAAGCAAAACGGCACGCGTGAAGCAGGCTTACCTTAGCTCCCTCGTTAGTCGGGCGATAATGGCGTCTTGATTTCCGGGTAATGGAAAGAGACGTAAGACGGAGGAGGTGCTTTAAAGCAAAAGGCGGTGGAGGACAGGAACGTCAACCCCACAGTTGCCATTATGCCGGAAGTGGGTAAACCAAGCACCGGGGCGGAGTAAGAACGGGTAACAGAATGACTTGGTAATGATAAAAGAACCGCGACCAAGTCAGACTCGCCATAAGGCATGGGGACTAATGCTGAAAAGGCACTAAAGATAGTGATAGAAAGAAACCAAAAATGTAGAAAAAGTCAAAAGGGAAGAACGAGATCAGTAGGCAGAAAAATGGACAGAATAAAAACAGTTATTAAAGAGTATGAGAGAAAGCCTATTTCAATTAAACCTATCTAGGACAACACATCGTATAATGAAATAAAATTTACAAGATTATATCTATAAATTCTACACATATTATAAAAGATGATGCACATACAGATATACGATTGAGATCAAATATAACAACTCTAGCAATAAGTGAATCCAGTTATTGGTCGAAAAAACTCATGAACCCAGAAAGTATTGAAGTTCATGGTCAATGTTGAGACCGTGTTTAACTGTATGCAGACGCATTATCCAAGAAGCCTCAAGACGTCTCAGTCTAAGTTCGCGATTGCCACCCCTGATGTTTGGATCTGTTACGTCTATTCCAAAGAATGTTAGTCTTTTTGAGGTCCTTGCATAGCACATGAAGCAACATGCAAAGCCATAGGGTATCTGGCGTCTCCATTGTGCATGGCCCTGACATGTTCCATGATTCGTTCTTTCATGGGCCTTATGGTGCTCCCAACATATTGTTTCTTGCATATGCATTCAAGAATGTATACAACATATTTTGTGTTACAGTTGATGTTACGATTAATGTTGTATTTGTGTTTGTTGAAACCTGTGAAATCTTTGGTGCCATTCTGAGCCCATTTACAGACTCCACAGCAGCCACATTTGAAAAAACCTTTTGTGTGTGGAGAAAGCCAGGAAGAGATAGCAGTTGTACGTGGAACAGTGGGACTGAGTCTGTTTCTTAATGTTCTGCCACGTCTGAAGGTGATCTGGGGTCTTGTAGTAATGAATCCTCCCAGTGTTTTATCTGCTCTTAGGGTTTCCCAGTGTTTATTGAAATTGTTTCTCATTACCACGCTCACCTCGTTGTAATCCGTGATGAACCTCACTGGTTGTTTTAGTGATATGATGTTCTCCTTGGCTCGAAGAGTCATGTCCCTCTTGGTTTTCCCAATTCTTTTTGCCGCTTTATTTATGGTTAGTGGTTTGTAACCCCTTTTGGCAAATCTATTCTTCATGTCAGTCAAACATTTCTCGAATTCTGTGTCTTCGCTACAATTCCTCCTAGCTCTAGTGAATTCCCCATAAGGAATGGACTGTATCTGGTGAGTAGGATGCGAACTTTCAGCATGTAGGATGGAGTTGCAACCTTTCCGTTCTCCATCCATTTCTTCATTTGTCTCCTGACATCCTCTTTTTCATCACCTGCCATCCCATTCCTGCATCCCGCACCCTCGTCCATCACTCTTCCCCCCCCCCGAGAGATGGGTGGGCCCATCCAGGACTCCCCCCACCCCTCCAAAGTACTGCCAACCAGGGAACCCCCTTGATGGCGGTTACCTGCCCCAACTGTTCCGGCTATGCACCTTTCGCCCTCACACTCTTCGACACCAGATTGATTCATTCCAAAGCTTGCTGATCATGTCCCTCATTTCCATCATGTAGTATGCGTTCCCCATCCGCGAAAGGTGCACCCCATCACCCCTGAATAACAACGGCTCCTCCAACCGGAGCCCAGTGTGTGCAAGCACTTTAATGTCCTTCCCGGCACAGAAAACCCCCATTGCCCTGTTCAGTTTTTGCCGGGCTTTCTCAACTGCTGCAGGTTTCACTGCCCCCCTCCAAACTTTTCGTGGTACAAATTCCGTCCAGACTAGGCAGGTCCCTGCCAGTCGCTGCCTCATGACCCCCAAGTCCCGTTGCATCTGTTGCATGATTGCCAGGCCTGACAACCGCACCAAATCATTTTCCCCCAGGTGTATGACCAGCAAATCGGGGCATCCTTTCTGTGAGACCATCTTCGTGAGCCAAGGCAAGAAGGCCCCCCAACGCATTCCTCGCTTTCCCCACCATTGTACCTCGTGATGACTGCTCCGCAGCCCCAGGTTACGGCCGTAAACCTGTTGATCCGCGTATTGCGCCGCCCAGTGCACGAAGGACTGCCCAGCAATCCAGGTGACCGTCTTGGTCCCCAGGCCCCCCACACAACCTACGACAAGAAAGAAATGTTAGCAACCGTCCTTCCCATAATGACACTTCAACATACCCCGTGCTTGCCAACCCCGGGCAAACCCCCCCCCCTTCATTTCCGGACATAGCGCTCACAGCATCTCAATTTCCATCTGCCTATCTGTCTAATCCTGTCCCAAGACCACCCCAGCCGTGCCGCTGCCGTTGCTGCCCCAATGCGAAAAGAGTGCGTTCCAAACCTCTTAGGATCCCTTCCCATCCTCCTCAAAGCCATGTGCAACACCGCCAGCAACTGTGCCGCCGTCAACCTGTCCCCTGATGCGTGACAAAATATTCCCCCTTGTCTCCTGTCTGCGCCCTGCACGAACGCCTCCCACTCCTTTACCGGGCATGCTCCCAGACATCCACTCTCATTCAACCATATCCACTTGCCCCGACGGGCCTGATCAGTCTTAGAGTGGCCCAACCATATCCCCAAACGCCCGCCGTCCAACCTCACATCCACATATTTTCGCCCTTCTCGCCCTTTCGTTCCCAAGAGCTCCGACACTCGGAAAGCCCTGAAAAACATCCACACCATACACAACCGAAACAACGCTACCTCCTTAGCGTCATAGCAGCAAACTGGCAACATGTCCAACAGCCCTTGCAGCACCTCAAATGTGATTGCTTCATGAGGCCCCCCCGCGGCCCCATCACTTCGCTCCCCCCCCCACCCCTTCAGCATCCTACTGATGATCTCGTCTTTTGCCGGGTCAAAACCCCAACACAACTTGCAATAAAAGGAGATCCCCGCCAGTTTCCCTGCAATCGTCGTATGCGACCACCCCTTCTCCGTACAATGTAAAACAAAACAAATCACTCCCTGCTCTGTGTCCTGACGGGACAACCGCTCTGTCTCGCTGGTCCATCCCATAAAGACTCCGAACTCTGCCCAGGCCAATCTGTAACTGCGCCGCGTTGACTCCGCTATCGACTTCTCCACTAGCCTGCAGACTCTCACTCCCCCCAGGCCCAGATGCCGTCCGGCAGCTACGTCTTCTGAACCTCGGCTCCAGGTGCCATGCGGCGAAACCGGCTCCACTGCGAACGAGACAATGCATCCGCAATGTCATTACTCGCTCCAGGCACATGCTTCGCCCGAAAAACCACATTCAACTGTAGGCACTGCAACATAAAGTATCTCAACAATCTCAGCACCCTCAAGTCTCTCGCTCTCTGCCTGTTGACCAGCTCAACCACTGTCATGTTATCTACCTGAAACAACACGGAACGGTTCTTGAATTCAGAGCCCCACACTGCCAGTGCCACCAACAGCGGGAAAAACTCTAGAAACGCAATGCTCCGCCCCTGCGTCAGCCAGTGAGCCGGCCATTTCTCTGCGCACCATCTCCCATCCCAGAACACCCCAAAACCTGATGCTCCCGCCGCATCCGTGAAAACTTGCACTTGCCAAATCAATCTGTCCTCCACGAAATCCAGTGAAACACCGTTGAAATCAGTCAAGAATGTCTGCCAAATTCTAAGGTCAGCTCGCACTCCCATCGAAATTCTCACTCTGTGATGTGGGAGCACTGCCCCAGACATGGCCATGCCTAGGCGCCTGCAAAAGGTCCTACCTGCTCTCACCACCCTGCACGCAAAATTCAGCAACCCCAACAACCGTTGCACTGTCCTCAGGTCAATCTTCTTCTCTCCCATCACCCCCAGTAGGCAAGCCTGAATGTCCCCCACTTTCTCAGCCGGTAACCGGGCCGTCCACTGGACCGAATCCAACTCAATGCCCAAGAAAGTCAGTTGACAGCTGGGCCCAGCTGTTTTCTCAGGCGCCAATGGGACCCCAAAGTGCCGTGCCATGTCCTGTGCCAGTGCCCATCCGCACTCACCTGACCCTCCCTGTCCCAGGAACAGAAAGTCGTCAAGATAATGCGACACCCCCTGATGGCCACTGATCTTCTGGAATGCCCATTGCAAGAATGTGCTGAACGTTTCGAACAGGGCGCATGAAATCGCGCAGCCCATGGGTAAGACTTTGTCCACGAAAATGGCCCCCCCGAACTGCATCCCTAGTAACGGGAAATCCGCCGGGTGTATGGGCAGCAAACGGAAAGCCGACTTCACGTCGCATTTTGCCAGTTCCGCTCCCTGCCCATACCTCTGGACAAGGCGGATCGCATCGTCCACTGAAGCGTAAATCACCCTGGAGTCCTCCTCCGCAATGAAGTCATTAACGGACCTCCCTTCCGGCCAGGACAGGTGATGAATCATCCTGTACTCTCCGGGCTCCTTCTTGGGGACCACTCCCAGCGGTGAAATAATCAGCTCCTCTATCGGCCAGTCGACAAACGGGCCTGCTATCCTACCCTCCGCGACCTCTTTTTCCAATTTGGCTGCTACGACCTCCGGTAACTCCTTGGCTGATTTCAAATTGTCCGCCCACCGGCGTTCCCTAGGTCCCTGGTACCCCACCCAGAAACCCTCCGTAAACCCCCAGTGCAACCTCAGTGCGGCCTCCTGGTCTGGGTAGATCGAGAGCCACGGGCCCATGGCCTCAATGCAAACCGGAGTAGGCGCCTTTCTGTCCAGCCGCCCCCCGTCCCCTCGTGGCTCGCCATTGCTCCGAAGGTGTAGCCAAAGTGAAGCATTGCGTGAGGGCATGTTTGCCTCCACACTTGGAGCACTCGTGCTTAAACTTACATGGATACAGCGAGCAGTATCCCTTGTTGTAGTTCCAACACGCTCCCGTGTTGTTTCCGCCGGCTTTTGGGTACCCCCCCCTGTGGTAGCTGTGTTGACCTGTCCACCCCCCGCCCCAGTCTGAGCGGGACGCGCCGGAAATGTCCGGTAGGTCACTGGCAAACCGCTCGCCTTGTGGGTCGATGCCGACGATTGTGTTGAGGACATCCACTGCATCCACAATTCTTGGTCTACTTCCCCCCAGGGTTTCTCCGGGTTTGCGCCAATACTGGCCCGAAACTCCACGTCGTAGCTCAGCCACGCGAAACCCCCAAAGTGCATCTGCGCTTTCCTAATTATGTCCATATACTTCAAAAGCGCTATGGCCCTGCCCTGATGCTTTTCGCAATAAATGCTAGCATATATCAAAAAGGCCGATGTCCAGTTTTCCATGTTCACCGGCACGCGAGGCCTCCCCGTAAGTTCCCACTCTTCCTCTTTTGAACCCTCTTTAGCCTGTATTTCCCTATGGAGGAGCTTAAAGACGTCACATACTCGTGCCTCCATATTCTGCCCCTCGTTTTCTCAGACAAGTGGGACCCCAGCGGCATTGCCAGCCCCATATAAGGCAGCTTCTTCTGAAGTTTGTCCTCCCCTTTTCCGTCTTTGCCCTCTAAACCATCAGTCTTGTCCGTCTGGACACTGGCCGCCTTTTTCGCCCCAGCATCCCCCACAAGGTCCCCCACACCGTGGGTCAGTCCCTTTGGCTCCCGAACAGAACCCTCACCCACACCTACCGACCGGCAGGTTTTCTTCCTACCCCCTTTTGGCCCGCCGTCCCAGGCAGCCCACCAAGTATTCTCACCTGACAAGGTGGTCTGTGTCTCTCTTTCTTTGTCTCTCGCCGCATTCCGTTTCGGGTTGTCCAATCGTGACTTGGTTCGTGCTGCTGCCGGTGCCTGCAAAATACTAGCAGATGTCGTTGCGTTGGCCCCCCCCAAGCACCCCAGCCGACCTGTCATCCTCATCTCTCAACTCTCCTTCTTCCAGCTCATCACTTTCATCCCCATAATCCAGTATCAGCTCACCGTCCTCCTCCCCAGGCATCCACAACACCTCTCTCCCCGCTCTTTTTACACCTTTCCCACACATGGGCCGCATCACCACACTCTCTCCGGCTCCATACGCCGTAGCCCGCTCCCTCGGTGGAGGGAAGGCCGCCGCAGACCCCCCTACTGCTTCCGGCTGGCGTCTCGGGGCCGTCTTGCGCCCCGCCGGAACCCCGCCCTTCTTGCCAACTGCCGCCGGCTGTACCCCCCCCACCCCCCAGGCTGCTCCAACCTGAGGGGGCCCCAGCGCACATGAAAGTGACAGGATGGCATTTCTAGGATTGTTTATGTATATCACAGAAAGGAGGTAGTTCCTCTGTCAGGCAGATGCACAAATGGGTGCTATAAAGCAGTCGCGGCTCCTGGAGTGAGTGCTGCGGGGCAGTGGGGCAGGGCGGGGGGTAGTAAACTCCGGCATACGGCCGACTTGAGTGAAGTACATAAATAAATAAATAAAACGAATTACATTGCGAGCGTTGCAACGCGCTACGCGATGCGGCGCGCCCGATGTAATTCGTTTTATTTATTTATTTATGTACTTCACTCAAGTCGGCCGTATGCCGGAGTTTACTACCCCCACCCTGCCCCTCCCCCGCCCGCCCCACCGCCCCGCAGCACTCCCTCCAGGAGCTGCAACTGCTATCAAGCCGGAGTAAGTGTCGCTGGGAGATCTGAATTTTAGATCATAATGCCCTCACACACCTGTTAGGGTGTCATGTTTCATCATAGGGCACTCCTCGTCAGACCGGCGCTGCAATGTCTGACGGGCCTGGTGGCTACTTTGGCAGAGTTCTTTAGATTTGAGGACGCCGTATGTGGTGGGTGCATGTGGGCAAAACGAGTAGTGAATTATAGTGTGTGGAAATTGGCTTAAAATAGGCACCGGAACCCGTAATAAATGAATTTAATTAAATAAGGGTCCAGGACTAGGTAAAAACAGTGGTGCTATCGTGTGGTCCCTAGGTACCAGGATAGCGTTAGGAATACGTGGTCAACATGTTTCGTGCCATCTAGGCCCAACAGTCGGGCGGCAGTTCTTCAGGACCTTAATAAACAGTGGTGCCCCCTAGTGGGATGGGCGGTCTCCCCGCTACTCGAGGATAACCTAATATAGTGTGCTGTTGACCCCTAGTGGGGAGCCAGTGTAGTGTCTCCACCTCGACAAGTGGAGTCTAATACTTCATAGGCGAATTGGAGGGTCCCGATCACGGTAGGGGACACTTGGTATATAGATCGGTCACTGCTGTCTCACCTACTCTGCTCCATCACGCCTGAATACTCACTTTCCCCTTGTAGAATGGGATCTTAATCCCTTAGGGGGCTGCCAGGGCATAGCAGATCTTAATGCAGAGAATGACCCAGCGAGAAATGGTCCTTTTCTGCACTGCCTTTCCTTTCTTCACTCCCACATACCCCACAAAGAGTTGATCATCCTCCCGGAACTCTTTTGTGCTGTCAAGGCAGAACAAGAACGCTCTTTTTGGGCCCAGTCGGTAGAGACGCTCCTCTTCCTTAGAGGGATGCGGATGAGCAAAGAAGGTGGGCAATGTGATGGATTGACCCAGATGGAATGGGGTCACAACTTTTGGCAAAAGGAAGCCCCACTACTTTGTCTGGAAAGGACATTAAATAGGTAGGCAAGCAAGATAATGCCTGCAACTCACTCCCCCTGCGGGCCGATGTAATCGCCACTAAGAAGGCTGTTTTGAAGTTCAACAGCCGGAGGGGACAATTATGTAAGGGCTCAAAGGAAGCACACATCAGGTAGGTGAGGACCAGATTAAGGTCCCAATGTGGCATAACAAAGGGCGTAGGTGGAAACAAGTGAGCCAGCCCTTTCAGAAATCTATGTACAATATGAGATTTAAAGAGATAAGGCTGTTCTGGCAGCTGCAAAAAGACAAACAGAGCAGAGAGATAACCCCTGAGAGTTCCCAAAGCAGAGCCCTGTTGGGCAAGAGTTAAAATTAATAGAAGGACAGTAGAAAGAGAAGCAGAAAGAGGGTCAATAGACCTTTCTGTACAGTATAATACACATTTCTGCCAACAGCAGGCGTATAGTGTCTTAGTGGAGGGCCGCCTGGTCGCCAGAATTACATTACAGACTCCGGGAGGAAGGTCAAAAGCTATCAACTGCCACCGCTCAATCTCCACACATGTAGGCACAGAGTTTACAGGTTCGGGTGGAGGACCCTCCCCTGCTGCTGCGACAGAAGATCCTCCCAAAGGGGCAGCCTGATCGGGGGATCGATGCTCATTTTCAGAAGCTCTGGATACCAGACTCTCCTCGCCCAGTCCGGAGCCACAAGAATGTCTTGGGCCCGATCACTCCTGATCTTCTTCAGAACCCTGGGCAGGAGTGGGATGGGTAGAAAGGCGTACAGAAGGCCTGAGCTGCACTTGCGACGAAAAGCGTAGCCGAGCGACAGCCACCTTGGAAATTCAAGCGTGCAGTATTGCTGACATTGCGCAATCTCTTCAGAGGCAAGCTAATCTAACCAAGGTTCTACCCACTGCTGAAAGAAACCTTGCACCACCTTCGACTGGAGACACCACTCGTGATCCGGTATGCATTGATAGCTGAGTGCATCCGCCCTGGCATTCAAAGAACCTGCCACGTGCTGAACCATCAGGGCTATGCCCTGCTGCTCCAGCCACGTCCTAAGGCACAGGGCTTCTAGACAAAGGGTCCAAGACCCCACCGTGCCCTGCTTGTTGCAATACCACATGGCGGTGTTGTCTGGGAACACCTGCACTAGCTTCCCCTTGACAGAGGGAAGAAATGCCTTTAATGCCAATCGCCCGGAGTTCCAACAAATTTATGTGGAGCCCCGACTCCGCCGGAGACCAGTGTTCTCTGATCTCCACCTCTCCCTGATGGCCGCCCCATCCCAGAACTGATGCATCTGTCACTACTGGGAGCTCTGGTTGGGGAAGGGAGAGGGGTCTGCTGTTGACTCAAGTGCGGTTCGTCAACCACCACTGCAGATCTCTCGCAGTTCCTTCCTAGATCTGGACCATGTCGGTGAGATTTCCTCGATGCTGTGCCCACTGGAACTTCAAGTCCCACTGCAGAGCCCGTATATGCCACCTGGCATGCTTTATGAACAGGATGCAGGAGACAATGAGGCCCAACAGCCTCAGAGTCAGTCTCACCAAAATCCAGGATAGAGGCTGAAACATTGGAATCATAATCTGAATATCCTGGACGCGCTGCTAGGGAGGATAGGCCCGAAACTGCACTGTGTCCAGAACAGCTCAGATGAAAGGGAGCATCTGAAAAGGAGTCAGATGTGACTTCGGCACATTTATAGAGAACCCCATTGAATGCAAGAGGTCACCTGTAGTCTGAAGGTGGGAGATAACAGCCTGGGGCGAGGACGCCTTCAACAGCCAGTCGTCGAGGTACGGGAAGACTCACACCCCTAACCTGCGCAGATGAGCTGCTACTACCGCCATCACCTTGGTGAACACCTGAGGGGCACTGGTAAGGCCGAAGGAGAGCACGGTAAACTGAAGTGTTTGCCGCCTACCTTGAACCTCAAGTAACGCCTGTGGCCCGGCAAGATGGGGATGTGAAAATACGCATCCTGCAGGTCCAACGCTACTACCTGGTCCAGGGCAGACAAGACCTGAGCTAAAGTGAGCATCTTGAACTTCTCCTTCTTGAGGAAGAGATTGACGGTCCGAAAATCTAGAATGGGCCATAACCCATTCTTCTTCGGAATCAGAAAGTAGCGCGAATAAGAACCACTGCCTACTTCTGAAACCGGGACCATTTCTATAGCTCCCTTGGCCAAGAGAGCTGTAACTCCCTCTTGGAGCAATTTCAGATGATCCTGCATCAGCCGTTCCTGATTTGGCAGAATGGGAGGTGGAAAAGAAAGGAAAGACAGAGAATAGCACTTCTGGGCGATCTGCAAGACCCACTTTTCTGATGTTATGGATCTCCAGTGGGGGAGATGATGACAAATTCTCCCACCAACTGGGGTAGTGTGGTCTTGTAGAGTCAGCCTAGGCGTGCTTGGCGGCTGCGGCTGCCGGGGACTGACAACTTCTGGCCTCCATTCCTGTATCGGAATGCACTGCATCCACGTCCGCCCAGAGCTTGGGTAGTCAATGCAGTACGGTGGCTGGGATAGGGCTGACACGGCTGGAAACCCCTTCCATTGCCACAAAAGGAAGAATGGCCATGAGGAGTAGAGGAAAAGGCCCAAGGATCTAGCCATAGCTCCAGCGTCCTTGAACCTGACCAGGGCCGAATCTGCCCTTTCCCCAAAAAGACGGGTTCCATCAAAGGCATGTCCATCACATTGGCCTGGACATCGCCTGAGAAGCCAGTTGTCCTAAGCCAAGCGTGGTGCCTTAAGGCACCTGTCATTGAAATCGATCTGCCCAGTGAATCTGTCGTATCAAGGCCACACCGAATGGAGAATTTTGCTGCATCTCTCCCATCCTTGACTGCTTGGGAGAGCATAGCCCGGGCCTCCTCCCGGACTTGTGGCAGCACTTGGGCAACCGTCTCCCAAAGGGAGTGGGAGAAACAGCCCAATAAGCATGCAGCATTCACCGACCGCAATGCCAGGCTGGAGGAAGAAACCAATTTCTTCCCTAATGCATCCAACCTCTTGGATTCCCTATCCAGAGGGGCATAAGGGAACAGAAGAAGAGGCCTGAACCACCAAACTTTTAGGGGTGGGGAGTTGGTTGAGGAACTTTGGATCACCCGGTGCTGGGCGATGGCGGTGTGCAACCATCCTATTCACAGGAGCCCCTGTGCTAGGCTTGGAACACATGCCTAGAACAACATCTGTAAGTACCTCAATAAAGGGCAAAAGGGGTTCAGAAGTGGAAGCCCAGGGTTGAAGCACTTCAATCAGGAGATTAGTCCTGACCTGCACTGAGGGTAGTTCTAGTCCAAGGACTTCAGCAGCCCTTTTTACCACTATGGCATAGGATGCCCTCTCCTCCGTAGCCACTGTAGGCGGAGAGAGCATCCCAGTATCTGGAGAAGTATCCAGTCCACTGGCTTCCGCAATTTCCCCATACCAGTCCAACTGCTCCGCAGAGTCTTCCTGGTGTTCCAGAGGGTCCATAGGCCTCTCCCATTCCTCCCTTGAGCCTAGCACATCCTCAACGTCGGAGGAGGTCGTGTTGGCACGACCGGCGTGGACCCAAATCCGGGATCGAATCCACGAGGCCCCACCGGTGCTGTGGCCGGAACCAGCAGTGGCAAACCCGATTGGGCCTCCTCCGACCCCGCAGGGCCTGAGGCCTCACCAGTAGGGTTGGCCCGCTCAAATACGCGGCACATGGCCTCGGAAAACTCCTTTACTTGAGCGGGGGTCGCTCTGGCTCCTGGAAAGGGCGGGAGGCGCAAAGTCGGCCCAGGCTCCGGCTCCGCGGAACCGTGCATAGAGCGTCAGCTCTCCTTACCTCTCTCGTTGACAGACGACATCTGAGGTGAAGACAAAGTCCGCTTAGACTTCTTCGTCTCCTTATGCCTCTTCTCCGTGTGTCCCGAGGACCTCGAGTGGGACGAAGAGGACTTAGGGCTCCGAGGGCAGTCCTGTGACCTCCTCTTCTTCGATCGGGACCAGGACTTCCACGGAGTCTCGCTCAATGGTGTCAACTGCCGGGCAGAAAGGAGCTCCGCATGGCTTGAAACCTGTCATCCTCAAAGACATCCCTCGCACACAAAGATGGAAAAAATTCCAAATTCGACAAAAAGTCTAGAAAAAACTTGTCAAAAAGTGACAGAGGGGTAGCTCTTCCCGATCGGTGCTTAACTGGCACGGTAAGAAAAGAACTGATGTCCGCGCACCTGGGTGGTGCCTATATAGATGACCGCGACATGATAACCAATGCTACCGACCCCGACATCACGTGGAGCCGAATGGAGCTACCTGACGGCGCGCACAAGGGGTATTGCTCATCAAACGTTTCCGGATCCAGCCTGATGCCTGGGAAATCCAAAGGTAAGGAATCTGCAGCTAGAAGTCTCTATCAGATAGTGGAAGCACAAGCCATTTGTCTCCAAGCCATGGAGTTTCTGTCATCGGCACTTCTCTTCCCTTTTTCCACAAGAGCAGTTCAAACATGAATGGCAAAATATCCTAGTTTGCAAATGTTTTCTATATAATTATGGCTCTGCCATATTTGTCACATAATACAACATCTACTGCACAATCTGACAATTTTAACTAATAAATTGTTTGTAGCTCAAACGGATCAAAAGTTACAAAAAAATGTGACGTGTGTTGCTGTGAAGTGGATGGCCCTTTGCAAAGGTTGACTAATCAACTCTCTCACTGCTGCATTTGTATGTTACACTAGTACTAATAAGGCAAAATCTTTCCAGAGACTGTCAGCATGTGTAAAAATGTCAAAATAAAGTATCAGA
The DNA here is from genome assembly GCA_963921515.1 of Calotriton arnoldi. Taxonomy (NCBI): domain Eukaryota; kingdom Metazoa; phylum Chordata; class Amphibia; order Caudata; family Salamandridae; genus Calotriton; species Calotriton arnoldi. Next base: position 21,869 of record CAWUFW010013805.1, on the reverse strand, counting down.
AAACATACTGCATTACTCTGCAGCTTTTTGTTTGCTGCATAATTTAGTCAACACTGCGGCGTCATTTTGTCCTCCTTTGCTGCATAATTCCAGAGGCCCCAATTCAGTCAGCACATGTTAAAAGTGCTTGTGCATGAAGCAGAGAGACTGTAAAGTTTGCGAACTTAGTTTGGTGTGCATGCAATTCCTGCATTGCCAATCCCTGGTGAGTTGCTGCTGCTACTGCTGAAACAAGGCCAATGGAGGTACCAATGGGTGAGGTGGACTGGCCTCAAGGGCAGGGCTGGCTTTAGCGCTGGTGGCTCCCTGTGCAACAATGTTTGTTGGTGCCCCCCAATGACCACCTCTGCCACGGATTCCCTCACTACCACCCTTTAACAGTGCCCCTCAAGTCTCCATAACTATTTAATTTGATTTACAGCGCCACTCATACCAGTGTAGGGTGTCAGAGCACTTTACATCACACACATTACACAGAGACAATCAATTATACATGTGTAAATCACTGTATAGGAAATGTTACATAAGACTAAGGACTACAAGGTGTAGGAATCACATGACAACCGTACTGGTAGGCAGTATACTGTAATAGTGATTGATCTGGAGAAACACAAACTCAGAATTTAAACATAATATCACGGTTGGGGGTCCTCGTTAATAATCAGAATTGATTTCTATCCAAATAAACACATTTTGCAACATTAGGATAATCAAAGACAGGAGGAAAAAACATAACTCTTTAATTTATACCTTGCAGTTTGCTTGCACCTCTTAGATGACAGTTAATAGATCACTGTTCTGCTAGGATTTTAACTTATAAACTGCAAGTAACAAAAGGATCTCTCTAACAAAAGCAGTAACCCACTGACCTATTTACATTATATGCACTTTGTGATCTGCATGGTACATGATCTTTGCAGGAGGCACATTAACTCTCTGTGCTACCTTTCTATGAGCCAAAACTTCCACTAGAAAAAACTCTGACCTCTCTCTAAGAAGAACATTTACCCGTGTTATCATGACATTTTTATTGTTGCTGACGCTTCCACCCAAAGTCAGCACTTGGTGCGATCACACCGGTCGCACTGCCCTAGAGCTGGCCCTTCTCAAGGGTCCTGTGACCTCAGTGACAGAGTCGCTGTCGCTCTAGGGTGTGCTGCTTCATAGGCCTGTCCACAAGACTGGAGGTGAACTTCAGTATGGATTGTGGTGGACAAGCCATCAAGGTTAACCCACACTTGCCACCGCTAGTGTCCACCTGCTGGTGCTAAGAAACAAGGGCTTCTAAGGTCTTGTGGGGCATTCTAAGGTCTAGCATGGGAATGTGCTCCCTCAGGAGAGTGGTCTGGGGGGCTGGTCATGAAGGCTGAACCTGGTTCCCCAGTTCCAAATTCGGCACCTCTGACCATAGTGCCACATCCTCTCCCCTACTGAGCACCATACTGCCCCACTGAGAGAAACTTGCACTGAGTTCAGCTACAACCCAATTGTGCCCCGCTATAAACACCTGGGTGCGACTGGATTCAAATTACGCACTAGACAAGAGCAATATGCTGCCTAAAAAAAAAATGACAACATCCTGGAAAAAGCAAACACTCAGGGAATGCAAGATTAAGAAAAGCATGTGCAATTGTAAGCAGGAACACCATGGTTACCCTAACGCTTTTACACTCATTAATCAGAAATCAATGAGTGTTTTTGCCTGAAAAGTTAAGGGAAGGAAGGGGCCCGTTTTAATGTCCCTTGCTTATATCCTTACAAAATTTAAGCAGTTTGGTTTAAAAAGACCACATCCGTGAACACAGAGCCGCGGCACACATTTTGTTCTCCAATCCACTCATCAATCAGGCATTGCAGTACCTCCAGGAGTGGTGCACTTCCCCATCCAGGGAAAACAATGCTGCTCAAAGAAAGACAAGAAAATAAAAGTAGCGCTTCACTGGCAAACTCTGCCAAGTGACACTGATGTGTTGGGGTGTGAATAAAATCAATCTGGCCACTTTGCCACCACTCTGTCTTGCTTTATTTAGTTATTCATTTATTTTTCATATTTCGAAACTTGTACTCCTGAGGCTGCACTTTGGAAAAGAAAAATGTCAAAAAAAGACTACATTTCCAGAAAAAGTGTTTTTTTGTTTTGGATCCAATTCACAGAGGAATAAATAACAAAAAGAGGAAAGAGAGGTTGAGAACCATTTCTTGAAGTTGCGGCTTTTCAGTAAGTGAGGCGGAGCTAGACAGAAAGAGAGGGAATAAGAGGAAGAAAGAGAGAGGGGGGACAGCTGCCAGCAGCTGAGCAGAAGTGGACACTGTCCTTGTCTTCTCTTGGCAAAAAGGAAAAGACAGAGTCCTTTTCCTTCTCTGCCTGCCTCACCCATCCCCAAATGGCCATGAACGCCGAGCATTTTCTGTAGGCCTTGGCTATTTCTGCTGTCCGAGGATGCAAGTTTAAAATTAAAAAGTAGGGGAACGGAATCAATCGGATGAAAAAAGTAGGGGCACGCTGTGCCCTGCAGATCCCGCCCACTTCGACCACTGGGCTAAGGATGTCAAAGAGCTCCTTCGACAGGTGGCCTAACACTGCAGTTCATTTCAAAAGGATTTGAGCATATTCCTCTCGCCCCTTCAGCAGTACAAAGGAGACCATGTTCATTCTTCCCCAGCGGATGGCAGAAGAGAGCCCTACTCCCTAATATGGTGCACTTGGGGTCAGGCTGGACAGCACAGCCCTCCAGTCTCAGCAACACTATGCGCTTTGGGCAGTGATCACCACAGCAGCTGTTAGACAGCTGGGTCTAGGTTATTCAGCTATGGCAGGGTATTAACTTCCTGAACGCAAAGTATGTTTATATGAAATATTTACTTACGCCTTTGTTTGTTGTGAGGTGTTCGAGAGGACCCAGGACGCTGTTGAGGGACTCACTGTCCCAGAATCCTCTGCTGCTGCTTCTGTCATCCACGCGCCATGCACTTAAAAGTGCGTTACACCTCCCGCGTCGCGAGACGCCTTTGTTTGTTGTGAGGTGTTGGAGAGGACCCAGGAGGCTGATGAGGGACCCACTGTCCCAGATTCCTGTGCTGCTGTCCCTGTCATCCACGTGCCATGCACTTAAAAGTGTGTTACACCTCCCATGGCGTGGGCCATTCCTGGGCCAAGGGCGGGCCCGTCCTTGCCTGTCCTTGCCCGTCAGAGACCAAAGGAGAATGGGCTGGGTCATCCCTTTTTGCCTACGGTCCTCAGACCTGGTCCCAACCTCCCGTCAGAGAGGAGCAGATTTTGGACCACGAAGAAAGGAAACTTGGAATTTTGGAATCCTCTGTGAAGGCAGGTAGGGAGTCCTCGTCCTTTTTTTCCCCCATCCTAGGTTACCTTGGACATCACCCTGTCATCCTGTTGCACCATTTGCATTAGCATAAACATCTTCCCTGTTGCCTATATGGGGCCCTTTTATAATTAATAGACTTTTTCACCTGACCTACTGCTTATGACATGGTATTATCCTGGGAGCCTTCTAACCCAAGCTGCTAACTAGCTTATGAGGGACTGTGATTAACTCTGTAGTATATATTTTGAATCCATCTTGGCCCTGTTGGCATGCTATCATGGGGAAGGGCAAGCTAGCCGGGGGAACATCCAAAAGGCCTGCGAACACAGTGTCAACCATAGACACTTTTTTACAAAGAGCTGTCGCGTCTTGGACAAGGACATTGAGTTAGCTGCCCGACGTCTCTCGCATTCCCTAGTAAATCATGCACTCAAAGGCCCCATGAGTGCCTCTTCCCTCATAGCCCCAGATCACTCTGCACCCACTACAGTCCCTTATCGTTTTGATTGAGGGCAGGGGAATTGGTTTACGTTCGTATCAAGGTACCTTCCAGACATCGGACAGGGGGGTAACTCCAGCGATTTCTGAACAGGATCCTGGGGTGAGGAAGGGAGCAAGAGCCAAAAGGAAGTGCCCCCCCATCTTGAGTAACGCCAAATGATGAAAGAGTAATGGATGCATCCCAGTTCTCCAGAATCTTCGGGTATATCCAAACTTGACCTGATCGCCATGTTGGAGTCCTTTGTGGCTTCTTTGACAGCTGCCTTGGACCTTAAAATAGATCCCATTGTCCAGCGCCTAACAGCATTAGAAAGGGGCCTTACCACCCTGAATTTGTCCCTCCAAGTTGGTCCTGTGGCAGCGGGTGTAGGGACTTTGGGCACAACCGCTTCATCCATCCGAGTATGTTGCAGTGCGCAGGTGTGTGACATCAGGGTCAACTCAAGAACAAAGTGGTGCATTGGCTGAACTCCAACACTGCCCCAGGCTTGAGGGTGGAAAGTCATATCATTATGTTGCAGAGAATAAGCTGGGTAGAAAGGGCCAGGAAGGTTCGGGATGGCAATTGTATCGTCATTAACTTTAAAAATCCCCATGTTGTGGACAGAATACTTTCATCAACTTTACAGCACATGATTATCGGAACTACCTCGGTCATTATGGCCCTCCCCTTGGGTTACATCTACAGACCCCCGATCTACCCATTTTTTTCTGGAGACAGGATCTTGTGTAGACCCAATGATCTGGGCCGGGGGACACGGCAGGAGGTTGCTTCTGGCATTGACACGTACAATAGGTATGCACTGGGATCACTAGAATGCTGTGATCGAATGCCTGCTGGAGCCGTATCAGAACCCGATACCCTTTTAAACCAGCCGCAAAACGTGCTTCTGGGGCAGGTCATCCCGGCTTCCATTGATTGCAAATTTATCTCTTGGAACGTCGCAGGGTTGGCGAGTAAGTTTCACGATCCCAGCTGGATGCTATATATAATACGGTACGATGTGCAGTAGCGGTCCGTGGTAGGAGTGCCGGCCGGGCGGTGACGTGGGGCGGGGGAGGGGCAGGGTGGGGGGTAGTAAACCACGGATTACGGCCGAATACAGGTAAGTAAACATTTAAATAAATAAAACGAATTTCGTTGCGCGCACTGCATCGCATTTGGCGATGCAGCGCTCACAACGAAATTCGTATTATTTATTTAATTGTTTACTTACCTGTATTCGGCCATAATCCGTGGTTTACTACCCCCCCACCCTGCCCCTCCCCCACCCCACGTCACCGCCCGGCCGGCACTCCTACCACGGACCGCTACTGACGATGTGATATGCCTTCAGGAAACGTGGGCCACCGTTAACAGTTTTTTCTGGAAGGCTTTAAGACCTTCTTTGTACCAGCCACTCCCTCTAGTGTGGGCAGAGCTAAGGGGGGGTCCGGTTAGCTTTGTCTTTTTGGCTGTTTGTAGTAGTCTTGCAGCGGTGCCCACCAATCTTTCCACTCTGCAGGCTTTGTTGTTTTTTAGGGGGACCAATAAGTTGCTGGTTTTTCATTTTTATAATCCTGTATCCTCCCTTGCCAAAGACTGTCATATCTCCCGCATGGGCTCTTTTCTGAGAAACTTGTGTTCGAGAAAACAGAACTATGCTAACCTTGTGATTGCAGGAGATTTTAATATTCACGTGTGGGGACTTGAGACATGAAGGGATTAAACACACGGGCTGTGCACGATTGTCTGGCTTGCAAATGGAGTATACGTCACAGGGTAATTTACTGAATGCCACTGTAAATGAGTGTGATTTAACCTTAGCAATGTACAAGTTGTCCCCGGAGACTAAGGATATCAACCCGACTTTTACTGGTAGAGGGTGTGAGTCAATCATTGATTTTATTTTTGTCTCTACTCCCTTCTTTGCACACATTTTGGACTTCTCCATCCAGGAGAATGTGCATACCGACCATAACCCAGTGTGTATGTCTATTTGTTGGCCCTGGGCTAGGGTGGAAACCAGGGGGTCGCTGACAACTGTGGATGGTGGGAGGAGACTGAAGTGGGTACAGATTTCCCCAGTCCAGTTCTACGAGTCCTTGTACTCTCAGTGTCAAAAAGAGTTTGCAACCTGTACAGACCGGTTGACTAAGCCCTTAGACATTTTAGAGGCCTTCAGTGTTATTTCAGGTACCATTGCAAGTTTACTCGCCAGTTCTCAATTGAGAGAGGGGTCTGACAGGGGTGTATTCTGGCCCCCTTTCTTTTTAATTTGTACAGCCATATTTTGGAGCAGACCTGCTTGAAGTTGAAAACTAACTGTCCCCAGGTGCGTTGGCGAAGCCTGCCGGTACTTTTGTACACAGACAACGCCGTCCTTATGGTCAGGACAGCCAGGGAGACTGCAATTCTTACTGATCTCCATTGTCCACTTCATGGAAGACTTGGACTTGCTGCTCCACAACAGCACATCCTTTGTAATGCAAGTAGGTTCACGCCCTAGCAAATCTTACACATTTGTGGTGGGGTCTACGCCGGTTCCTAAGACTGATGCCTTTTCATATTTGGGGGTAGTTTTTGACGCCGCCATGAACTGGCATCCCCTTATCAGTAGGGAAAAAGGGGATTTTGTTAGGGCCAATACTGACATTTTCAACTTGGCATCTAGATTGGACAAGGCCAGGTGTATCACTAAGGGGGCCTATGGTAGTGAGATTTGGGGATATATGGAGCATGCGGAACTCCAAATTGTCGACAACATTTTTTTTAAACGACTATGATGTTTACCACAGAGTATCCCCTCCATTGTAGTCCACGAAGAACTGGGGATTGTTTTTCTTTCTGACTTGTTGTTTTACCGCCCCCTATCACTGTGGATGAACTTGTGGCTTAGGAAGGGAATTGCAAAGTAAGGATATTTTAATCGACTGCCTCTCTCTGGATCATTAGCACTGTATTCCCTGGCTCAAGTACATCAGGGTTTGCCTTACGGATTTGGGAAGTGTCGACCTATTTACCAGCCCAGAGAATATGTGAAGAAGAGATCAGTGTTCGGTGAAGGAGAATTTCTTTAGAAAACGGCAGTTGGATAGGGGACAAGGGGAACTGAGGAAGCCCAGCGTGCATAGGTACTTTTTTTATTGAAAACTGTGCCATCGACTGAGCTTTTCCTTCTATGGCTTAAAAGTAACCACAATCAATTTTTACTGACTAGGTTTCGTTTGGACCTTTCTCATTATCTTCTGGCCCATCCGGGTGGGGCTTATAGGGGCCAGAGTCTCCCTCGCTGTGGCTGCGAAGGGAAGTCCCCACAGGACATGATGCATTTTTGTATGTTTTGCAGTTTTTATGAGGTACCAAGAAAGTCTTACCTCATTCCCATTTTAAAGGAGGCAAAGTTTAGGCAGGTTAGACTAGCTTTTAGTTTTTTTACAAATGCTTTCCAGTAACTCTGTGCTATATGTCCTTAGTTTTTTTAGGTCTGCGGTCAGGCTTAAATCTAGTTGCGATTAACCTATATAACTGTGGCCACCAAGGAATGTTGTGATTGTTATATATGATAGCATTAGTTTGTGTCATAGCCTGTTTTATTATCCTTGTAACTTAGGGGGCCGGCGTTTAAGAACTGTACCGTTAAAATATCTTTAGAATTGAATCCATTCCCGTTTTGTCTTTTATGGACATAGCCCGTTACATCATTTTTGTAAATTATGGGACATGGTAAATGAACTGTACCATTATAAGTCCATTATATGATGTACACTGTGTGGTTTTAACTTAACTTATTCCTGTTTTTTCTTTCGCTGTAACCATTGTACATAGTTTTTAAATGAACTTTGACAATCTTAAGAGAAATGTAGGCAGGTGGGATTGCATAGCGGACCCCTAGTCGAGGTTTTTGCTTTTCCCCCCTCCCGTTTGATTTTAGCTCTATAAATATAAAACTATCACTAGGATATTTTGACAGGGGTTTGATGAGAAGACACAATATCGCCATTTTATGAATCTTTTCTATTATGTACTGGAAAACATATCGTTGTTTATTTATTGTATTTCTTCTTTTTTGTACTTTTATGGTCTATCTTAATAGATCGAATAAAGTTTGCTATGATGATGATGAGGTATTTACTTCTCAATTTAAGAGATACATCCAAACAGGTGAGGGAACGGTTAAATCTGTCCACTGTAGAATCTTTTACAATAGCTAAACACCGGGGGAGATGTTCCATGCAAAAATTCTCATATAAACATGTAGAAGATCTATGCAAAGTACCATATAGGACCTCAAATGTTCTTCTCTCCATAATTTAGCAGAAATGTAATCTGTATACCCAGTCAGGTTCCGATTTGTAGTAGTACTGCCAATCCTACCTCAGACTGGCAAAGTCAGCAAAGTCACAGATGAACAAAGTTCATTAACTTGCAGGGTCGATTTATACACCACAGCAACAGTTAAGTGGATTAAACCAACCACTCAAATCTAGTTCAGGTAGTTTTTTGTTTTTTTTCTGGGGGGGGGCGCATTGAATTCAACTCCTCTTGCTCGAAGACTGTCTGGTTTCTTGGTAATAAACACTGTTCTCATTGCTCTGGGTCATGGTAATGCCTGCCATCCCTCTTTAGGAACAGGACTTGTTACTTCTGCTCAGTCTTACAGCCAATCAGACACTTGTTGGGTTTCAGTCCTTGGGCAAGACACACCAAGAGTTGGGCATGTGCACTCAACACATCTTTTTCATATGATAACGCTGGATGTGTCCTTGAGCACAATCATTTTAAATGTATTGCTTTCTTGAAGGCCACTAGCTGACCTGCTGAACCTAGTTTGAAACAGTGATATTAGCACAGTGGCCCATTATGAATTTATGCACCTGAACCAACACACAATAACATATATGTAATAGCCTGTTCAGGGAGACTGGAGAGTAGTGAGCAACAGAGAGACATGTATGGGGACTGGGGACACACCTATTACAGCTTAGGCTGTCTAAGATGGTGACCCATGATTTTTGAGGCTAAACATACACAGAGAAACACTCAGCCTGCAGCACACCAACTCCTCAATGTACACCACAGTTGTGCTACCACACACCTATCACATTCTGGGTGAATTGTGGAAATGCAGTCTAGGAAGACTACACAAACTCAACACGGAGGGCCAAGAGGCAGCCACCTCAGTAGTAGCGTAGCAAGGATTCCATGTGCTGTGATGCAAGAAAGCAAAACCGCCCCTTTCCTGCTGTTGGGGTGGCAAAATACAGCAGTTATCAGGGTTCAGGCCTCCTCTCCCCACCTTGGGTTACCGGTAAAAAGCCTATAACATCCCTCAACTTTTATTCAGCTGCCCCCAACCATGTCATACTCTGGAAATGAAGAGATGGAGATATTAGCAATCAATGATAAAAAAGAGAATAGTTGCTCATGTTAAAAGGAGTATCACATTGGATGGACCCTTTGCAGGTTCAAATATTCTGCTGGCTTTAAAATAGAGTGCATGGGGCCATGGCCAAGATGTCGGCCGAGTGAGACACGTTTCACGCTCCTCCTTTCCCCAGTCTAGAGAGCGTGTGTGGTCTGGGTGGTGTGGGGGCATTGAGTGGGCTGGATGATCATCCTCTAAGGCATTTGGGCACCACGGTCAGTGGGACGGCCCGAGCTGATCATCTACACAGCAGATGGGTGCAGCTCCTCCTGGCCCACAATGATCAAAATGGTGCCCGCAGCGAATGCTGCTCAGATATCCCAGTGACAAAGCCAGATGTGAGGACAAACCACTGTATGAGGCCAGATATCAGTTCTGCAAGGGTGGCACAACAAGGTACAGCACTTTGGTGGGCCCCCAATGAAGGAGTAACAGCCACACAGATCACAAGCAACAGCCAGAACAAGGTGTAATTAGGAATGGACGCACCCAGGCTAGAGCTGGACCAGGGGTGCGCCCTGTCAGAGAATCACACAGAACTGGGCTAACCGCCCTGGAGGTGAATCCAACACACTGCACAGAAGTGCTTCCACCTCTGAGGCCTGAATAGATGTCAGAAAGACTTGTCTGAAAGTAGCGATCATGCCCTCTGTGGCTTAGGGCCAGGGGGCTGCCCCAGTCAAACTTCACAAGGGTCTTGTCCGTCCAACTTGGGGACAAATTTAACATGTAGCGCAGTTTGAACAGTGGTGGTTGGGGCAGGGATTATATCCCTTATGACCTGGTGAAAGACTAATGTATGTGCCCTGACCAAAATGCATTTTTTGTGAAGTTGTTGTAGCAAACACAGAGCCAGAATAAGTATAGCTGGTGCAAGCATATTGCAGATTGCTGTGATCAGGGGGACACAATTGTTTTCTTTCACTTACTGACCAGTTTGAAAACTACCATGTAACCACGCAGATTGAGGCACTCATTAATGTGTGTTGCTCCTTTGGATGTGCAATGGACCTGTGTTGACCCTGTTTGGCCTGGAATTCTTACAAATCACTCACAGTTCGCAGAGAGGACCCTGATGAGAGGGATGAACAAGAACAAAGATCACTGGAAAGACTTGGGTCGCCTGACTGCACAGGTGTGCCCGAATGCACAGAGACTTCCAGGGCTTAGTGTGTAGATCAGTAGCACAAAGGAACCAGTTTGCCTACTGTGTACTGTGAGCAGCTGGTGGCACTTACTTTCGTACCTGGATGGACCATGGTGACAAATAAAGTAAGAAGGCCCTAACTTTTGAGACATGTTGTCCCACTTTACAGTTGCATTGACTAATGAATGTCCCACCTCCCACTGTAGCCAGCCCGCTGAGGACATGGATGAGTCAGCACCACTCCCAAGTGCATTCATGGAATCTTTATTTAAATCTCTCAGAGTGGATCTGCTGCACCGTGAAGCAAGGCCTCATGCACAACCTATCCAAGGTGAAACAGGACCATAGGGCTATAGGTGACAGAGATGCTGCACTGCAAGACATTGTAATCACCAGAGGTGAAGAAATTGAACAGCTTCAGCAGGAATTAGTACACCTTTTGGAGTAACAAAGCGAACTCCATGCCCACACTGAGGACCTCGAGAATCAATCAGTGATAACGTCTTGTATAGCACAACTTGTCACCCTGGGGGGGGTGTCCAGGCGCTGGTGGGCTGTGCGAGCCTCGGTTGAAGAGCCAGGTTTTGAGGTGCTTCCTGAAGTCCTTCGGAGAAGGGGCGGTGGAAAGCTGGAGGTTGTTCCAGGACCTTGCGGCAAGGTAGGAGAAGGAGCGTCCTCCACATTACCTATGGCAAATGCGGGGGATAAGGCCAAAAGCGAGGGTAGAAAATCGGAGATTCTTAGTCGGTCGGTGGAATGTTAGGCGGTCGTTGATGTAGGCAGGTCCGGACTTGTGGAGAACCACTCCCACAGAAATAACATTAGAATTAGAGGGATGCCCATTAAACCAGAGGGTATGATCTTGCGGGATATGCACAAGCTCTGTTTTAACAAATCCTGGCCAAGGAAATGATGAACATCCAACTCAACAGGGCATGTAGAGCAGGCCATCTAGGGGGAAACAGCGCTAGACCGCCTGGCATTTTGGTCTGAGTTCAAGATTTTTAAACCAAGGAGATACCAAAAAAGTCTGTTACATTCATCCCCTTAATTTCCAAGGTCACAAGGTGTCACTATTTCAAGACCATAACCTGCTCACCATACAGAAGTGCAGAGATTTTAACCCAAATCACTGACCAGCTGAGAAGCAAAGACATCACATATTTATGGGGTCATCTGTTTTGACTCATCTTCCACTGGGAGTGTAAACTACAGCAGATCAGGTCAATAGCTGAGGCACAATGAGTTTTGACTCTCTCTGAGGAAGACACAGAGAATGCAACCCAAAGATCTGAACACTACTCATCCAGACGTGCATATCCTTGGAAACATGAGACCAAAGAGTTGAGAGACTCACAACCAGATCCGGGCAGTATTGTGTAAGAGCAGCAAGTGATGTTGGGCCAACTAATCGAGAATTCAAGGCGCCAGGAAACATGAAAGCCCATGTACATTATGTAAGATGGGCCAGTCTGGCCCTGCTGGGGCACTAAGCTTCTTGCTCCAATAAAAAGCATGCTGGGGGGGCAGGGCGAGCTTTGATATCACTGACGTTTTTCTAATGACTATTGGCTGCGCCCTAGTCTGGGTTCAGCCCAAAGAACACACAAGTACTGCACCGGTTTTGAATGGACCTTCTGAATGTTATGTTGTTCCAGTTTGATTTTTGGGATTGTTAAAGGGTTACACTCACAGAACTATTGTCAGCCACACCTACTCACCCCCTTAGTATCCTCCAATACATTGGCAAAAAAGGAACAATAGCCTCACTTCTCAAGAGTACGTCTAGAGGTAATACACATTGCTTATGCCACTCCTTGCCCCTATGCTTTCAATGCCAAAATAATTAGCCACAATGTTAGAGGCATAAACAACCCGACCTAAAAAATAGCTATACTGTCCTTGCTGGAGCAAAATGTGGGGGTGGACAACATTTGCCTGCTTCAGGAGACACACCTCTTCTTTCGTTATTGCTATAGAATTAAATCCTGTCTGTTCCCCCAACAATTCTTCTCCTCTGGGTTGGCAAAAAAGGAAGGACTTGCCATATTTATTTCCAGAAACTTCTGAGGGTTGGCACTAGGTAAGATATGTGAAATCAGGGGGATAATGCTAGTTCACCGTATAAAATGTGCAGAGCAATATTTTACAGTAGAAACTGTATGTGCCCCCAAGAGAACCAGGAATCATTTTTGATCTAGGTGGTTATAGAAATCATACAAACCCTAGACTCAGCAATACTGATGGGAGGGGACCTAAACTTTTAATGAATAATGACCTAGAGAGATCAGGCCAATGTCATGGCCAAACATGGGCTATTACCTCGAAGGCCTAGTCTGGCTGAAAGAGAGGCGGCTGACAGAGCTATGGAGACACGCTCACCCTGCTCAAAGGGATTACACCTTTTTTTCAGCTGCCGACAAAACTTATGCCAGAATTGCCTATTTTCTAGGCACGCCCACACTACTAACACACATACAAGATGTATGTTTCCTATGAACATACACCGATTTCTGTAGTTCTCTAATGGATGGGAGGGTGAGCTCCAGGACCGTGGAGGTTAAGAGATAAAATTATTCAACAAGATACCAATGTTGCAGTGATCAATGGAGTCAATACTCACTATATGCAAGATAATGACAGAGGGGAGGTTACCGTGGGTATGATCTGGGAGGCACTAAAAACAGTGGTGAGAGGAGAACCTACAGCTACATCTGCCAGGTAAAAATGGATAAGGAGAGGAAAATGACAGGAACTAGAGGAACAGGTAAAGGAATTGGAAGCCATTCATAAAAGGAATGGAGCTCGAAAAATTTGCCGAAAGTTAGATGCTACATGTACTCAACTCAAATGCTTACACCAATATCAGGCAGAGTAGGCACTGCTTCACCTACAACCCAGATGTGGCAACAAATGTGGAAAGTTGCTGGTGCACAACTGTGCTCTAATGTGGCCAAAGACACGGTGAATTCATTTATAGACTCAATCAGGGCTGATATCACTGTGGAGGTCCAGAACGCACCTATTTTTAGGAACTTCTATCAGGCCCTCTACTCATCAGAACACCATAAGGATGAAGAGCTCCCAACTTACCTAGAAGGTGCCTATCAGTAGCGGCCCGTGGAGGGAGTTCCGTTGGGCTGTGAGGCGGGGCGGGGGAGTGGCAGGATGGGGGTAGTAAACACCGGAATATGGATGAACGGAGGTAAGTAAACAAATAAATAAAACGAATTTCGTTACGCGCGCTGCATCGCATTTTGCGATGCAGCGCACGCAACGAAATTCGTTTTATTTATTTAATTATTTACTTACCTCCGTTCATCCATATTCCGGTGTTTACTACCCCCACCCTGCCCCTCCCCGCCCCGCCTCACCGCCCCACGGAACTCCCTCCACGGGCCGCTACTGGTGCCTATATAACTAAACTAACCGAAGGGGTTAAAAATCAATCTACAGATCACAAGTTGTTACTCTTACGGTTACAGTAAATATAAAAAAATGTATATGTTGAATATTAAAGTAAATTAATTTCAAATTTTACTTTAAATGTAGGACAAAATAAAAAAGTTGCAGCATTTTTAAATTAATTTTGAATTACAACTATAATTAATGGAAATATATTCAAGTACATTAAAAATATTGTTCTGAAGTTTACATTAAAAAGAAAAATTCCAGGTTAAAGAAATACAATTATTTTTTGATGTGCAGTATTATTGTTAAATGTGATGTATATCATTAAGTAAAATTCATTTAAATATTCTTTAATAAACGTTGTTACACTATTAATTAACTGTAAAACAGGCTATTAAAATATACAATTTTTACATAATTAAATAATAAATATGTGCTCTTTTTATATAATGTAGACATTCATTTACATTTGTTTATAGTCTTAACTATTTTCTTTTGCTTAGTAGTAACTTACACTCGGAGTTTGCAAATATCGAAAAGTAGTCAACTTACTCAAAAGTGTAAATTACCTTTATGAAACAGGTCCATTGTCTCTGAGACACTAATGCTATCACACACCCTTTGGCTACCTAGTTATTGTTTCTTAAGGCACTTGACTATCCAGGGGTAGTGAACTTGAGCAGTTTTCAACTACTCTAGGAGGGAGTAGAGTTTCAAAATCACATACAGCATGCACAGTATGTAACTCTTAATAATCCGAATGTCCAGTTATTGATATATCTATAATGAAAAACAAAGTTGGTATTTTCAGGTGGGTAAATAGCCAGCTAAAATATGATAAAGGAATTAAAATTGAAGCGGCTAATACCTTCTGAGACTGAGTGACGACCCCTGAGGTTTTTGTAACATATTTGCAATTGAGGTCAAAATGTTGGGGCCTGTTAAAAAAAGGTCATCCAGAATTTGTGGTGGCAGGGACTTGCACATTAGTGTCATGGGACAACCATGCATTTAATTGTATTTTTTCTTCAGTACCGATGAAACAAGCGAGATGGATCAAACAGTTCTGAAATATTGATAGCCTACCTCAGACAATGAGACCATTGGAGCACGAACATTTCAAAGTGTTAAGTCCCTCTAAGACACTAGAAGAGCAGATATAGGCATCCTTAGAGTATGCAGAGGATCAGTTTAGGTCCCTGCTCCCCTGCGATGTTGCAGGAAAGTATCTCGCGGTTGCCTGACCCAGGATATTCTTGTTGGTAGTAATTGTTTTGCTTACAGGCCCGATGAGCTCCAGAGATCTCATGGTTCTTTGATTCTCTTGGTTCACTGAGTCATTCCTCACAGGGCCGGCTTTAGGGCCTTGCGACCGTTACAGCTTCACCTGGTGCTGAATTTTGGAGGGCGCGGTGTTTAAAAGCACGTGCAGCAGAGTTCCTAGGGGCAG
Organism: Calotriton arnoldi; assembly: GCA_963921515.1. Lineage (NCBI taxonomy): Eukaryota > Metazoa > Chordata > Amphibia > Caudata > Salamandridae > Calotriton > Calotriton arnoldi. The sequence continues at coordinate 6,626 of CAWUFW010013805.1, read as the reverse complement.
ATTTACAAGAAAGTGACGCATCTGTATAGATGCGTCACTTTCCCTGCGCCACCCTTAGAAACTCTTGCGCCACCATAGATGCGCCATATTTACAATACGGCGCACTATGGCGCAAGGATTGACAGATGCGTCAGAAATTCTGACGCATCTGTTGGGGCAGAAGTCACGCATTGCTGGAGTCGTGTCGCAAGCACGACGCAACTCCAGCAATGTTTTTTGAGGCCTATTCCCACTACACTGCGTCACTCCTTACGCCTGCTTCAAGCAGGCGTAAGGTTTTGACGCAGTGGCGTCCTAGAAGTGACGCAGTGAAATCTTGTAGATTTCACTGAGTCACTTTTATGAGGCCTTCCTGCGTGGGAACGCCCACCCTGCATACATTATACCTGACGCAGGTATAATGTGACGCAGGGCTTTACAACGTGACGCATCTCCCTAGATGCGTCACGTTGTAAATAGGCCGCATTGTTTGCGCCGCTGTTGCGTCAAAAAAGTGACGCAACTGCAGCGCAAAAGTCACGCAAGGGGCTTGTAAATCTGCCCCCTAGTGTCTAGAGGTTTTCAAGCAACTATAAAAATGTCAGGATAACTCTGGTGATTGATGTTTCTGCCGGAGAGAGATTGGAGTTTTGTTTAGTGGCAGTTTTTACTCATCATAAAGTAGCGCAGAGGGTTAATGTGCATGCTGTAAAGAACATGCACCACGCAGGTCACAGAACTGAGTGTGAGTGAAGTATGAGTACCACTATAAAAAATGTAAAGCATTTTAGAGAACGACTATTGAGAGATGAGGACACTGTTGGAGGGTGGTAGTGAGGGAATTAATGGAGAAGGAGGTCATTGGGCCAGGCGCCAAAAAGAATTGTTGCACTGGGCACCACCAGCAGAGAACCCTGCCCCGATTCCTTATGCAGATTTTCTCTCACCTGGGCCATGTGCAGGAATTCTAGTGGTGAGCGCAGTCCAGCTTCCCATCTCCCCCAGATCACTACAGCAAGAAGTTCCAAAAATCAAGATTTGTTGTCTTCCTGGGAAAGAGCAACCATAAGTAATGGTTCTGCTCCTGGCAATAAGGCAATGTGTCTCTTCTGTCCTGACGAAGGTTGACACCGTGCCATTTTTTATTGGTCTGGATTTTTATTTTTTTCTAAAGTCTATGATGGTAAAAAGGTTGGGAAGATCAGTAAAATCTGGTATTTCTTCCCTTTTGAAAAGTTAACTTAAAACCGCAATTAAATAAAGAAATAATTTAAAAAGCGTTTCAGAGCTGTCTACATCTTTATAGAATTGATATTGAGCAAACAGAGATCTAATTACCATGCTGCCTTTCTAGCAGCTCTTGGATGCTCTCGAATAGCAAAGTATAAACAAATGGCTGGTTAATGCATTAGGACTTATCAAATTCCAAATGATGTATGAGATTCTGGATGTTGTGATCTAGATTTTATGCCAATTTGGAGACACTTTTGGGAAGTCTTGCCAGCGGAAGTACAGCATATTCAAAATTCAGGTTCACTTCATAAACACTGAGAAACATATCTTCCTTATTTGTTTTCTTATTCTGCTAGGCTTAAGGAGCAAATAGTGCAAGTTCAGAACACTTTTGACTGCAGTGTGCTGAGGAGAATTCTCTCCACACAGAATCAACTAAAAGGCCATTATTGTTAGGGGAACACATGCAACAAAAGCAATAGAGTGGAGGCGCATGGAAGCATGGCTTTCATTAAAGCAAGGCAATTCTACATTAAACAAATGAAAAAGGTTGCAACCTTCTCAACTAGCAGGTAACGCTAATTTCAAGGAGTGGGGACAGAGTACTGGGATATGTAGGCTGCCACTTCCATCTTGTGTTGCCATTCTCCCTCTGCCCAAATGGATACAATGATTCACACTAAAACAGGCACCACACAGAATATCCTTGCATGCCATGCAGTTGGGCAAAGAACTAAGGGTGGACAGAGAACTCCACTCCACCAGCGGAGTGTGGAGAGATTTGCCTACTCCGCGCTCCGCTGAGAACGCGGAGTATAGGGCAAAACACAGACTCCGAAGCGGAGCGGAGTTAGCCTGCCCCCCCCACTGCTAAATAGCCTTCCCGCTTCCACCCCCTAATAAAAAATATTTAAAAATTAATTTAAAAAGAAATAAACACACTTACCTGTACTGCGGCATCCCCGGGCTGCCCTCCTCCTCGCCGTCTCTCTCCTGCAAGCCCCCTACGTCGGATGTTCACCTTGCGAGAACTGCGCATACGAGCTCGCGCATTTCTCGCAAGACGTCTTGCGAGAAATGCACATGCGCAGTTCTCGCAAGATGTACGTGCGACGTAGGGGGCTTGCAGGAGAGAGACAGCAAGGAGGAGGAGGGCAGCCCGGGGACGCAGCAGTACAGGTAAGTGTGTTTATTTCTCTTTACATATGTTTATTAGGGGGGGTGGAGGCAGGTGGCAGAGCAGAGTTCCACAGAGTTTTTTCCCAACTCCGTGGACCCCTGCGTGGTGGCACTATGCCAACTCCACCTGGGGTTACAAAGAACCCCTCTTTTCTTATTTTCATTTAGTTAGAAGTTTAGTTTGGACATAAACCATGTAAACAGGATCACTGGCACAATATTGTGTCAAACATATCATGTCAAAAATACAGTTTACAATAATATCGTGATCCTATACTTATAATTAAAAGTAAAAAAATCACGAAAAAAATATTGATACTAATATTGTCCAAATGGACACAAATATAAATAAGAAAAAATTGAGTTTAAAGTAGTACTTGTTAAATATTTTAATATATAATTTTAATATAATGTAAATTAAATATATTCCACTAATATATAATACTATATATATAAACATATATAAACATATACTTACATAAACACACATATATGTGTGTGTGTGTGTATATATCTATATTCACTGAAAAAACCATAGGTTTTAGGGACAGTTATAGTTAGTTGGACATTGCACTCGTACAAAACCCGTGAAATTCCCTGTTATAGTTAGTTCAGCTAACTATAACTCGCGCCCCGCAATGCACTGCTGATGACGTCACATATTACATCACTCATGACATGGTCAGTGACATCACTGATGACATCACTGATGACATCTCAAATGACATCACTGATGACATCATCCAGTGACTGTGTGTTTCTGTAAAGTTTAAATATGTTTAATATATATAGGGAAAGGCGTATTGAAGATTGAGTGGGTGTATAAGTGTCTGAATGGATGATTTAGTACGTGAGTGACTGACTCTACAAGTGAGTGATTAAACGTATCTTACTGAATGCATGGGTTAGTGACTAAACTGTGTGAATGTCTGTATCCGTCTGTTTGTTGGTGTGTAAGTGGATGCATGGATTTGCGAATAGCTACATGAGTGTCTATATGGGTTATTGATTGGTTCTCTGAGTATCTGTATGGCTGCCTGAGTGTTTGTGTGGGTGGGGTGTGTGTGACTCTATACATAGATGTGTGAGTGGGTGATTCACTGTGTGCATGATTTCAAGAGTGCATCTGTGATGGACTGCTTGGGTGGGTGAGTGTGTGTATGGGTGTGTTAGTGAGTGAATGTATATCTCAGTGGTACATGTGCGAGTAACTACATATGTAAAAGGCAGTATATATGTGTGTTAGAGTATTTAAATGGCTATAAGTGAGAGTGTGTTATTGTGAGAGTGGCTGTATGGATGCGTGTGTGCTTGTATCAGTTATTGTATAAGAGTGTAAGAATGTGCTAGTATTTGTATGAGTAAGTGAGCTGGTGTGTGTATAACTGTATAGGTGAGTAAATGGGTGTGTGATTAATTTTTTGCATGACTGACTAGGTGTGTGAGTACCTCTATGGATGAGTGGCGGTGTGTGAGTATTTATATAGGTGTATGAGTGCATATGATAGTCCTGTACTGAGTGACTGTAAGTATGAGTGACTGTACAGGTGAGTGAATGGATGTGTGTGTAGACCTAAGAATCAGTGAGTGGGTATGTAGTTTTTGGTGTTGGAGTGTCTATGGTTTTGAGAATGGCAGTCTGTAATTTAGAGTGGGTGTATCAAAAGTTATATTAGGGTGTGAGAAGATGCATGAAATTATCACATGGATGATGTCATCAGTGATGTCATTTGAGATGTCATCAGTGATGTCATCAGTGATGTCACTGACCATGTCATGAGTGATGTAATATGTGACGTCATCAGCAGTGCATTGCGAGGCGCGAGTTATAGTTAGCTGAACTAACTATAACAGGGGAATTTCACGGGTTTTGTACGAGTGCAATGTCCAACTAACTATAACTGTCCCTAAAACCTATGGTTTTTTCAGTGAATTTCAAAGGTTTTTTAAATGCTAATTTCTAACTATAACTTGTCTGAAACCTATGGTTTTTTCAGTGAATTTCAAAGGTTTTTTAAATGCTAATTTCTAACTATAACGTGCCTGAAACCTAAGGTTTTTTCAGTGAATTTCAAAGGTTTTTTAAAAGGTAATTTCTAACTATAACGTGCCTGAAACCTATGGTTTTTTCAGTGAATTTCAAAGGTTTTTAAATGCTAATTTCTAACTATAACGTGCCTGAAACCTATGATTTTTTAAGTGAATTTCAAAGGTTTTTTAAATGCTAGTTTCTAACTATGCCAACAGAGGTAGGACATGTGAAGAAAGAAGAAAAAACGCACAGAAAGAAGCAAAAGATGTGCAGAAAGAACCAACAGAGGAGCAGAAAGAGGCCTTGTTGCAAAATCATCCTGTGCCCACAACTTTTTCAGACGGGTACTGGTGGTAACTGACTCTGACTAACCAGAGCCAGTGCGCGTTTGCACAGTGGTGAAGGGAGGGGGCCTGAGGTGACATGTGTGCAAACGCGCCCCGTGGCGCGTTTTAAGTTGCGGGATTAAGTCCCCTTGAATCCTGAGGGTCCTGGGGCCCAACTAGCCCCCCAGGTACCTACAGTTAGGACCACAGAGCTGAGTTGCAGAGAGGCGTTCCGAGGCCACGCACCTTTTTTCACCTCTCTGCAACGCAACTCTGTTGTGCTTACTGAAGGTACCTGGTAGGCTAGTTGGCCCCCAGGATTCAAAGGGAATTAACTCCCCAACTTAAAACGCACCACAGGGCGTGTTTGCGCACATGTCACCTGAGGCCCCGCCCCCTCCCTTCACCACTGTGCAAACGCGCACCGTGGCGCGTTTTAAGTTGGGGGATTAGGTCACCTTAAATCCTGAGAGTCCCTGGGGCCCAACTAGCCCACCAGGTACTTCCAGTAAGCACCACAGGCCTGCGTTGCAACGCCTGTAACAAATTGTGCAGTTGTGTTTAGGTAGTGAAGAGGGTCGTGCTGGGGGTAGTGTTTTAGGGTTTAGGGTAGTGCAGTGGTGTTTGTGTAGTGTAGGGGGTCATGCTGGGGGTAGATTTAGGGTTTAGGGTAGTGCAGTGGTGTTTGGGTAGTGTAGGGAGTCGTGCTGGGGGAGTGTTTTAGGGTTTAGGGTAGTACAGTGGTGTTTGGGTAGTGTAGGGGGTCGTGCTGGGGTTAGTGTTTTAGGGTTTTAGGGTTTAGGGTAGTGCAGTGGTGTTTGGGTAGTGTAGGGGATACTGCTGGGGGTAGTGTTTTAGGGTTTAGGGTAGTGCAATGGTGTTTGGGTAGTGTAGGGGTACTGCTGGGGGTAGTGTTTTAGGGTTTAGGGTAGTGCAGTGGTGTTTGGGTAGCGTAGGGGTACTGCTGGGGGTAGTGTTTTATGGTTTAGGGTAGTGCAGTGGTATTTGGGTAGTGTAGGGGTTCGTGCTGGGGTAGTTTTTAGGGTTTAGGGTAGTGCAGTGGTGTTTGTGTAGTGTAGGAGGTCGTGTTTTAGGGTTTAGGGTAGTGCAGTGGTCTTTGGGTAGTGTAGGGAGTCGTGCGGGGGTATTGTTTTAGAGTTTAGGGTAGTGCAGTGGTCTTTGGGTAGTGTAGGGGGTTGTGCAGGGGGCAGTGTTTTAGGGATTAGGGTAGTGCATTGGTATTTGGGTAGTGTAGGGGGTCATGCGGGGGTAGTGTTTTAGGGTTTAGGGCAGTGCAGTGGTGTTTAGGTAGTGTAGGGGGTCGTGCTGGGGAGTGTTTTAGGGTTTAGGGCAGTGCAGTGGTGTTCGGGTAGTGTAGGGGGTCGTGCTGGGGGAGTGTTTTAGGGTTTAGGGCAGTGCAGTGGTGTTCGGGTAGTGTAGGGGGTCGTGCTGGGGCGAGTATTTTAGGGTTTAGGGTAGTGCAGTGGTGTTCGGGTAGTGTAGGGGGTCATGCTGGGGGTAGTGTTCTAGGGTTTAGGGCAGTGCAGTGGTGTTCGGGCAGTGTAGGGGTTGTGCTGGGGGTGGTTTTTTAGGGTTTAGGGCAGTGCAGTGGTGTTCGGGCAGTGTAGGGGGTCGTGCTGGGGGTGGTGTTTCAGGGTTTAGGGCAGTGCAGTGGTGTTCGGGCAGTGTAGGGGGTCGTGCAGGGGTGGTGTTTCAGGGTTTAGGGCAGTGCAGTGGTGTTCGGGCAGTGTAGGGGGTCGTGCAGGGGTGGTGTTTCAGGATTTAGGGCAGTGGTGTTCGGGCAGTGTAGGGGGTCATGCTGGGGGTGGTGTTTCAGGGTTTGGGGCAGTGCAGTGGTGTTCAAGCAGTAAAGGGGG